>WBOK01000183.1:0-137767 GCA_009289805.1 Alternaria gansuensis | reverse complement strand
AGTTATGACGCGATTTGTGTAGGTGGTAGTTTGGTGGGGTGGCTCAAAACATGAACTGGCTCAAAACGCGCACGGACACGGTACCTAAGCGATCATGCACACTCAATGCGGCAGGATCGCAGCACGCAACATCCAAGCTCCGGCTGTTTGCCTTATGCTCTATCGCTTAAATCTTAGGACTATACATGTACTCAAGCACGCTACATCCACATTAGGTCATCTGTTCTGCAACTCTTCGCGAACTCCCTGTAGCTCGGTACCTGGAAAGGTGGTTGCCCTGACGGCAAGATTCGCGTGCATTGTAGAGCGAGCGATGTGTAGACTGCGCTAGCTGCATATTTCGCATCAGCCGATAAATGATTGTAGCCAGCAGGTATTTTCGGCGTTGACCAGTATTATGCATCACAGGATTTCAACACCTCCTGCTGTGGCGGTTGGTGAGACTTGCAGATACGGGAAGATGCAGCATAATCCTGTGCAACATGATAAAGCGTATGACGCTACTAGGTTACCAGTACTGGCAACGCAGACTCAGGTTATGATATAACCCTAGAAGTACATATATCCTTCGTTGCCACTATGGGGGGTGCATTGTAAAGAGTTCTCACTACAGCACTGGCTTCAACTCTACACAAAGTTTGAGGACCGCAAATTTTACTCTTGGTAGGATTTGAGTTCTGCTCCCATTCGAATCTGCTGGGTCAGCAGCTAATTCGGAGCCAGTTTCTCTGCCTGAAGCAGAACTTAAGACATTACCATGGCGTGTGGATGCCAACGACGCCTTGTTCGCAGGATTTATCAGAACTGAACCAATCAGCCGAAACATATCAAGGAAGACACTGCGCTTGTGCACTGCGAGCAGCCTGGCGGCCCCAACTGCACGGGATACAAGGATGTACACCTCGGAACCTCGATGGTCAGGACACCCGGTCATATGTGCCCGAAGTGTTAGTTACGACCATATGAGGTATGTAGCCATATCTACTCAGTTTTATACTACTATACTGAGAATCTTGAGACTTCAGGCGCTGTAATGCTGTCGACTGACCATTACCTTCGTCAAGGTCTTGGTCTGAATGAGAGGAAGGTCTCATGGAAGGTATCTAGGATGATGGCATACCTTAAACACACTCGTTCATAATCCATTACACCCAATATATCTATTGCCTAGATATACAGTCTATTTATTCTATGTTGGTGCAATCCATACATGTAAAGTCGTGCATGTGCCAAGCCACACGTGTTCGACGCACAGACCGCCTGTGCGCACGACACAAATACTATTAATGTCCCAACTAAGTGGCCCTTGGGGTTGATTGTTACATTATCCCAATCTTCCAATTTACTATGTCGAACGATAGCGATCCCTCCGTTACTATTTACCAGCAGTACTGTCCCTAAGGAGTGAAGCGAGTCCTCGCCTCTGGAAGCAGTGCATTCATTGGAGAGATCGATGATTTAACTGTCTTCAAATACACTCTTGCGCCTGGCAGAGAGATGAACCGCCTAGAATTAGAGAGGAAGCTTCTTGAGATAGTTGGGTGACACGAGCGCATTATAGGGCTGAAGGGTTTCTCAGAGAAAGGACTTTACCTAGAACACGCCCTAAACAGAACTGTAGCTAACTACATCCTTGCTTTAGATTAATCCCCTTTGCTTAGACAGCAGTTACTTTAGTGCTAAGAAGTCGCTGAAGCAATTGCGTGGATCTATGTTCGACGCATTCTCTATTGCAACATTTAGCCTACAAATCTTCTACTTAACAAAGAGCTCCATATTAAGCTCTCTAACTATTAAGGAAAACAAGTGTTAGAGAACGGTAAAGTACTTCTTAACGGCTAGAGCAGCGAGCCTTGCAGGTTCTACTGCCCATAAGACGATCCTTTTAGCGCGAATATTAAGACAGACCTCTTCGCGCTAGGGTGCACAATTTACTTTATTATAGTTAGCCATGCCGTGTTTCCTAACATTATTGACGGTGAAGACAGTTGGCATAAGAAGGTGGAGCAAAGATTCTTGAGCAGGCAATTTCCTCACGATCAACATGCCTGCAGCACAATTACCTTGAAGTGTTGGCAGAAGGAATACGAAAGTGCCACCGAAATAGTTCGAGACCTCGAGTCTCTCGAGTCACTCGACTCTTCTCAGTTTTTAGCTGGAAAAGAGAAGAGGAGACAACAAGAGGCAGCAGTGGAGGGTAATTTGGGTCAATATCATCAGATTGAGGAGGTAAAATGATGTTGAGATCGGCAATTTGAGTGTGGCAAGCCGCATCATGCTGGGCGCACTGGATCACTGGATGATGGATGAGTATCATACAAGAAAATACCATGCAGGTGAATTGAGAACGTATTTGAATTTTGTGGTCTCTGCAGTAAGGACCGTGGTTCTCAACAAACATTGGCCCCTTTCCTTTCAGCATCCTCTTTTCAGATATTGGCAGCGCAAACTTGCTCTTGATGTTCTTCAGCCTGCCCCTGAGCACATAGTTGAGAATATCACACTACTAACGTGAATTCGACGCAAAAGCCATTACAGCCTTACGCAAATTAACTAACAGCCCGTATTCGTCTGCATCTCCGTTACAAAAACTGGATCCCATCAACTTTCTCTGGAGCTAGTACTACGCAAGCCTCACTACTGCATGCTCTGTTCCGTCGTACTGAGTCTTTTACCTCTGCAGCATGCCCTGAGTCTCATGCTGCGCAACCTCTGAGGTGGCGTGAGGGTGCGCCTGGACATTGGCAAGGTCGGCATGCTTAGGGCTCACGATACCCCTAAGTTGAGCTTCGACTTGATCATCATGATCACTGCTTTGACTGAGAGACAAGAGCGCTACTGCAATCGCGGCGTTGGCTTGGTATAGCTCGCGAGTGCTTGATACGAGTGGATTGCAAGACGCTCTGCTAATGGTGTCTAGTGCAGCTCTAACAGCGAGTAGCTCGACTGACATTGCGCTCAGAGATAAAGTGATATACTCGAACGAGCGCAAAGTGGGTAGGAGCGTGCCTAAATCGACGCGGATCGATAGTCTAGCAGCTAGGTGCAGTATTTTGAGGCACTACCAATTGACAGCATGCCTAAGACAATCGTATTTTTCTACTTTAGAACTTGCGATAGATAAACTCTATACTATTGCGCAAGTATATAAAAGGTGCTTTTAAAGAGAATTGTGTTCCGCTACGGTTGGTGTTCCGCTACAAGTGGATGCACGTTACTAGAAATGTTTGAATTAAATTGATGAAATGATATATACGTCACGGCAACCAAATGAATTTCTTTCACAAAATCTATTTTCAGCAACCGCCTAGCGTACAAGTGTTCTATAAGACCATGCAACGAGTATGTTGTGCAGCTACCTATATTTTTTTGCCAATGTCACGAGCTCGGCCACCGGGCTCTAATTTCCTTTGACAGTTGAGTTCGACCTGATCTCAGCCGCTGCGCAGCCGTATTTCCGCACGCTCCTCTCGAAATACTGATATTGAGGTCAGGGGACGACTGAGTTTAATCATCCCGTGGCTACGCCTCGCTCTTTACGCTGATGCTGCATTACTTGCGCTTGGTCAACTCCAGCGATTGAGTGACACGTTTACGGAGCAGGTATCGATGTACGTGTTGAGGCTCTTCCAACGGCTGGTTTATCATCGTTCTGTAAGCGCTTTTTGTTTTCGTGAGATTTATATGCGTTGACGCCTTGAGTACCGATGACGCGAGTGCGCATAACGCACGTTGTCGCGAACCTCTTGGCTGTTGTCGCGACTGCTTGATGGCGCCTTCGTCGTCTCCTTCACATTTAAGCTTCTTGTGTTGAACCACATAGTCTTTTGCACTGCGTGTCGAGTGCTGCGGCGGCTGATAGGACGGCAGTATTGTAGATGCGCTCGCCTTATGGACATGCTTCGTTCGGTGCAAGTGTTGTCGCGCTTGATCGTGATCTGCCTCGTCATTATCGTGTTGGCGCTTCTTGCTCAAAGTGACTATGGACGCTCCAGTGGTGGTACTGAGCTGCAGCGACAAAGTATTCGTCCCTTTGCATGCGTGGTCGGTAGGTGTGCTGTTGACCGGTGTTAAGGTTGTGGCAGCTATAGCTTTTGCGCTGTCTGCAATCTGCGGCTTTGTGGATGGGGTTGGAGGAGGTGTCACGTATACGTGATCAGGGTCATACCAGCTGTCGAAATAGGGCTGGAGAACACTACGAGGCTTCTTCGTCTTCTGTAGTTCTTCGCTCACGCGGGTAGCGAATAGGTCTTCCATATTGACAATGTGCAGAGAATGGTAAGTTCGAATATCGGTTGACTCGTGGATGACAGATGGACAAGGCAAAGACAAAGCTTGGCGCATGCAGATCGAGATTTGTTTCCTTTAGCTTAAGGCATCCCGCGCTAGCTGCGTGGCTGGTGCTGGCCACAACAATTCGCCGATTTGAGCGACCTGAAGCACTTAACAAGCAAATCTATGCATACGACGCTGCCGGTGCATTAGGATAGATTAAATCCAATGCAGTCGAACATGCCAAATGTACGCAAATCTTCTTTCCGATTTTTTCAAAAGCTTCCGTAATGTCTTCCACAATGTACCAGCTTGACGAGGTTGATCGCGGAAGTACTACCGAGCTTGATCCCCCGCCACCGGAACTCGTCAAAGTGCCTCGCCGCTTCGTGTTTGCGCACATTATTCCATCTAGTCAAGTTGGCCGCCACGCTATTGAACGGTGCCTAGAACAAGGCTCAAGATACCACCGCAAGTTCATTACGTATATCGAATACCGAGGAGTTCCTACCCCGTGTTTCGAAATCGCCCTCGACGAATTACCAAAATACCCTAAGGAGGGATGGTTTATTGGCATAGCTCAACCAGATATGCCTAACGGTGGCGTTGAGCTGCGGTTAGTCCTAGATGAATCAGACAGACAACACATCGCCGGAGTTCATGCTCGTTTTGGCTGGGTGCGAGATGCAGGTGGGTTTTTTTAGTAACAAGTAACGCGCGGAGAAAGAGCTGCACCATTAACAGGGAAGACATTGCTGTGCTTGGAGAAATGCAATCTGTGCTTTTCTTAAATACAATTCTTATCGGCGAGCTACCCTTTACCCTACAGTATGTTCAGCGAAGTCCCTTAGACAAGGTTAATTTTTAGGTCGACTTGAAGGCTTTCCTATCTAAGTTTCTAAAGAATAAGAACCTATTTGTTATACCAACACCGCGAGAGCTAGATTCTAGGTTCAGTAAATAAATTGTCTAAACTCTAATAGCTTGCGGCACGTTCAGCACAGTGTACATAGTTATTTATGCTGCTAATAGTAGTTAAGCAGCTGCAAAGCAACTTCTAAAAACAAAGTATAATACTAAATTAATTAAGCGCAAGATTAAAATGGCTAAACGTATTTTAAAGCTTTTACACGTAAGCTAGTCGACCTAAGCTCTTAGACTAGCTAATTAGAGACTCTTCTAGAATAGCATCGCAGGTCCACTTGACATTCGTTAGCTAAAGTGCCAAACAGAAGCTGAAATTGTAAGCCTAGCAATGTAAAGCACACTTTGTCAAAGCACTACTTTAACAAAGACAGGTACGCATCCGCAAACTTCTTAATTGCGACTAAGACCCTATTTAACAAGGCAATATTACAGACAAAGTTATAATTATTTTTCTTTTTTTGCCTAGAACTCTTTGCGCTATTGTTTTGTCTCTTGTCTTGTCTAATTTAGTTTAGGTAACGTTCTTTAGAAAGATACTTTTAGCTGTAGCGTTTCTGCATGCAAGAGGGCTTATCTACTAAGACCTTAAGCCTAAAAACATCTTAGTAAAGTTCTTTAACTTTCTAGTACCTAAACTTAGCGACTGAGGTTGTGTATTAGATAACAGGAGGATCTTGTACAATAGTCCTAGTACTATATAGTACCTCGCACCGGAGCAGGTTGACAGAGAATATCACAGCTCACTAGTGGATAATTGGGCTTGTGGTCTTATAGGCTACGAGCTGCTTATAAAAGACTGCATACGGAGTTAAGTTTTACCTAGCAATTAACTTAAATTTATGCACAGCAACTTAGCAAATCTTATGTGTGAAGTAGAGCTTATGCTATTTTGCTGCAGGCGTTTGTTGCACCTAGAGCCTGAGGATAGAATATCTGCTAAAGGGGCCCTCTATGTTCTTATATATCGAGGAGAAGACACAATTCGAGAAGCACCTACAGAGAGCGTTATAGCCGATTCTGATGAAGATACCAGGGCCAGCTCAAAGAGAATCAAACTAGGGAATTAAGATAGTAGATTCTTCTTCAGAAGTTTAAGTTCAGGAAGTCCGTCAAGTGGTAGCATCGTCAACGCAAATAATCTTAGTAATTACAACTTTAGCTGCAAATTACTGTTAGTTTTAGTATAGCGGGCTTAATTGTCGGAAGAACGTGACGCTGATTGGCCCTAAGAAGCTTAAAGCTCATTCGCCCAATGCGTGCCAAGATGTTGACCAGTCTGGTGACAAACATTAAACCTGACTGTAGTACTTGCCTGCTTTCGCATCCAGAGTTTTCGCGTGGTTCAGCCATACGAACAATCTGGCAACTAAAGAGGAAATAGCCAACAGCAGGCGTTGGGGGGTCCAAGGGGGGTTCCCCCCTTGATAGAAAATCACAACACATCGTGAGGGGGGTCCAGGGGGTCTCCCCTAGGCATGTATAATTGCAACATCTGACGTAAGACATAGGAGCCGGTAGAACGTCGGGCAATACATG
Source organism: Alternaria gansuensis (assembly GCA_009289805.1). Lineage (NCBI taxonomy): Eukaryota > Fungi > Ascomycota > Dothideomycetes > Pleosporales > Pleosporaceae > Alternaria > Alternaria gansuensis. Next base: position 131,032 of record WBOK01000183.1, on the reverse strand, counting down.
GCTGCTAAGCGAGCGTTAGGAAGCTTCTAGGCGTTGAAACATCATTTTACGGCTTACAACTACCTCTCATCTTCACTAAATTGATGTATTCACCGCGTCGACAGGCTTCGCCGAAGTTCTGCCAGCCAGCCTCCCAACGTCTATATAAACAGCTCATCCCCCGTCCCCAAGTCAATCGTTAGCTGCTGGCGATGATGCCGAAAGCAGACCGGCAGTATACCGTGGCCAGTCTCCCTCCTCCACACCTTTACGTTGATGCAGGTTACCCTTGCCATTGTCGGACGCATTCGCGTTGCGGTGGGTAGAGTGAAAGATTATCGAATACACCTAACTGTCGGAGCAACAGCTGGGTCTGATCAACCTTTGCTGGATATCCTTCATTTCAGAGAAGGTAGTCTAGACTTGTCGACAACCTGTTTTCCTGGATACTGGACTTTCGCCAACCTGGACTTTCAACACACTCTTCGCCAACCTGGAGTTCTGGACTGGATTAAGAGAAGTATCACTCAAATCATTGCAGACAACGTTGACCGCTTCATCTTTTCTTCTACTTGCAGTTCCAGAAGCCCATCATCGAGATGGCCGCGCGCGTTGATCGAAAGCCCATCACGAGGTGGCAAAAGTCCATCCGGGATGGCAGCTTTCTTCTGTGGCTGTTGGCAGTACATGTGGGCTTTTAGCAATATAAGTGGGTTTTTGGCATTTCTAGAGACATTAGTAGCTTTGGCTGGCTAAGAAAGGCTTCCTTCCAAAGCGACATAATATCTCACGGCTTGCGTGCTTGCACGTTCGCAGTTTTTTGAATGTTCCATTGAATCCGGCACCTGGTCGCTGTTAGGCTCTGATCCGTCAACATGATCCATTGATCGTTGATACATGATATTGAGACCGAAGCTAGTGACTTACGACGATATACTCGCGTGCGAGGTTGAGTCGTCAACACAGGATCACCTGGGGGCCCATTGGTATGGTGTCACATTTGTGAATCAACTGAGGGGCTTACAATTGCTTCGTTGGAGCTGGAGTTGGAGTTGAATTAGATAGATTTGGAGGTAGCGGTGACACACCGCAACAGCTGTATTGTGGCCGTGCGTTACCGGTATTGGCAAATAAACTGTTTTTTCGCACACCAAATTTGATCGTAACCTTTACCTTACACTTGACAAACTTACCTACCTTAACAATTTCAACATAACCGCGAAACAACGCGATGGCTTCTGCTGTCGCTGATGCAGGCGCACCTCCACCAATGGACGTTGCTGCTCAAGTGCAAAAGTCGCCCAAGTCTAGAACGTACTTGAAGAGGGGGCTATAAGCCAAGATCTCGGCATGTTTAAATGCTACTTACAACAGGCTTAAGCTCTGGGCCAGATCTACGCTTCATATTCGCTCCAATGACTTGCAGGAGGCACATGTTCGTAGCCGATTTTCTTTTTTACGTACGAGCCACTCCCACATTCGGCGGAGACGTGTTCTTGAATGTTCATTTTGCATAGTTGGAACGCAAATGTAGCGAGCTTTTCACCTCTAACAGCGACCATGCTCCTCAAAATAGACCTTGTACACGGACAAGATGTTAAAGTAATATGCGCGCTTATTGTGTTACTCGCATGGAGGGTACGGACACGGAGACTAGTGCCAGGTGCTGATCGAACAGAAGAGTGATATCCTGCCACCACAGCGTACAAACTGTGCTGTTCTGCGCGCGCAGGTCGGAGTATTGCATGATACGCGCTGGACTCTCCTGATCGAATAGAACAGTGGATAAGTCCAATCGACAAGGCAACAGTCATCACTGGCTTGAATGTCCTATTGGTGTGCTATTTATGGAGCCTCTTTTCTTAGGCAAGAGAGTTCTTGCATGAAATTATAACGACACGAGCAATAGCATTATAGTATAGTCCTTTAGTAGCTTCATTGTGTGCAGTCACGCTATCTCTTGATAGCTACCGTAGATTTAGGAGAGGAGACGAATACGGGCTCAGCGTAACGCGATCGATTTGCCGGCCACAAGAAGAGCATTTGTGTTCGTAGAGCGGATAACAAGGAAGGGATACTTTGGTACAACTGACGTGACGCGTACGGATCGCCAGCATCACGTGAACAATCACTTCATGTTTCAGTCGTTAATGTGCCAGTTTTACCCTAGACAGCGCCGGACGTCATATTCTTTCTAGAGCTGATGAAGTCTTATGCAGCAAAATGGCGAAGGCAATTCACCCCAGCTGGCGCCACGTCAGTTACTTAAGTTCATTCCACTAACTGCGCCTGTCGCGAACTCGGCTACGACCTTCTATCCAGCCGACGGAGACTCAAGACGGACCTCAGGACCAGCAGCTAGAAGACGGAGCGCTAAACCGCTCAAAGGGGTATTGTAGAAAAGTATAGTGTAGTATAATCTACGCTCTCTTAAAGACACTAAGGTGTTTTAACCTTACGCAACCTTAAGTCTTAAAATTAAATAGCTTTCTACTTATAACAGGAGCTAGAGCTTCTATAGTATATTAAATAGCTTACTAGGCAAGGCCTTCTACCTACATAAGCTATAATACAAAATTTCGTCTTACAAATTGCAAGAAAAGAGGTTAAAATATACTAAGTTAATTGCTTTGTCTACTAGTACCCTAATAAGCTTATTTTAAAATAGATAATAGGCATAGATAACAATTGCTACAAGGCTAATTCTAAAAAAAAGTACAGCCTATACTTTAATCTCCTATATAAGAAAATTAAGTAGTACTATATTAAGCTGCGTTATATATATAATATAAATAAGAAGGGCTTCCTTTTTAGTATCTTAAAAAAATTAAAGAGGATTTTTAGTAAGCTCTTATATAAGCAGGAAAAAAGAAGAAGTACTATTTAAAATAGCTCGCAAGAGTAGATAACACTCCTAGCCTATATCTATGCTAATAAATCTTACCTAGCGCCTACTCTTATATATTAATTAACCTTAAAATTAATATAGAATACTTAGTTACAAGCCTTTAATTTTATAACTTATTAAGTTTAAATTACCTTATTACTCTCTAGCTAAATAAACAATAATATTAGTCTTGCGTAGCTTAAATAGATATTTAATTATAATACTAAAATAAAGGCTTAATTCTTCTATTAATTACTTATTCTAAATAGCTATAGATCTTACTTTACTATAAATTTTATTAAATACTGTAATTAGAACAAAATTCTTTTTATAGTTTTTTCTTCTTATTTAACTTATACGCTGCAGCTTTTTAATATTGCCTTATTTAAGCTTTTTTTATTAGCTTACTAGGCTAAGATATCTAGATTTCTAGAGAGGAACTAGGGCCTTACCTTAATAAGTAAAAGGAATTTCTTTTACCTCTTCTACTAAGCCTAGCAGGCCTTTTTTAAAGAAACAATAATTTTAAAGGCCTTTAAGGCTATAAGCCTCTTACTCTTTAATTTTAAAGTTATATTAAAAAGGTTTAGTATTAAAAGCTCTTTAAGCAATAGTAATTCTTTAAGCTAAAGTGCTTTAAACTAAAAGAAAGTTAAACGCCTACTACGCAAAGTAGTAAAAAATTAAAGTAATAAATAAGCTTAAAAGCTAAGCTAAGTTTATTACTAAATCTTAACTTAGAAGACTTTTTTAAGTATAAAGTTAAGGGCCTACGTAAGGCTTTAATTAATAAAAAAACGCGTAGGACACAAAGGAAGTCTCTTCTACTTTAGGAGCCTAAGGAGTACTAAGGTAGAGCTATAGTCTAGTCTTTAAAGAAGGTAAAAGAGGTATATAATTGCTAGCAGCTCTAGGAGCGTGAAAAAGAGCAGGTACAATACTAAAAAGCTAAAATAAATAAGCATTGTAAGGAGATAAGGCAGGCAAAGAGGAAGAAGAAGGAAATAAGGCAATAGGCGAGGGCTGCAGCTTAATTAGTAAGGGAGAAGGAGAAGGCTAAGAGAGCTACTAAACAGGCCTCTAGGGCAGCTGCTTGCAGGGCTATAAAACAACTCTAACAATCTATAAAAACTTCTTAAAAGGGTAAGAGAAGCAGCCTTAAGGCTCTTAAAAAGGTTACTTAAAAAAAGAGGCCTATCGCGAGCCTTACAAGTAGTGGAGAGCCTTAAGGTGGTGTTACAGCTTAACTAGCGTTTACCTTGTGCACAAGGCGCGCGACTGCCCGGCCGTCCGAGCCGCCCGGCCGTTCGAGCCACCCCACCAAAACAACAACCAGACTTCAACACGCGATAAATCTATCAATATGAGCTCAATTGAGGCAGCGATTGCAGCAATCAAATTGTTAGAACTAGGAGAACAGTTTAGCTATTGCTAAGTTGCAGCAGAGTATTACTGTAACCGTACAACGCTCGCGCGGAGGCATTAAGGCATTGCAGGCTTATGTAGTACTATAGTATATTATAATAGTTTATTAACTATAATAAAAGTGCATAATATTGTGTTAACGTTAACGCGTTATTAAAGATACGCTTACTTACTTAGTGCGCTTGCTTGCTTATAAACTATGTTAACCTTTTACTTAATATAAAAATCTACTTAAGATTCTATATTAATATATGAGAACTAGCAGACTTAGAAATACTATTATAAAGAACTTTCTACTTTAAATTAGAAGAAGATAATATTTTTAAAGTTAAGAAGATCCTCGCATACTAAGCACAAGACAATAATAAAGAATACTTAGTTAAATAGTTAAAATACTAAAATAGCAAAAATATATAAAAACTAAATATAAACTTTATAAGTTGTTGCTAACTACTTACATACTACTATATAACTTACTTAGAAAGTTATTAAAAGTAAGATTACTTTTTAAATAGGTAGAAGAGAACGCGCTCTAATCTAATAACAGCGTGCTAGGCATTAGAAGATCGTCCGTAGATGATCTGTGTTGGTTCTCGGGGAATGAGTGAGTGCGATGGACGAGGGGTTGTACTAGCACGATTAGTAGATTGATGTAATAGCACAGGTAGTAGTGTTAGCACGTTTAGTAGAATAATGTAATAACACAGAGGAGTTAAGAATTAGGTAATCCTTAGATTGCACTTAAAGTTAAACACAATAAACTATAAGGGTTTATTGCCTATGCTATATACCTAAGAGAGTGTTATGTTGTCTTATACATTCTACGTTGTCCTATAAGTAAGACATCGTGGGATTCTATAGTACATTATAGGACGCACGTAGTCTGTCCTATAGAGAATCTCCGCTAAGACTATAGAATTACGTGCTAGATGCAAAGTAGCGTTATCTATTAGTACACAAAGGTTTGTCCTTTGTCTAGGTTACTTAAGGTCTCTTATTACTACTATCCTTTCTACATAGTTAGTGTGTTCCCTCTTTTTAAGTTTATAACACTATCCTCTTTTTCTCTTATTTATGTCTTTATAAATTGGCCTAATAGTTTTCTATAGTACTGCCTATTGTTATGCTACTAGTAATTATATAAATAGAACTAGTCTACTTGCTATAGTTGCTTATTAATATTGCATAAAGAATAGTCTAAAGTGTTGTATATTATTATTAAAAAAAAAGTATAGAAATTGTTATTGTAATAGTATAAAAAAATGTGTTTTAGTAAAAGTTTTTTTACTAGATTACTTAAGATTAAACTAAGAGCTAGCTTGCTTAGAACAACAGAAGTTTAAAGCTAATACAGCAAAGTTAGCAGCACTAAAGGCGCTTTTAGCAGCGCGTATAAAGAAAGATTAGCTTTATAAATAGCGTAAAGTATTAGCGCGTTGTAAGTAAGAATTAATAAATAAGTTAAAAAAGTTTATTAAAAAGATTAAAGCTCTAGAGGCTGCGGAAAACATTAACTATAAGGTTAGTATTCTTAAAAGTAGTCTAATGCCTAGTACTTTAGCGTTAAATTAGGGCACTTTTCCTCTAACTTATTTAAAAAGTAATTCTATCTTTAACAACTTTTTTATTAAGTTGTATAGTACTACGCAAGCAGCTAGCAGTAGTTTATAAAGTTTATATTTAGTTCTTATATATTATTACTTTTAGAATAGCCTAACTATTTAACTAAGTATTTGTTACTGTTATTTTCTATTTAATATGCAATAATTTTTTTAACTTTAAATTTGTTTTTTTTTTATTTTATAGTAGAAGGTTTTCTAAAGTAGCGTCTCTAGGTCTACTAGTTCTAACATATTAATATAGAATCTTAGGTAGATTTTTGTATCTAGTAGAAAGTTAAGTATATATATAACTAGTCCTTTCTAGTCTAGAATTAAAAATAGTCTAACCTTAACATTGTTAAGTCCTTTATTTAGTTATTTAGTGCAAAGATTCTTTGTAAGCAAATATACTTTATCTCGCTTTTTTAGCTAAGGTGCTATTTTTGTTTCTAGTTAACATATAAAATGCTTTAGCGTTAAGCCTTTTTAAGTATTATTTTAAGTAACTTATGTACTGTTTTAAGCTTATTAGCTATTGCAATAGCTACTTCTATTTTTTAGCTTAGAAGTGTGCGTGTAAAGAGATTTAGGCGTTTTTTATAGTTTACGTAGAATAGTATTTATTCTATAAACTCTAATATCTTGTTATTGTATGCTATTTGTGCAATAGGTAGTAACAATACCTAATTGTTTTGTTATTAATTAATATATATTCTAAGATAAGCTTTTATTATATAATTTATCTATTCTATTTATTTGTCTATTTGTAGGTAATAAGCTGTTAATAGTTTTTATTCTGTTTTAATTGCGGCTAATAGTATTATCTAAAAGTTAGAAGTAAAAAGCTTGTCTTTATTACTAATAATTAACTTTAGTATACTGTAATATCTAATAATATAGTTGTTAATAATATGTGCTAGCTGTACTACTATAAAAATTTTCTTAAAAGTAATGTATTCTACTTGTTTTATAAATTAATTAACTACTACAAGAATTACGTTATAAAATACTTTAGTAATAAGGTCTCTTAAAACTAGTAGGCCTGTAACAAAGTTTATAAATTTCTTTTAATAAGTTTTATAGTTTATATAATACTAGAATAACTATATACAAAGTTGTTGTAATGTTGTTTAATAATTACTTTCTATAATTCTTTTAGTATATTAAGTGTAATTTGTAAAACTGCGTTTAGCGTTCTTGCTAGTTCTAGTAATCTATCTTTGTTAATCTTAAGTATTATAGTGTTAATAATTTCCTTTGTTTCTGCAATATTATGTTGTTAGCTAAAAGCATTAGCTTTACTATTATTCTTTTTAGGTGTGTATATAATCTTAAACTTGTATTATCTAAGTAGCTTTAACTATTTTACTTGTTATTAGTTAAGTACCTTAGTAGTTATAAAGTTAACTAATTTCTTGTAATCTATAAATATTGTAAGTTCTAAGTAGCTTTCTACGTATACTCTCTAATACTATAAGCATGTAATAATAGCTAGCAGCTCTTTATTATAGACGTTGTATTATTCTTCTAGTCTAAAGAATTTCTGTAAATAATATATAATTAGGTGCTATTTGCCTTTATACAATTAACTAGCGTAGCCTCTAAGTACTAAGTCTAATGTATTAGTTTTAAAGCGCAATAGTTGTTCTACTTAAAATATTCTAAAGTATAGTAGTTCTATACTTGCTTTCTTAAGCGTTTAGAAGGCGTTTTCTACTTCTTTACTCTACTTAAAGAGTATTTCCTTTTTTATAAGTCTTATTAACAGGATAGTAATCTTAGAATAGTTCTTAATAAACTATTAGTTAAAGTTTAAAAATTCTAGAAATAATTATATCTTCTTAACTATTATTAGGTATAGCTATTTTTTAACTACTTACATTTTTTCTTTACTTATTTGTACTCCTTATGCTCCTACTATATATTTAAGGAAAGTAACCTTATCTTTATAAAACTTATATTTCTTTAGTTTAAGCTAAAGATTAAACTAGTCTAGGCACCTTAGTACTGTACAGACATATTCTATATAATTCCTTAGGTTTTTAGAGTAGATAAGGATGTTATCTAAGTATACTATAACAAAGATATCTAAATATACTCTTAATACATTATTAATAAGTTTTTAAAATGTTGCTAGAGCGTTTATAAGCCTAAATAGTATAATAGTATATTTATAGTGTCTATATTGTGTTTAGAACGCTGTCTTCTATTCTTTACTTTTCTTTATTCTAATAAGGTAGTATCGATTTCTAAAGTCTAATGCTATAAAAACCTTAGCGCAAAATAATTAATTTTAAAGCTTTATAATATTTAGTAATAAGTATTAATTCTTTACTATAATGTTGTTAAGTTTCTAGTAGTTAACGCATATTTATAGTAGCCTATTCTTCTTTAGTATAAAAAGTATAGAAAATCCTACTAGCAATATTAAAGGTCTAATATATTCTTTTCTTAGATTCTTATTTAGCTTAGTTTTTAGTTCTTTAAGTTCTATCTTTACTAGTTAATAAATTAGCCTAAAGAGTAAAGTCTTCCTTTCTTTTAGGACAATCTTATAGTTCTAGAGTTAGTATCTTAGTAAAGCTTTACTATCTACTACTTCTATAAAGAGGTGCTAAAATTCTTTATACTTTTTTAGAATATCTAAAGTTACGCGTTACTTTAAAACTTTAACTTTATAACTTAGAGGTGCCTTACTAGTATCTATTAAGTTAAACTCTTGTATTGTAAGGCTGTTTTTAATTAAAGTCTACTATCTCTTAGTAATATTGTTAATCTTCTTCTTATCTACTATTATAGTTGTTAAATGCGTAGGCTAGCTTATAGTTGCGTCTAATTTACAGCACTTAAATAAAAACTTCTTTAACTTCTAGTTAATCTGCAGGTTATATTCTTATAACTAAGGAATTCTTAATATAATGTTGTAGGTAGCTAATTTAAAGACGTCTATGTCTAATTCTTCTTTATGTTTCTAGATGCTAAGCGTTACTTTATTAACCTTGTACGTAATAGTTATCTTACCTAGTATAAGCTAACTGTTTACTATATATAGTAAATAGAGTTCTTATTTCTTTAGTGTTTATAGACCTGCTACTTACACTACTTAAAAGAAAATAAAGTTAGCTTAGAAGCTAAAGTTTACTAATACTATTATCTAATATCTGTTAAGCTTTACTAGTAGCTTAAGGAGGCTTAGGGGGTTAATTATATTTATTGCCTTAGTAGTTCTAAGTGTTTAAGGCGTCTATTTAAAAAAGACTATATACTAAATCTATAGAACTTCTTAGCAACTATATATAGTTTGCATTTAATATTAAGGCACGTATACTATAAAAGCTAGTTATACTCTTATATATAAGTTCTATCCTTGTAATTCTTCTGCTGCGTTATATGCATCTATAGGGTCTCTTTTAAATTGTTATATTTATAAAAGTATAAACTATATTATTTATTTTATAAGTGTACTACGTATTTATTGTTAAGGCAGTTATACTATAAGTATTAGTATTAAGGCATTTTCTTTAGTTTTTTAAAAAACTATTTTAATCTATACTTGTTTAAATAATATATAGTATAGCTATTATATGTATATACTGTTTAAAAGTACCTTGCGTGTTCTAAATTACGTAAGTCTATCTAATAATATATATTTATAGCGCGGCTATTACTCTAAGTCTTACGCTTTTAGCGTATTGCTTAAAGTTCTTTATAAATCTTCTTTCTCTCTTTGTCTAAGAGTTGCTGTATTAGTTTATTCTAAAATGCCTTAGCATCTTAAGTCTATTTCTATACAAAGTTGTTGTGTAAGGCTTTATTAATAGTTACTTTTAAAATAATCTCTTTCTTCTGCAGTTCTTCTAGTAAATTAGTATACTAGTAGTATTTAATTAATATTTTTTTATAAAGTTTTGTAAAGATATTCTTAAATTATCTAAGCTGCCTTAGTAAAATATTAATTTTTTTAGCTAGGTTGTTTAAGCATTGTATTTTTAAAAGTAGTAGTACTTATATATTGTTATCTTGCTTGTCTAGCGTAGTAGAGTATTTCTGTATAGCTAGTAGTAAAATTTCCTAGTTCTAGGCTATTAGTACTTTCTTTGCTACTAGTATAGAGGGCTAGTAGGTTTCTTAGAACCTAGCTATCTTTTTATACTTAGTTTAGTTAGCTAAAGTTACTTTTATTTCTTTGTTAAGCATTATCTTAGAGATGTTATTATCTAAGGCTTCCTTTAGAGTAATTATAAGAAGGTTATCTAGACTATTAATATTTGCCTAGTTCTATCCTTAGACCGTAATAGTAGGTTAGGTAATAATATTCTATTCTTTCTCTAGATTGTTGCTAAGTACTATATAGTAAAGAACATTTAACTGTTACGTTACTTTACTTTAGCTTTAGTAGTCCTGCTTTATATAACCTTCTTTGCTATATATATAGCAAGTAATTTCTTTTTTGCTATTTTTATTATACTAAAACTTGCCTTTCTAAAGTCTTTTATTAAAGTTATTAAAGTGTATAGGCTTATAGCTATTAGTTGCATAATGTTTTAAAATCTTAGGCGTATTGTTTTGTTGTCAACTTTAGTTAAAGTATAGACGTTAATAAGTTTAACATAGTTAGGCGTCTATATTTCTAAGTATACAATTGAGTTGTTTTTCTAGCTTAAGCTTATAGAAGTTATTATTTACTTAAATAGCTTTAGCTATAAGTTTATTAAGTATGTTAAAAGTAGCTCTGCTTTGTATAAGTTTTATACGTATAGCTAGTTTAAGACCTTATTAGTATATCTGCATTAAAGCATTGTTGTTTTATTTAATAACTGTTTAGTACTGCTAAAACTCTATTATATAGTTAGCTGTAAAGTAAGTTTATTGCAACTTTTAAATCTTTTATTCTACTACTACAAATTTCTTAAAAGGTAAGAATACTTTTCTTATTTTTATTTTAAAATTATTTTAGTCTTTAACAAGTGCTTTATTAGCATTATTATTAACAGTTATATCTATGTATTAACAAAAAACAAAATTAGCTTATTTTTTATCAGCTCTTTGTAAAAATATAGAGGCCTATATAACTACATTATTATTATTAATCTTAGTTTCTTTAATGTAGAAGTATTTGTTAACTTAGAGTAGCTATGCCTTAAGCTTATTACAGTTACTATAGTAAGTTTTAGGCTTATTAGTATATATAGTTATTTCTATAGTTTAGGAATTAGCAGAGGTGTTTATAGTAGTATTACTTATTTTAAAAGTGTTTAAAGTGTAAAGATTATTTATAGATAATTTATATTAGTTCTTAGGGAATAAGTAAGTATAATAGACAAGGGGTTGTACTAGCATAATTAGTAAATTAATATAATAGCACAGGTAGTAGTGTTAGCATATTTAGTAGAATAATATAATAACATAAAAGAGTTAAGAATTAAGTAATTTTTAAATTATACTTAAAGTTAAACACAATAAACTATAAGAGTTTATTGCCTATGCTATATACTTAAGAAAGTGTTATGTTGTCTTATACATTCTACGTTGTCCTATAAGTGAGACATCGTGGGATTCTATAGTACATTGTGGGACGCACGTGGTCTATCTTATAGAGGATCTCCGCCAAGACCGTGGGATCACGTGCTAGATGCGAGGTGGCGTTATTTATTGGTACACAAAGGTCTGTCCTTTGTCTAGGTTGCCTAGGGTCTTTTCCTGCCACTATCCTTTCTATATAGTTAGTGTGTTCCCTCTCTTTAGGTTCGTAACATTAGGCTACTTTTTAAGATACTAACCTGATAGTTAATATTCTCTACAGCTTCTAAGGCTTTAATTTCTTTAACAAGTTTTTCTAACTTATTTATTAACTACTACTTATTACGCGCTAGCACCTTATACTGTTTCTAAAGATAATCTTTTTTTATACACTCTACTAACAACGCTTTAAGCATAACTAACTCTACTATATTAGCTTTAAACTTCTACTACTTTAATTAGGCTAACTTTTAGTCTAGCTGCAAATAATTTAGCAACGGCACTTCTACTAAAACATACTTCTTAACTTTATATTTATAACCATTTCTATACGCTTTCCTTAATAAAGATATTTAACACGGCAGACTTTTCTTAATATAATATTAATAGGCAACTATAGCAAGTTAACTAATACTATTTATGTAATTACTAAGTGCGTAATAATAAGCAGTACTGCAGGAAACTATTAGGCTAGTTTATAAGGACAAGAATATAAAAGAGGAGGATAGTGTTACAAACTTAAGAAAATAGAAATATAGACTATATATAAAAAATAGAGGTAGAAAGAGATTCTAGACTACTTAAACAAAGGACAAGCCCTTGCGTGCTAATAAATAATACTACTTTACACTAGGCACGTAATCCTACAGGCCTTAGCAGAAATTCTTTATAAGACAAGTTACATGCGTTCTATAATATACTACAAAATCCTACACGTCCTACGCATAGGACAGCATAGAATTCTGTAAGACAGCATAGGATTCTATAGAATAGTAAAACACTTTCTTAGTATATAGTTGTAAGCATTAAGCTCTTATAGCTTAGTGTATTTAACTTTAAGTACAATTTAAAGATAACCTAATTCTTAACTTCTTTATATTATCACATTATTCTACTAAACGTGCTAACACAACCCTATACTATTACATTAATCTACTAATTATGCTAGTACAACCCTTGTCTATCGCATTTACTTGTTCTAAGAGAACCAACACAGATCATCTACAGACGATCTTCACACTAGCTTAGCTAAAAGCTAAAGAATTTTACGTAGACTTTAAAAAATCTAAATTTTCTAAAACTAATAACGTGGTTTACAAGCGAGCGAGCGCACTAAGCGAGTAAGCGTATTCTTACTAACGCGTTAACGTTAACACAATATTACGCACTTTTATTACAGTTAATAAACTATTGCAATATACTAAATTAATTATTAGAACTGCTATTATTACTTACACTATTTATCTTAACTGCGTAGGTATAAGCGTTGTGTCTAGTTTACTTGTAACGCCTACACTGCCTCTTTTCTTGCACTCTTTTAAACGCACTCTTACTATTACTATAACTACTACTTACTTGTTAAGCTAATACTTTTTATACTTTACTAATAGTAAAAGTTTTCTCTATTTATATATATTGCTACTTATAGCTTTTTTACTTATTTACTTTATCTAAGGCCTTTTAAAAGCTATTTTTTTTTATTATAAGCATTATTTTATGTGCTATTTGCTAAGCCTCTTTACTTAGCTATACAACTTACTTATTAAGTAAATTTATAAAAGACTTATAGTAGTTTCTTACTTTCTATTAAAGTACTTTAAGCCTTAACTTTATACGCGTTACGCAGTATCTATGCTTTTCAAGTAGCTACTTATTATAGTAATTATTTTAGTGTCTGTACTACTATATTAAGCTTTAATAGCACTGCCTATAAGTTATATAAGACTAGACTAGCGCCTCTAAAGCTAGCTTAGATATTCTTCTTTATAATAAACTGCTTAAAAGCAGCTTTAAAGGCTAGTAAGAAGGTTTCTTTATTAATATAGTTAGTGTAGTTATATACTAAGCCTGAAGTAGTGTTGCTATACTTACACTTTAATAGCAAAAAGTAAGTAATGTTAAAAAGTTATAATAGGTAAAACATGGGCGTAGGCATATTAAAAAAAAAAAAATTTTTAAATAAAACTTTTTAAAATTAAAAAAGTAGTAGCTTTTATAGCTATTAATAATAAGTAGTTAATACTTACTTATAGTATAGCTCTTTGTATAAGTATTAAAATACTTTAAATAAGCAAGAGTAAGCTAATTATTTATTTAGCTATTAAAACTAACTTAAAAAACTTAGTTAGTAAGTAGATTTTTAAAATAAATATTAATAAGCACTTTGCCTGCAAAGATAATAAAAAGTAGTGTCTAGTAACTTAACGCGCCTATACTTTAAATTATAGTAACTTACTTATAGTTACTTAGCTATATTTACTTTTTCTGCTATATCTTTCTAAGCATATAATAACTAAGTCGAAAAAATTTGCTGAAGGTACCAAAAAACGACACCAATTGAAACGTGTTCAACGGCGATTGCCAGCCTATGGCTGGCAACATAACTAACTATAATAAATTTTACTTATTATAAAGCTAGTTTTATTAAAGTTATAAATATTATTATTTATAATACTTTACTTCTGCTTTATTGTCTAGACTAAGTTAAACTAGCGCTAAATAGCTACTAGGTCCTTATAGGTAGCTTGCTAGTAATTATAAAAATAGCTTTAGCGCGTATAGAGCTTAGAAGTTTACTTAACAAAGTTATTAACTTAGTTCTTGCTAATAAAGTTACTAGCGCGCTTATTTAATAGTTTATTAGCTATTACTTAAATATTAAGCTTTATAGGTATAAATTCTTACGCAGACTCTTTAAAAATACGCTTATCTATAGCTTTCTTTTCTAACTTATTTAAGCACTTTAAGTTTAGTTTATAGTTATGTTAAAGGCATCTCTTAGCGCGTTAATACTTAAGAGTAGATTTAAGAAGATTATAGATTTAAGTAGCATAATAGCTACTTTAAAAGTGTTAAGAATTAATATTAAAAAGAGCAAGCTATAGATCTGCTTAAGTATAAGTAGATTAGGCGTTGTGTTATTAAGGCATCTCGCGTTTTTGTGTCAACGTTAACGCGTTAGTAAGGATACGCTCGCTCGCTTAGTGCGCTCGCTCGCTTGTAAACCACGTTATTGAATATTTAAGTGTATTTATTACTAATAAAAGTATTAAAATAGACTTAGCTTAGGTCTTTACAATTTTCAAATAGAAAATACTTTAATATATAAAGAAACGTCTTGCTTTTTTTTAGCTATATTAAATTTTATTAATAATTTTTTAAAAGCTACTTATTTATTGCTCTTATTTTAACAAAACGTATTAAGGCTAAAGTCCTTTTTAATAAAAAACTTAGTAAAAAAGAATATATTGTTTATAAAAACTTTTAATAAAATAATAAATACTAAAAAGTCTTTAATGTACTTAAAGCTACTTTTTATAAAAGCTTTATAATAATAAAGTATAACTTTACTAAACTAATTTACATTTTTATAAATACTTTAGCTTAGGCTACTAGTAGTTTTAGAAAATAACTTAATGCGTAAAATACTTCCTAGCTATTTATATTTTTTTCTAAAAATCACTTTGCTATAGAATATAACTATAATATTTACAATTTAGAACTTATAATTATTATTTAAGTATTGAGGAAATAAGAACTTAAACTTGTAAAATTTAAGTATTTTATTTATATTATTTTAAACTACAAAAACCTAGATATATTTATATTAAATAAAATGCTTACTAAATATTAAGCTTGATAGTTACTTTTTTTATTTTAGTTTAACTTTAAAATTGTCTATAGACTTAAAACTAATAATAGTAAAGCAAATGCCCTTAGCTCAAGACTATAAAATATTTTATGAAATTTAGAGAACTTTAAACACGTGCTAAACACAGTTGTTCTAAGTCTAAAAGTATTATCTTCTAGTATAAAACATACTATTATAATAGCTTTATAGACTTTTGCCTTAGCTAGCAAGAATATAGATGCTATTATACTAGAATAATAATATATACTAAAAACTATATTTACTTATAATAATAACGTTAACTTTAAAAAATTACTCTTGCTAAAAGGTAAACCTATTCTAAATTTACTTACCTGTAAATAAGACCCTTAACTTACAAACAAGCTACTACATAAAGCTTGTACTAATAATAAGATAGCTAAAAAGCCTTTTTTAGTAATTAACTCTTATAAAACTAAGTTATCTAAATAATTTTACAAGCACAGATACTATTTTAGTACTATAAATATTACTTTTATAAAACTAAGACTAAGCTATAACTTATTTATTAATAAGACTAGACTTTAGATTCTTACAGATACACAACTCTAGCGCTAGATCTTTAATCTCTATTATAACTACAGAATCGCAGGTTATAAAGAACTTTTATCTACTTTATATTTAATTTATAATTATTACAACTAGTTTAAAACAAGTTAGTTTATTATAAAATACTATAACGCTTGTAGTATATGTAAGTAAATAGAGTTACTATAAAATAGTAAATATAGCTTTCTGCAACTGCTACCTTTTCTACACTAATAGTAGTTAAACTTTACTATAAATTTTATACAAGATTTTTTTTTAAATAAATAGTAAAGAGTTTGATAATATCTTAGTTATTATAAATTACTTTACTAAAAGATACTATTTTACCTTAACTTGTAAATATACTGCAGGAGAAGCCTTAAAATATTTTATAAATATATTTAAGTATTTTAGCTTACTTATTAGTATTATATTTATTCAGAGCACTAATTTTATTGCCTTATTCTAGAAGAATATTTGCTAGTAGCTAAATATTAAGTATATTCTATCTACCGCCTACTACTTAAAGATAAGTAAATTAATAAAATAAGCAAGTTAGTTGCTAAGAATATCCTTATGCTAATGTATTAACTATATGTAGAATAACTAAGCTTTATAGCTATATATTACTAAATTTTAAGTTAATAATACTATTAACTCTAGCATAAACATTACTTTGTTTTTTACTAACTTTAAGTATTACTTTTACAGTAAAATTTACCTTTATAAAAATTCAAATGCTAATTTACTATATCTAGCCTGTAACTAAGCTATTTAAGTAAAGAAAATAATAAACTTATATATAGATTTAGTTACGCATTAAAAGGAGTAGCTTTAATAAGCTTAGTAAAAGTAGGTAACTTAAGCTAATATAATATATTATACTATGCTAATATATAATATTAGAGATTAAGTTTATATTTTAATAATAAACTAGAGTACTTTATAATAATTAAAAAATCTTACAAACTGCTAGGCTAGCCTTTACTTAGTAATAAAAGTTATTTATAAAAAACATGCTTATAAACTAAACTTACTTGTAAAAATAATTTATAATAGCATATTTTTAGTATTTTATTTCTAACTCTTATAGCTAGTAGCTACTAAAGGCCTACTTAATTAAGCACTAGCTTAACTAGTACTAGTATAAGCTATAAATAGTAATACCAAAGCTTACACAAAATAGTTTATAAATAAGTTTCTTAATATTGCTTTTTTATAAAAAAGTAAAATTAAAAAATACTAAATATATAAAGTTAAATAAATAAATATTCTAAAGCTTACTTAGTATACTACTAAAGACTACTTTAATTATTATAATGCTAAACTTTTTTACTAGAAATATTCTAATAAGCTCATTTCCCTAGATCTTGCTATAACTTCTAACTAGACCTCTCTCTCTCAGAATATAAGTAATAGTCAAAATAAATATACTAGCGCTAATAAAAAATTAGAATAAAAGCTTAAAAAGCTTATATATATAATAATAAAGGCTACTAAAAAAAGTACCTAAACTACTAAACTTTATGCCTATTAATACTTATTTTTCTATAATTATTAATAGACGCTGTAGTTTGTTAGCTACTAAGTATATAAGTTATACTTTTAATAGCAAACCTTTTCAAAGTTAGTAACTAAAAAATACTTTTTTTTATATAGTATAAAAATACTATTTACCTTAAATTTCGCGCTGTAGAGTTAAGGTGGTAGAAAATAGCTTAAAGGTGCGCTTTTTATATAAAAAAATGTATAAAAACGCATAGCTTTATATAAACTATACTTAAATTTAAAAAAATTACAAAGCTTAGTAGTTTATATAAAACTTTTTTTTTCTAAATTATAATTTTCTTTTTATTTTCTTTTGTACTAACAACTAAAGCTAAAGGACTAGCTATCTCTTTTTTAAAAAAAAGGCACATATAAGGACATAGCCTTTATCTACGTACTACTACATACCTTATAGCTAGCTTTAAAGTATGTAGCTAAGCAAGCACTAGTACTAGCTGGGCGTAGCACTAGGCTTGGCGCCCACCACGCTAGCACTAGCCCCTCTTCTCTACTATATAGCTGCTTACATACTCAGCCTTTTCTAGGTCTGTGTCTGCTATTCTTTACTCTAAATACAAGCTATCTAATAACCAGCCTTTCTTCTGTGCGTGAAGTCTACCTTACAGAAAGACTAAGCAAGCTACAAAACTCTTAACTATATAGTTATAGTAGCTTTGCTTACTAAGCATAAATTAAATATAGAAAATACTTAACTATGTTACAAAAGTTTACCTAAACAACTAAAATAATAAAAGTAGTTACTTTAGCATATTATAAAGACCTTGTTTAAAAATTTTTATAGGAAAGAGATTAATTAGTTAAGTGTTGAAAACAAAATACCAACCGATCGATAAATCGTACTCCGGCTAGAGGATACATATACACGTTGCGACACACTCTCTAGATTACCAGCAGTAAGCTACGTAATCTACCTAAGAGCAACGAGCTCTTCTCTTGGCGCTACAACAGCGGGGGAAAGAGAATAAGGCACAACGGCCTAAAGTAAGGCACGATGGCCTAGAGAAGGCACGATGGCCTAGAGAAGGCACGATGGCCTAGAGAAGGCACGATGGCCTAGAGAAGGCACGATAGCCTAGAGAAGGCTTGATAGCCTACATGTACTGGGTAAACAACAGCACCTGTACAACACGTGTCTGTGTAGTAATATCCCCTAGGCTTATCTTTTTGCTGCTAATTTCTCGCTTGTGGTCACCCACCTACGTAAGCGACCACATTAAAATTGCTTATTGCAGTTTTACCGTCAATGGGCTTATAACTGTTAGAAACAAAATACTAACCGATTGATAAATTATACTCTAGCTAGAGGATACATAAACACGTTGCGACATTAAGTAAAAATAAGATTCAGACTAAGATATTAAGAAAAAAAGTAGATAATTAACTAATACTTATAAAGTAGGTTTAAAGCTATAAGTTTAATTAAGACAGCTTCTTTCTTAAATGTAAGGCGCAGATTATTATAAAAAGTAATTTTTAAGAAAAAAACTTAATTAATTTAACATATGCTACTACGTTAGGAGCTAAGTTCTTCAGAGCAGCAATAGCTATTACTACTAAAAATAACTTACAGATTAAGTAATATAATGTTGTAAAAGCATTCTTTAAAATACTAATTATAGTAGACAACTTAGTAATTTATAAAATACTAGATAGCTTTAAGAAGCCTAAAAAGTATATATAGCTTAACTGCGTACTTTATAAATTATAAGACTTGCTACTATTATAGTATAAAGAGTTCTTAAGATTACTAAAAGAGATTAAACTAATTCCCTTACTAGAGGAGCCCTACCTGGTCTTTAGTTTTAAAAAAAAGATTCTAGTTTTATTTTATATAAATATTATCTTACTACTCTTTACAAAAGATTATTAGTAGAAAGTATTAAATTATTAGTTAAAGATTATAAATAAGTATAAGATATAAAAATAAGAATTAGTTAAATAGTTCTTTAGTATTTAAGTAATTAGAAATTGTAAAAAGCAAATATTTACGCTTATGTATAATGTATATATTAATAAAATTACAAAGAAGTTTAAGCTTAATAATAGCAGCTTTTTAAACACTCTACTGCAGTTAGAGAAGCTAATTAATAATACTAGCAAAGTAACTAAGTAAAAAATTAAGGCCTACTAAAAAAGAGTTAAATTAGTGCTATGCATAGCTTTTATGCTTTAACTAGATATTGCTTACTTAATCTTAAAGCTCTTATTATAAACCCTAGTAATTAGTATATAAAAGCTTTTAAATAGGTAATTATATACCTCTTTTAAATAAGATAAAATGCAATCTGATATAGAAACTATAATAGCCTAAACTAAATAATTTTAGGCAATGCTTTCTTTGTAGATAATTAGGACACCTGTTAATTATTCTATAAATATATAGCTATTCTATACAGTAGTCTAATATTTTAGAAGGCGGCTTAGCAGACTATAGTAACTAAGTTAACTACTAAAGCTAAGCTACTTACCCTTAAGTAAACTACTAAAAAGGCTATAGCTTTTAGACGCTTTTTTTATAAGCTACCTCTTAATCTAGAGAAATCTTAGATAGTCTATTATAACCACTAATAAACAATTAAGCTTTTAGTTAGAAAAAATAAGTAGATTAGCACTTATTTAAGATATATAAATATATAAAATATATAGCTGCAGCAAGAATTTGCTAAAGAATTATTTTAAGTTAAGTATTTAAAAACAGCAATTATGCTAGCTAATAGACTAACTAAGTTGCTTACTTAATAATAGTTTTAGAAGTTTAACTAGTTACTTAATCTTTAGCAAGTTAAGCACTTAATTAATGGTAATAATAATTAATAAGCAAAGGATTTGTATTAAGCAGCAATACTTATATACTAAGCTAAGTCTTTTCTTAATTGCTTAGAAAGAGCAGGAGATTGAAAGCTAAACTAACTAAAAACTAAAGATTAGAACTAAAAATAAGCTTGCTAGTAAACATTAAAATTATTATACTTACTAGACTTTACTAGCAAGTCTTCCTTAGCCTTTTAAGCTTGAGTAAGCTTAAGCGCATTATTTACTATTTTAGCTTAGATAGCTAAAGTCTGCAAGTAAGCAGCATAAAGACGTAAATTTAATTTATTATTCTTATACATAGAATTATAAAATAACTGTTAGCTTACCTTAGCATACTTATACTAATTTAATAGAGTTGTATAGCAGTTAGGGCAACGTTAAAGGCTAAGAAAATTTAAATATAGAGTAGAAGAGAGTAGTATTTTATAAGCATGCTGTTTTTGAAGCTTTAATTAATATAAAAAATGCTGCTATTACTGCTATAGCTAAGGCTACTATTGCTGCAGCTACTATAAATTATAAGCTAGCTGTTAAGCAGGCTACACTGTAAGTTAACTAGAATTATATACAGTATTATAAAGCTTATATTCTTAATTAAAAGCGCTTACTAGAGCAGGAGCATATAGTAGAAGCTAAGTAGCAAAACTATAAGACAATATTTCTTAAGCGCAGCAATTTTGAACTAAAAGCTTCTACGCAAAAAGCTTTTGAGTAAACATGATACTACTATTAATCTATTTATCGCAAGTAATAATGTTGCGAAGTAGCTTATACCTATTAACTTAGTACTTATTATTGTTTTATCTTTAAAAACTAGTTAGTAGTGTAAGCAAGAAGCTTAAATAATTAAAAACTTACTTCTTTATTCTTATATATAGCTATAAAATAATTAGTAAGATTGTTATTAATAGTATAGCATATATAAGATAAGTAACTGCTGCAGCAAGTGCTACTCTAACTAATAGTCTAAACTTAATTAAAGCAGTGCTTAGCGTATAAGCTATTAGGCAACTTTTTTATACAGCGCTTATATAGAAAAATATAAAAACGCAATAGATAAGGGGCAATTTTTAAAAAGCTTATAGGCGCTTTCTTTTAAGTAAATAAAAGCGCGTTACGCCTAGTTAACTATTTGATAAGCGTTTATAGCTTATTATTATTATTATATCGCTATTTACGCAACGCTGCCTAAGTATTAAGCTACTTTAATTTTTACTTTAGCTTTTAAGCAGACATGTTCTTACGTTAGCTTAATTTATTAGGTAAGCTTTTATTTTAATTAAAAATTAAATAGAGGCTTGACAGCAGACTTAACTTAATAGGTAAGTAAGTTAATTTGAAGCAGAGGTACTAGAAGTCTCACAATTAGTATATAGATCAAGAAGAAGTAGTAACTAACTCTTATTATTTTAAAGATCAGCCGCTCTCTAAATTTTATTATTAAGTAGGCTTTTGCCCGCGCAACGCTTATGCTTAGTACTATTTTTATATTATTAACAGCAACTTTTTAAGCAACGCTTACGCTTATTACTATTAAAAGTAAACTACACTAGAAAGATTAGTAGTAAATTAGTAAAGAAATAGTAAAGCAACAAGGCTTACTATATTAATAGTAATAAAGGTGCGTTAAAGATTAAAAAGACTTAGTAATAAACATTAAAGTAAGGCTAAGAGTTTTAGAAGAGTAGTAGACGCAATTAGTATTTATATTAATTATGCACTAACTAATTACGCGATATTAAGAGTTTATTTAATATTATAATATTATAATAGAACTAAGCTGCTTGCTTAATTAAAATAACATTACAATATTACAACAGAGATAAAAAGATTAAGCAGTTGGACTAAGGTTATAAGAAGACCTCTTAATTAACAGCTTTAGTCTAGTAAGAATTAACTCCTTGCTTGTAGCTTAGATTAAAGGATTTTTACTAACCTAGGGGGTGCGTTAGAGTATTAACATGCAGATTATCTTGTTAATTAGGTAATTCTAGTAAGCTGTTCACGTGACGGCCCTACTAGCGTCTATATAAACGGGCTAGATCGTCTTATGTCTCTTCAGTAGTGATTAACACTTTGTTGTAGCACTTAGTTGATCAATACACTCACTTTCCACTTAGGTGATTAAGCAATTGCTCCTTCTCAGCTCCCACAACAGATAATTAATAGTGTCGCCTTTCCGCGATACACGGAAGAGGCTATATACCTTAAAGTCACGTGGTTAAGCACTAACTTAGTGTGCAGTAGGGTATCACCCTGTGCACCAGCACAGTAGTTGTAGTTATAGTTACGCGCATAGACTATAAGTATAAGTTAAGTTATAGTTAAGTTATAAAAAAAAGTAGTTAAGTTATAGTTACGTGCTATTAATAGTAATACATAGCTGTAATAAGTAAAGTAAAATTAGGTAAGATTAAGAGAAGTAAGCTAAGTAAGCACTAATTTAGTTACAACTTTAACCTAGCTACAACTATGCTTAGTAGTTAAGTTATAGTTGTTAACACAGTTAGTTATTATAGTAGAAAACTAGCAAGCGCTCTACCCCTAGCAAGAGTATAAGCTCTTACGCTATATTAAGCGCCTTACAAGGCAAGGCCTGCCTCTCTTATAGCCTATAATACAACGCTTTGCTTTAGAAATTGCAAAAAAAGAGCTTAAAAAAGGCTAAGTTAATTAACATATCTAGCGCCACAACATCTATCTTATCTTACGCTAGACTACTAGTATTAATCGCTTGCGCTACTAAGCTAACTCTCTATTAAAGTATAGCCTCTACTTTAAGCTTCTGCGCAGCAAGCTCAGCTAATATAATATTAAGCTTTATAATATATATAATATAGATAAGAAGGGCTGTATGCTAGAAATACTTACTCGCTTAAAGCCGGTGTTTAGCAAGAGGCTATATAAAAAAAAGAAGATTAAGGCTTATATCTAAGATAGTAATTAGGAGTAGATAACACTGCTAGCCTATATATATACTAATAGATTAGCCCTTGCGCCTGCGCTAATATATTAATTAGCCTTAGGCTTAATATAAAACACTTAGCTACAAGCTCTAAGGCTAGAGAATTAAGTATATATATTCTTCTTACCTTCTAGCTAGACGAACAATAATATAGGACTATCCTAGCTTAAACAAGTATTTAATTAATCTACAAAAGAGAAAGTAGGGCGGAGCTATTAATTACTTATTTTTAATAGCTATAAATCTTATCTTACAATAAGTTTTATTAAGTACTACAACTAGAATAGAATCCTCTTTGCAGTATACCCCCTCTATTTAACTTATACTTTTTAGCCACTTAATGTTGTCTTGTTTAAGCTATTCTTAATAGCTTACTTAAACTAAGTAGCTGCTTTTATAGAAAGGTGCTAAGGGCTTACTTCTATAAGTAAGAGAGACTTCTATTCTATATTTATAGCTGCCTAGGAGGCCTTGTTTAAGAAAGAGACTATACTTAAGGCTTTTAAAGTAACTAGCCTTTTACCTCTTAACTTAGAAGTAATACTTAAACAATTTAGTTAGCTAGCTTAATTAGGCTAATTAAGTAATAGCAACTTTTTAGCTTTAAGCGCCTTTAACTAGTAGAAAACTAAGCGCCTTCTATGCTAGGTAGTGTACAATAGAAGTAATTTACAAGCTTAAAAGCTTAGTAGAGCTTTTTATTCTATTTTAGTTTAAAAAAGCCTTTTTACACACAAGGCTTAAGGCCTTATATAAGCTCTTATTAATAAAAAGCAGCGTAGAAAGCGAGGCAAGGCTTTGCCTCTAGAGGTAGAAGAGGAGTATTACAGTAGAGCTAAATTCTAGTCTTTAAGGAAGGTGAAGGAGGCATGTAATTGCTAGCTTTAATAAGGGCTTAAAGAAGAGTAACTACAATACTAGAGAGCTAAGGCAGCTTGCCTACGTAAAGTAAAGAAGCAGGAGAAGCTTTAGGCAGCTTAACAGAAGCGTGCAGCAAGGGCAGCAGCTTAAATAATAAGGTAGGAGGAGAAGGCTTGTAAGGCTGTTAATTAAGCTTTACAACAGGTAGCTTATAGGACTTAAGAACAACTTTAGCAAGCTTAAAAAACTGCTTAAAGAGGCAAGAGGAGAGACCTTAAGGCAGCTACTAAGGTAGGCTTAAAAAAGAGAGTAGCTGCGCAGCCTTAGAGTAGTGATAATGCCTTAGGTGCTGCAGCAGGCCCACCACCATCTTAATTACGACACAGCCGAGCAATCTCTACAGCCTCAAGTTTGGTGGTGGTTTTGGTGTTCAAAACTGCGCGTTGGCCCGTCCTGCGCGTTGGCCCGTCCACCTCGGTAATATAGGTATGTAAGCACTAACAGGGATATTTTTTAACTAGTAAACGCTGATAAAAACGCACATCGTTTCATACGCCACAAAACGTAAAACGTCCTATTTCGCACGAAACACGACCCCGTTGTCCGTTCCGTTTTATGCACGCCTCTGTTTTGTCGTCCGTATTGAGCCTAGTGAGACGGAGACGTAAAACAGAGACGTGCAGCCGTCAGACAGAAAAGCAAACTCTCGCCAAGCTTAAGCTAAACGATCTCCTAGAACAATGCCTTGTTGCCTTGTGTTAGTAGCACTGGGAATACAATATGTAGAGAATCGTGTTGTGTATTGTGCTACGGGAACTAGGATCTATATCTCCGCCAGCTGACGTTGTGGGCGCTAAGCCCTGTACGTACTAGCTTGTAAGTAAGAGAAGATGGGAAGGAACCTAGGTCATGTACCCTAAGGCCTACACAGTGGCTGACACCCTAAGGAAGCTCTAGTATGCCGCCGCCAATTTTTCTAGCCTTAGCAGAAGATGTAACTTAGGCAAGTTAAGGTAGAGACAAGGTACAGACAAGATATTGTTAAAGCTAATATGCAGGGAGCGTGTCGCTTCAGATCAGAATTGCAGTGTCAGATAACGTCTCAATTGAACTTGCTAACTAGACTTGAGTTAAAGATTTCCTAGGCGGCTTGAGATGTGTGCAGCAGCTACCCTAACTCTAAGCTCCCAGCCCTATCCCCTGCCAACGCAGCTTCAATCCTTTATCTCCCACTCCGCAAGCATCTGCAGTCTCACCTGCGTGCGATGCACTCAGAATTTCCCCAAAATCTTCCAGCTAGCCTGCTAGCGGCTGTCATCATCATCTCGGCTTCCTCTAGCCCGCCTCGGCAACCTCAGCCTCTGCCCTCGCGATCCCCACTACGGACGGTCCTCACGATCCCTACGTCCCACCATCCTTAAAATACACAATCCTTACGGCACAGAACCCCATGAACTAGGCCGTTGACTGGTTCTACGGCTGCATCATTACTCCCCGCCAGCTCCTTCCCAGCCTTGCCCTCGTCCTCATTTCCGCTTTGAGCCGCCCCGCCCCTCTTCCTCCTTTGCCGCCACTAATACGACTGTATAGATGCTTGCAGATATCTAGACTAAAGAATATCGCAATAGCCTTACTATTCTTTCTTCTGCAATGTGTAGTAGCGCAATTTTACTGCGCTAGGCGACCTATTAAAGAAGCGTTTATATATCTCTTGCTACTCTATACCCTGTTTATCCTTAAATAAGAGTAAACGTACTTTATCTAACTCTAGCTATAGTTTGTGCGTTCTTTAACTACATTTTTTTATAACTTCCTCTCTATTCTTGCCTTCTTCGTCTAAGTTGTTGTCTAAGTAGTCTGTTCTATGACTAGAAGCGTTACTATAGAAACTGCTTACCTACTCCGCATTTAAGCCTCTGCAATCGCAGAGGTCAAGGGCACTGTCGTCACACTAGTACCCTAGCAGCATCTATAAACCTAGCAATAACTAGGTTATGTAGATAACTTTACCTTGTTCGCTAAGAAACTTGTAGTCTAGAGCTACAAAATTAGGAGACTAATTTAAGTTGCTATAACGTAGAATTGCTGTTACTATTAATAAGCTGTTTAGAATAGCGCAGAGCGTAAGATTAGTTATCTAACAAGACATGCTAAGGCTAGATTTATAGTTAATGTTAGTTCTATTGCTAGCTGTTATGCCTAGAGAGTATAATCGTGGGGAGCAAGACTAAGGCCGTTTATTAGTATTAGGCTGTCTTAGAATTAACGTTTATTGTGGCTAGCTTGACCTTACTTGTTGCGGTGCCCTTGTAGGCACCGTATTGCAGTCTAGTGGTCTCAGAGCAGTGCTTGATGGCTCCCGTCCCGTCTTAAGTGCCCAAGCCCTGCGTCTACGTCGTGGAGATTTTGCTGAAGGGGTGTTGCATGCCTCGTTGTTGTGGCTAAGTTCGTGTTCAAGGTTTTCCCCAACTTTGCTACTACTACCTTGTCTGTCGGACTCCCAACCAACATCTTGTTCGCCTTCCATCTCTTCAGAAGGAGGGCTAAATCTTCTTGCCTGTAGTAGCTCTTCGACTGCTCCCTAGACATATGCGCCGTCGCCATCTTCTACATCGCGGAGGTCGGTTAGAGGCAGGACTAGGCTCATAGCACCATCATCTTCGCGGCCAGCACCTAGGGGACTAGGGATAGGACAGTCACCGGTCTTAAGATCTAACAGAGGCGTTGAATTGGGCGTGGATGCAGGTTCGGGTATGGGGCTCTGTGCTTGTCGCTCAGCCAGCCTTTGCCTCTTTGCTGGATAGGGGACTTCCCGCTCTAGATCTGGTATAACGTTTGACACCGCTGCCGGGGGGGTCGTTGTCGCATCAACAACAGAAGGTTGACAGGGTCGTTTTCGTGTTGACAGTCTTTCTATCACATCCACGATACCGTAGAACGTCTTCTTCTCCGCCGATGATCTTTCTTTGACATTGTCAACGTGGCTCCATGTACTGACTGGATGGTACTACTCACCATGACAACTTTCAGTATTCCCAACGGAGAAAGCGTGCTCTACAGCTGCATCGAGATTATACGTGTTTATTCCATTGTTAGCTACAGATGGACCGCACATCGCTGAGTCTGTCTCCTCAACATCTGCAACAAGACCTGTCGCCTGGACCTGTGGTGTCTGTTGAGGGACAGCGTGAAGCTCGCCCCCAGTATCTGCACATGAGTCAGTCTGGTTCAATTCACCTGCATGGCTGATGATCAAACAATACCTTGATGTGGCAATCCCAAATTGTAAGTCGCCCCCTCTGTGTGTCCCGTAGCCTTAGCCTTAGCATTAGTCTTAGTAGGCTTAAGTGACGTAGGGTCGTAATGTCTGAACTGAGATGAAGTGGCATAAGGAACCGAAGTAAAAGTAGCCATTGTAAGATTGTGATGGGATCTGATGGGATCTGATGGGACTCGATGGGATCTGATGGAATCTGGCTGAGGAAACAGTGCCGTATCTAGGAGTTTAAATACCAAACATCTTACTAAGCTGACGGCTTCTTTAGGGGAGAGAATATTAACAAAATAACGCTAAATTAATTGTAGTACGCCATCCTCGGTGTCTCTGACGCGACCCTTGTTGTTGCTGCGTCATAATGCTAGGTCTGGCCCCAGAAGAGCCAGTGAAACCAGAGAGAGTGGCTATGGTATCTATTTGAACGAAGGAGTTAGGGTGACAATGCTGGAGAACCAGAACTAAGGCACGAACATGAAAGCTATTCACCGGACAGCGCTCTACTTTCGGCAAAAGCGGTGGCGGAGAAGGCTCTGCCTATCCTTTACAGGTCATCCTAACACAGATGCCAACGCAGAGCTAGCTGCCAGCGTCTGTTTAAACAGCCCCTGCTGGTCACACTGCAGTGTTACAACTAAGACAAAAAGTGCTTAACCGCGTCATTGCTGACGGATCCAGCTCCAGCAAAACGCGGACAACTAAGCCTGGATTAGCCAGCGTATTCTGCAGAAGAACTGAAGGTAGGAGGAGGTAATGCTGGGTGGCTGGAAAGGATGTCTTTCTGGCTAGAGGGGGATGTAGGTACGGTTCTGTTCACCTCTTACTTGCTACGCCAACGGCAATGCCAAGCCGTTAGCTGGCTGCCTCCTAACCTCTGCCCCTTGCTCGTTGCAATGCAACATTACAGGCACTATAGACCTGCTATGCGTGGCAAAGTATTGTAAAGCCCTAAGCGTAAGACTAGCGCCTTAACTAAGTAAGCGACCGCGTTGAAGAGAGAAA
This sequence comes from Alternaria gansuensis, assembly GCA_009289805.1. NCBI lineage: Eukaryota > Fungi > Ascomycota > Dothideomycetes > Pleosporales > Pleosporaceae > Alternaria > Alternaria gansuensis. The sequence continues at coordinate 102,718 of WBOK01000183.1, read as the reverse complement.
GTTCGTCCGTGTATAAGGCGCCCTAATGAGGCGGATTAGAGGGCGTGTTCCACCAAAGGAGCAAGGTGCAGGCGGCAGAGTAACTAGAGCTAAAATTATGGCATAAAAGATTATGCAAAATGCCTTAACTAAGTTATACGTAAGACTGTGCGTTGCAGAAGCACTAATACCTAGCAATGTTAAAGAAAAGGGTAAACAGGCGAATTAGTTAGCATTGTAAGGAGCTAAACTGTGCAACGGGCAAACATGCCTTCTTTAACTATAGATGTGCTCTGGATGAAGCCGCGCAGCAATTAGGGATAGAACTTAGATAGAGGGAATAAGAGGACTCCTGCTAGTATATTCGTCACCGTTGCGTTGCGAGTAGAAGTTCAGAGATGCGTGGATTGGCAGAGCCCAACATGTGCGAAGGCTAGAGTAGCCAGACTCTACCAGGATCGAAGGAATCCGACGGAGAGAAAAATGGGCACCGTACCAAGGCGATCTGATTCTTCCAAGCGGGCAGCTAGGTTTGAGAAAAGTGCTGTATGAAGGATAGTTAGGCCGGGTAGGAGGGGGTGGCAACTAGGCGCAGACGAGGGGTTGCGGATGGAAAGGGTGAGAGTAGAGAGTAATAGGTGGAAGAAAGGAATAGAAAATAACGATAGAGGAACTTGGAAGGCCTTTTACGACAGACGTTAGAGGTCAGTTTCCTGTTTAGGCGTAGTGCGAAAGCCGTGCGCAAGGCCCGGATTACCCAAACGGGGACCATCAATTTCCTAATGCAGGCTTGCCGTCTAATATTTTACTATAATAAAATCTTGCTTATTATAAAGCTAGTTTTGTTAAAGTTATAAATATTATTATTTATAATACTCTACTTCTACTTTATTGCTTAAACTAAGTTAAACTAGCACTAAATAGCTACTAAGTCTTTATAGGCAGCTTGCTAGTAATCATAAAGATAGCTCTAGCGCGTATAGAGTTTAGAAGTCTACTTAATAAAGTTATTAACTTAGTTCTTACTAATAAAGTTGCTAGCGCGCTTATTTAATAGTTTATTAGCTATTACTTAAATATTAAGCTTTATAAGTACAAATCCTTGCGTAAACTCTTTAAAAATATACTTAACTACAGCCTCTTTTTTTTAACTTATTTAGGTGTTTTAAGTTTAGTTTATAGTTGCGTTAAAAGCATTTTTTAGCACGTTGATACTTAAGAGTAAATTTAAAAAGATTATAAATTTAGGTAGTATAATAGCTACTTTAAACGCGATAAGAATTAATATTAAAAAAAGTAAGCTATAAATCTACTTAAGTATAAATAGATTAGGCGTTATATTATTAAAGCATCTTGTGTTTTTGTATTAACGTTAACACGTTAGTAAAAATATACTTGCTTACTTACTACGCTCGCTTACTTGTAAACCACGTTAAGTGTATATATAACTAGTCCTTTTTAATCTAGAATTAAAAATAGTCTGACTTTAACATTATTAAGTTTTTTATCAAATTATTTAGTGTAAAGATTTTTTATAAGTAAATGTACTTTTTTTTTTTAGCTAAGGTGCTACTTTTAGTTTTTAGTTAATATATAAAATGCTTTAGCATTAAGCCTTTATAAGTATTATTTTAAGTAACTTATATACAGTCTTTAGCTTATCAGCTATTATAATAGCTACTTTTATTTTTTAGCTTAGAAATATTTATGTAAAAAGATTTAGGTGTCTTTTATTTATTTTTAAGGTGTTAAAGGTAGTGGTTGTTGTTGTAGTTAAAATAGGGTTTCTAAACAAAGTAAAAAGCAGCTACCCTCTACTAATTAGTTGCAAAAGTTAAAAAAAAGATTGTGTGTAGTTAACAAGATTTAAATAGTAGGTAGATAGGGTCTACGCGCTAAGCGCTTAGAGCAGAGGGGTTAAAAAAATTTGCTAAAGGTACTAAAAAACAACACTAATTAAAACGTGTTTAACAGCGATTGCTAGCCTATAGCTAGCAACAAAATTGCAATAGAGATAGAGAAAGTAGGTAAAGACACATACGTTACTGCAGTAGGAGCCTGCAATACTTCTTTATAAAAGCTCCCTGCTTACTACTTCTTACTTTTAGAATTTCTTATACTACACAGTACTATATACAAATAACTTGTATACAAATAATATAATGCTTAGACTATTTTTTTTCTCTTTTAACACAAAGACTAATAGCTTATATTAAGTAAAGTTAGACTTTACTAAGTTATTATACTAAAAAATATAGTAGTAGATTACAAAGCTAGCGTTTACTATTGTTAAGCAGCTACCTCTATTAGTTAAAAAAAAGCTAGTAGTAATAGTTCTTATAGTAGTTAAGTTAGTATAGAGGTTAGAATATAACTGTAGTTAAGACATTTTTAATGCGTCTAGTGTTATAAATATTAAGGTTATAATAAAGACTATAAAAGGCTAGTTTAGCTAGTACACTATATATACTGCGCATGTTAATAGTCTAGGTGCAGTAAAGGTGTATTACTTTAGTAATCTCCTCCTGCGCAAATACAACTTTAGTAAAGAGACTTAGGAGTAGCTTTATAAAGAGCAAAGGCGTGTTAAAACAGCTATTAAGTAGCTAGGACAAACTAACAAGTAAGAAAATTTTGTAAGTTGCTTTTAAGGATAGGAGAGCTGTGCATAGATAGTAATGCTGTTGTCGTTTATTTATATCTAAGAATAGGCACTAAACGCCGCGACTGCAACACTGCTAGAATAGCAACAAGACAATAGAAGTTGCGGTTAGCAGTAAATAGTTATTAGTTAAGAGGGTTAGTTAGAGGGATATTGCGCATCTTAGTTTCTGTTTAAACATGCTAGAGCGACATACTAATTGCGTGCCGGCAATGCTAAACAAGGGGGCATGAGCCTAGATACCTGTTGTTAGCAATAAATCTTTTTTTACTAAAAAGGTGTCTACAAAATATGTGGTCACATTAAAAGGTTGTCTCAAAAGCCCGAAGCTAGGGTGTCTTTTATAATTTACGTAAAATAGTATTTATTTTATAAATTTTAAAATGTTGTTGTTATATACTATTTATGCCATAAGTAGTAGCAATACCCAATTATTTTACTATTAATTAATATATATTTCAAGATAAGCTTTTATTATATAATTTATTTATTTTGTCTATTTATCAATTTGCAAGTAATAAGCTATTAATAGCTTTTATTTTATTTTAATTGCAGCTAATAGTGTTGTCTATATGTTAGAGGTAAAAAGCTTATCTTTATTACTAATAATGAACTCTAGTATGCTGTAGTGTTTAATAATATAATTATTAATAATATATGCCAGCTGTACTACTATAAAACATATTTTCAAAGTAATATACTCTACTTATTTTGTAAATTAATTAACTACTACAAGAATTACATTTTATAATACTTTAGTAATAGAGTTTTTAGAAACTAGTAGGGCTATAACAAAGTTTATAAAGATATCTAACTATAGTGTATTACGTAGTTTTATTGCTTATATTTTTTTATAAGGTGCGTAAGTACTATACTTATTTTTTTAATAGTCTGCGTATTTAGTAATAAATAAAGTAACTTTATTTTTTATTTCTATAAACTTATAATTTTTTTTAATAAGTTCTATAGTTTAAGTAATACTTAAGTAACTATATACAAAGTTACTATAGTGTTATCTAATAATTACTTTTTGTAATTCATTTAGTATATTAAGTATAATAAATAAGACTACATTTAGCATTTTTGCTAGTCTTAATAATTTTTTTTATTGATCTTAAGTATTGTAGTATTAATAATTTCCTTCATTCTTATAATATTATATTATTAGCTAAAAGCGTCTGCTTTACTATTATCTTTTCTAAGTAAATATATAATCTTAAACTTGTACTATTTAAGTAATTCTAACTATTTTACTTATTATTAGTTAAGAACTTTAGTAGTTGTAAAGTTAACTAAGTTTTTGTAATTTATAAATATTATAAGTTCTAAGTAGCTTTCTATGTATATTTTTTAATACTATAAGTATATAATAATAGCTAATAGCTCTTTATTATAGATATTATATTGTGTTTCTAGTCTAAAAAACTTCTATAAATAGTACGTAATAAGGTGCTATTTACCTTTATATAGTTAACTAGCACAGCCTTTTAGCACAAGATCTAATATATTAGTTTTAAAGCGTAATAGTTATTCTACTTAGAATATATAAAAGTATAGTAGTTTTATACTTACATTTTTAAGCGTTTAAAAGATGTTTTCTACTTTTTTGCTTTACTTAAAGAGTATTTCCTTTTTTATAAGTTTTATTAATATAACAGTAATATTAAAGTAGTTTTTAATAAACAATGAATTAAAGTTTCAAAATCTTAAAAATAATTATGTCTTTCTTACTATTATTAATTGCAGTTATTTTCTAAATACCTATATTTTTTTTTTACTTATTTATACTTTTTATACTTTTACTATATATTTAAAAAAAAGTAACTTTATTCTTATAAAACTTATATTTTTCTAGTTTAAGTTAAATGTTAAACTAGTTAAGATATTTTAGTACTGTATAGACGTGTTCTACATAATCTCTTAAGTTCTTAAAGTAGATAAGAATATTATCTAAGTATACTATAATAAAAATATCTAAGTGTGCTATTAATATAAGATTAATAAGTTCTTAAAATACTGCTAAAGCGTTTATAAGCTTAAATAGCATAATAGTATATTTTCAGTATTTATATTATATTTAGAACCCTATCTTTTATTATTTACTTTTTTTTATTTTAATAAGGTAGTACTTCTTTTAAAAGTTCTATATTATAAAAACTTTAGTATAAGATAATTAATTTTAAAGCTTTATAATTTTTAGTAATAAGTATTAATTCTCTACTATAATATAATAAGTTTCTAGTAGTTAACGTAAATTTTTAGTAGCCTATTTTTTTTAGTATAAAAAGTATAAGAAATCCTACTAGCAATATTAAAAGTTTATTAGATTTTTTTTTTATATTATTATTTAGCTTAGTCTTTAGTTCTTTAAGTTTTATTTTTAATAATTCAGAAATTAGCTTAAAAAGTATAGTCTTTTTTTCTTCTAGAACAATTTTATAGTCTTAAAGTTAGTGTTTTAGAAAAGCTTTACTATTAACTACTTTTATAAAAAAGTACTAAAATTCTTTATACTTTTTTAAAATATCTAAAGTTAAATATTACTCTAAAACTTTAACTTTGTAACTTAAGAGTACTTTACTAGTATTTGATAAGTTAAACTCTTATGCTATAAGGCTATTTTTAGTTAAAGTTTGCTATCTTTTAATAATATTATAAATCTTTCTTTTATTAACTATTGTAGTTGTTAAATGCATAAGCTAGCTTATAGTTACATTTAATTTATAGCACTTAAATAAAAACTTCTTTAACTTCTAGTTAATTTATAAATTATATTCTTATAACTAAAGAATTCTTAATATAATATTATAAGTAGCTAATTTAAAAACGTTTAAGTTTAATTCTTTTTTATATTCTTAAATGCTAAGTATTACTGTACGGGTGTTGGAGTGTATGAAGACATACTGCTACGAGGGCAAGAGATCACCAGTAGCTAGATTATACAAGAACAAGGTTGGTAAGATAATAATCTTATTATAGGTTAGGTGTAAAGACTATTAGAAGAAGAAGATGCCTATTCTATAGTACATTGCAGGAGCTAAGTTGTAGAGTAAACGAATGCTAAATAGTGCCCCTTTCCGTAGGATACTAAATAAGTTATTTACCTTAGGATTAGGTAGTTAAGCACTAACCTAGTGTGCAGTTAGGTATTACTCTGTGCACTAGCATAAACCTCCCCTTTCTGCAAGCTTAGCCTTATTAAGCTCTAAACTCTGTAGAAAGAATAGAAGAAAACATAGTAAAAATAAAATAAATAAATAAAAGAAACACAATTTAATTACTTAGAATGCTGCCTAGTATTAATAGATTACATACCTATGTAGTGGCTACAGAATCTAGGTGTCTAGAGAGCACCTAAATTCTGTAGGTTTAGCAGTTTTCTCTTTACACACCTAATAAAGGCAGATCTTTACTATTTTTCTTTCTTTTACTTCTTTAAGCGTTTACTTTAATAAAATTCTTAAGCAGTAGCTAAAGTGCTTAGTCTAGGCACAGGTGCAGTAGTAGTAGTAGCAGGGGCTTAAGTCTTAGATATTAATTAAAAGTAGCTATAGCAGGGCTGCCTAGTTAGAGTAGAGAGTACTAAGACAATATCTAAGATTACTATTCCTAATTAAGAACAAGCACGCAGAAGACGCTGTATAAAGAAGAGTATAACAAGTTCCTTACTCTTTTAAAAGACCTAACGCTTATCTACTTTTAGGCTAAGTTCTTCTTAAAAGCGCTAGAAAGAATTAGCTTAAAAGAAATTAGTATTCTATTTATTCTAGTCCTTTGTTATATGTAGAAGGTTCTTTCTATTATTAAAGAAGTACAGTTAGTTAGAAAAAACTTAAACAAATTAGTATAAAAGGCGCTTTTCTCTAACTCTTGTACTATAGGCTATAAGTTAAAAATCTGTTGTTTAATATAGTTATAATATTTCTTAATGTGTTTATTAATTTATTTCTTAGTAAAGTTCTAAAATATGTTGTTTAGCTCCTTACAAACAAGAAGATTGTCCTATTTAGCTTACTTTATAAGAGCCTTTTAAATTTAAGATTTGTACTTAATATGCACATTTACAAAGAACAGCTAGTTAATTTCTCTAAACTTGTTAAGGTAACTAGAAAGAGTGTAAGAAGTAGTAGTAAGGTTATAGTATGCTTTGCAAATCTTCTTATAAGTTCTTATAACAGGCACCTCTATTACACTATCTTAGACTATAACAAACTAGAGAAGTATAGTATAGCAGTCGCAAGTAGTAGGCCTAGTAAATCTATAAAGTAAAAGAAGTAATAAAATTTAAGCTTATTCTTTCTTACAGATTTGCTTTATCTGTTTAGTGTTAAGAACTACTTTTTATACATTTTCTAGCTAGTTAGTTTTATCTTCCTATTCTTTAATAAAACTATTTAACAATTTAATACTTATATTCTTACGCTACTACAAGTACGCTAGCATATACTTATAAAACCTTAGTAGCATCTTTATATAGTTGTTTATATTTTTATTATTAAATAAGACACTGCTTTAAATTATCTCTGCACTAAAGCCTTCTATTATTATACGCTTAAGGTTAAAGTTAATATACTTAAAGTATATTTAACTGCCTTTCTTAGCGAACTAAGCGTAGTAAAGGTAGAAAATTAAAGTATATTTCTTACAAAGTATTACGTATTGCAACTAGTATTTTAAGTTTATGCGTATAGCCTATTAAATAAGCAAGTAGTATATATTGCGCAACTACTTAAGGTTTAGCATTTTATTTATACGTAGTAAATAGAACTTATACATCTTAAAAGTTTTTATAATAATATTTTTTAGATTGCTACGCTGTTGCAGCTATATATAGGCGTTAGTAATAATGCTTCCTGTGCGTTAGAATTCCTCTACTTATAGTTAGAACTCTATAGTGTTAATAATCTTATCCTAAGTAAGAATAGGGTAGAAGTTAAGTTAAGTTAGTTAATATTAGTAGCTTAGCAGATCTTTATCTTGCTTAGTTAGGCAATATTTGCTAGTAAAAAGCTTAGAAATAATAAGATTAGATTAGAATTCCTACTAATAGCTTTGTCCTATGTATAGTAAGAGCAGACACTTATTAAGTATATTAAAAGGTATAGCTTTTTTAAATAAACTTATAACACTTGCAGCAGTGCGCTTATAGATAAAGTATACTTAATTATATAATAGGTTGTTAAAATTATGCAGTTATCCAATGTTAACTTCTTAATACTATTTCTTAATAACTTTAACATAATTAAAATCTATAATTAGCTTCTTTGTATAGGCATGCTTAAGTAGCTTAAAAAACGCTAAAGTAGGATTTATGTAGTAGCATTCTACTTTAAGAATTTTAGTCTCTTAGTCTATTATATTAGGCTTTTTATCTACATAGGTAGCATTATTAAGCTTAGTGTCTAGTTATATAGCTACTTATTAGTATGCTAGTGTTGCCTTTAGAGCACAAGAGCTTAGTAAAAAAAGTAAAGCAAAAACTAGTTAGTTACTAGTCCTAGCCCTTACACGCCCTGCCTAGATGTTAGCAGCATTATACTTTTATTATATAATAGTCTTTCTGCTTGTAAGTTTAAATACCTTAATTATTATATAATTATTAGCTTTACTTTCTACTAACATTTCTAAGGATTGCTTTAGTTGCTTAGTTATAACTAATAAACTACAACTCCTTAAAGTGCAGGTCTTAGATGCTATAAAGTTACTATAGTAATTAATAAATTAAGCTTTAAATAAAGTCTTTTTAAGTTCTGCAGCTATTAAAATAAGTATACTATATACTAAATACACCTACACTTCTATTACTTTGTAGTAATTTATGTCTTTAAAAGATTATGTTAAGTAAAGTTAATTAGTTTCTCGGTTCTTAAATATAGCTATATACTTAAAGATCTTTTGCTAGAAAGCATAGTAGAGGTTACTGTTCTCTCTGTCGTCCTTAACCCTAGTGTTAGGGCGTAGTTTCTGCGCGCTATAAGTTATATTGTTCTTCTTAACCTTTATAGCTGTAGTAATCTTACGCAGGTCTTCTTTTTACTATTTACTAATATCTAGGAGTAGCTGTTTGCTGTAAGAGCTGTTTTGTACTATAAAAGTACAAATTTTCTTGTATAGTAGCTTAATAGTCGCCTAGTCTACTAGCAATACGTAGTATTCTTTTTCTTAATTTTTTGCGTTAAGATAGTGTAGTGCTGCTGCGTTAAGAAAGTAGGTAGCATCCTTAAGATCTATGCGTTGCAGTATAAAAGCTATATCTATAAATTTTTAGTAGTTAAGTAATATGCAGAGTATATAGATACTAATACATTCTTTAATAAATTCTGTTGCTAGCTTCTTTACTATTAAGACTGTATTACCTAGTTCCTTAGCTCTTCTATCTCGTGACGAGGATGCTGTACTAATAATTAGATAGTGTTCCTAGAAACCTTTAACACTACTATATTTGTTTATAAGTCCTAGAAGTTAAGCACAGAGATTGCCTATTCCTAGAACAACCTTAAAAATAAGATTAAATTAGTATAAGGCACTATTAAACTATTAATCTATAATAATGCGCTGTTAACGCAGAGCGTTTAAAAGAATCTTGTTTACTAAAGTTTAAATATTAGTAACTCTAATGTTGTTGCTAAGTTTTACAAGCTCTAGTACCTTATCTTAATACTAGACAACTTTAGAAGTTTAGTTTACAATATAGTCTTCTTTTCTTAAACTTACTTTTATGTCTTTAAAAACTTTTAATAGACTTAAAGTCTAAAGTAGTTACTACTGTAGCTACTTACCTTAAGCCTTATTTAATAGAGGCTAAGATATTGTTTAAGCAGCTTTGTTAGTAGTATGTGTATTGTTCTTAGCCTCTATTAGACTAAAGAAGAAGATATTGCCGTAATTATTATCTTTAAAGGATAATACCTAGGCGTAAAGGTAGTAAAGTTAGTGTAGAAGAAGGGTTAGTTAGTTAGCAGAGTTGTAGTTTAACTTTATGTGTAGTAGCAGTATACTGCTAGTAGGCAGGTAAAAGTAAAGGTAAACAAGGTCTATATTGCGCTCAAATAAGTAAGCTCTATAATAAAAATAGTTGTTGTTATTAGTTATTGCTTTGCAAATGCGAGAAATTAGGTGTAGTATTAGTGTAGTAGTAAGGTATTATAAATCTATAGAATTTAGGTGTTTTTTACACACCTAGAATCTATAAAATAGGCGGCTTATACCTAAATTTTACATAGAAAACTAGTAAATAAGCAGCTAAAGATAAAGGCAAGCACTAATTATATAGCATCTTTTTTTTTTTTAAGAATTTAGGCTATCTTATAGCTTAGATGTTGCTAGATGTAGTGTTGTTTAAAAAAAAATGCTTACAATTAGCAAAGGCCTACTCTAGTCTAGTGTTAATCTTTTAATTAATTAGGAGAATGCTTATTAGCTAACTAATTAGCAATTTTGTTAGAAAGAAGACGCTAAAAATTAAGTATTCTAAAGCAGCGTACATAGTTCTTAAACGTAGTAGACTAGAGAACGCTTTAGTTAATCTTGTCCTTCTCTAGATTTCTAACAACAAAGTATTTATAGCCTAGCATAAACTATTTTTAGTTAAAAACCTTTTTAAGTTTTTTGTATTAAGATCTTTTTAGTAAACAGTTAGGTTTAGTAAGTATACTAATATTTTAATTAGTAATTTTCCTAATACAAGCAATGCTATAAGTGCTAGAATTAGCAACATCTATTGCCTATAAATAGGTGTTAATAAGCAGGCTAATAGTAGCTAGTTGTACACAAGTAATAATTTGCTTAAAGTTTTATAAGTTGTTTATTTTAGTAAAAGAAAAGTAGATAAGTTAAGAAAGCTATACTTATTTTAGAAAGCGTTATTTGCGTTGTCCTTATAACGGCAGCTGCTTGTGTTAAAACTCTTTAAGAGCTAGGAGGTTAGCGCTAACACTATTGCTGTTTACAAGGTGCTAAAGGTCTAATATTAGGAGATGTAAAATAATAGCAGCTTTTAGTATTAAGCCTTAAGTAATACGTTCTGCTTGTTCTCTGTATTCTGCGCTGCTAACTGTAGAAGTTAGAGCTTGCGAAGCCTTTTATCTTTAGCAAATTTGCTAGTGCTAAGTTAATATAGCCTTTAGGCTTAGACTCTAATACTATATACTTGTAGCAACTTAGCTAAGCTAACTAGCGCTACTCTCCCTAGTAAAAGAACCTGCAATAGTAGACCTTTGTTTAAGTTTTTATAGCGCTGCTAATAATCTAAGATTACTAAGCTTAGTATGTTGTAGTACGCCTTTTTCTATGTTGCAAAGGATTACTACGCTAAGTTCTTTGTACTTGCGGCCTAGGTAGCGTCTAACAATGCGCTAGAAAGGTAGCTTAATATTCTACTAGTAAGAGGGCTAGTAGTTACAGGCTAATCTATAAAAGATAAGCAAAGATTTAATTATAGTAGTATGCTTCTAAATGCGTAATCCTAAGGTAGCTAAAAGAGTTATTAAGCTAATATTACTTTTTAGCTTGTTGTTGTTGCTGTTGCGCCTACTAGCTAAGAACGCTTACATCTTAGCTTTAACTAAATTATATAGCTTTTATAGTATTGTAGTAGTTGTAGTTTCTATTGCTAGTTCTTAGCGCATTAAGCTAGCGCTTGCTACCTTTTATATATATCTTATTATTATAGAACTATAAAAGGTTATTGCTTTAAAAGTTATTAGTTGTAGTTAACTAAGTAAGCTAGCTTGCTTAATTATAACATGCAAGGCTTGAAATTAGCTAAGGTTAGAAGAGAGAAAGCAATAGTTTACTCTATAGGTAATTTGTCTTTAAGGTAACTAGCTTAAAGTGTATAAGATAGTTTAAATTACATTTTAATTGCTAAGGAAGTTTGTAAAAATTTTTGTTGTAGCATAAACAATAAGTTATATATTAAGGTATAAAAGATTTACAGAATCTAGGTACTTACTACATACTTAAAATTTATAGGCTAAGTAACTAGTTTTTGCATTTAACATAAGAAATTTGTAAATAAGTAGCTAAAAGTAAAAGTAGATACTAATAGCAAAGTATCTTTTCTTTTTTCTAAAAGAATAGGCTGTTTAGTAGCCTATTAGCTGCTAGTTATAATATTAGAATTAGAGTTTAAGCTTCTAAAGTCTTACATGTATACATAGTGCTCTTTATCTATAAGACGCTTAGTAATAATAACTTATAGATAAAGATTGTCTCTTGTTGCAAGAGGTAGAGATAATTGTAACTTAGTAGGTAGCTTAGTTAAGTCTAGAGAAATAGGAACATTTACTGTTAAACAAGTTTATTCTTAATACTTAGGATTTTATAACTTTATGTTTCCTTAATCCTTCTTTATAATATCTAGCACGCGCTGTTACTAGAAAGGCTTTAATTACTAACTAGGTGTTGTGTGTAAAAAACGTGTGCTAATAAGGTTTTTAAGGCAGTAGGTCCCTCTATTAAGTTTAGCGTTATAGATATAATATAGTCTTAGCTACCTTATATCTAGCTTGCAGTTTTAAGACATATTAATTTTTTAAACTAAATTTTAAAGAAGAACTAAGTTTCTTAGCTTTATATCCTTATGCTGTATTTCTTTAGTATTATCAATTAAGAGGTCTACAATCTTAGTCCTACTGCCTAATCTTTTATCTTTGTTGTAATATTGTAATGTTGTTTTTAATTAAGCAAGTAGTTTAGTTCTGTTATAATATTAAAATATTAAATAGACCCGAAATATCGCTTAATTAGTCTGTGCGTAGTTAATACAAATACTAATTGCGTTTGCTACCTCTTTAAAACGTTTAGCTTTACTACAATATTAATTACTAAGTCTTCCTAATCTTTAACGCACTCCTATTACTATTAATATAGTAAGCTTTATTGCCTTACTATTCTCTTACTAATTAGCTGCTAATCTTTCTAGTGTAGTCTGCCCTTAATAGCAACAAGCGTAAGCGTTGCTTAGAGAGTTATTGTTATAAGCGTAAGAATAGTGCTAAGCATAAGCATTGCGCGCGTTAAAGCCTATTTAATAATAAAATTTAGCAAGTAGCTAATTTTTAAAATAATAAGAGTTTGTTGCCTTTGCCCTTTAATTTATATGCGCACTGCAAGACTTCTAGTAGCTCTGCTTAAAGATTAATTCTTTTACCTGTTAAGTTAAGTCCGCTGTAAAGCCTTTATTTAAACTTTAATTAAAATAAGAGCCTAACTAAGCAATTAAGTTAGCACAAGAACAAGACAGCTTAAAAGCTAAAGTAAAAGTTATAGCAGCTTACTACTTAAGCAGTATTACGTAAATAGTAATATAACAACAGTAATAAGCTAGAAACGCTTATAAGATAGTTAATAAGGCGTAACGCGCCTTTAACTACTTAAAAGAAAGCGCCTATAAGCTTTTTAAAAATTGCTACTAATTTATTGCGTTTTTGCGTTTCTCTATGTAAGCGCTGTATAAAAAAGATACTTAATAGTTTGTTTGCTAAGCGCTGCTTTAACTAAGTTTAGACTAGCAGTTAGGGTAGTACTTGCTGCAGTAGTTGCTTGTCTTATATATACTATATAGTTAATAATAATCTTGCTAATTACTTTATAGCCTTGTATAGAGATAAAGACGTAAGTTATAAATTATTTAAGCTTCTTGCTTAGCTTGCTAACTAGTTTTAAGGAATAGAACAATAATAAGTACTATGTTAATAAGTAGTAGCTGCTTAGCAATATTATTGCTTACTGCAAAGAAATTAATAGCAGCGCTATATTAACTAAAAAGCCTTTTGCGCAAAAGCCCTTAGTCTCTAATTGCTGTAATTAAGAGATTCTGTTAAGAGGTTTTAGCGCTTAGCTCCTGCGGCTTGCTCTAGTAAGCATTTTTAACAAAGGATATAATGTTAAGGATTATTCGCGCTAGACATATCCTGCTTAGCAGGCTATAAGTCTAAATTAAAGTTGTCTTTTTAGTTAAGAGCCTACTGCTTATGCTCTTAGTTAACCTGCGGTTTAGCCTACTTAACAGCTAGCTTATAATTTATAATAGCTGCAGCAATAATAAATTTAGTTGTAGTAATAATAATAAAATTCTTTTTATTAATTATTAGTTTAAGAACACTATGCTTGCAGAATACTACCTTCTTCTAGTCCTTATAATTGCCCTTGCATACACTATCCTAATTGCTATAGATCTTAACTACAAGAGTATGCTAGTGTAAGTAGGTAATTATTTTGTAACTTAATATATAAAAGCAATAAATTAGATTTGCGTTTTTATACTGCTTGCCTGCGCACTTTAGCTATCTAAGCTAGAATAGCAAACAATGCGCTTAAGCTTGCTAAAGCTTAAAAGGCTAAGCAAGACTTGCTAATAGAGTTTAGTAAGTATAATAATTCTAATGCTTACTAGTAAGCTTGTTTTTAGTCCTAGTCCTAGTTTTTAGTTAGTTTAGCTTTTAATCTCCTGCTTATTTTAAGCAACTAAGAGAAGACTTAGCTTAGTATATAGTTGTTGCTGCTTAATATAAATTTTTTGCTTATTAATTATTGTTTTTTTTAATTAAGTGCTTAACTTGCTAAAAATTAAGCAACTACTTAAACTTCTTAAACTATTATTAAGTAAGCGTTTTAGTTAGTTTATTAGCTAGCATAATTACTGTTTTTAAGTATTTAACTTAAAATAATTTTTTAGCAAATTCCTACTGCAGCTATATATTTTGTATATTAATATGTCTTAAATAAGTGCTAATCTGCTTATTCTTTCTAATAACAAGTCTAATTGTTTGTTAATTATTATACTAGACTGTCTAAACGTTTTCTAGATTAAGAGACAGCTTGCAAAAGAAGCGTTTAAGGGCTATAGCTTTCTTAGTAGTATGCTTAAAGGCAAGCAGCTTAGCTTTAGTAGTTAATGTAGTTACTATAGCTTGTTAAGCTGCCTTCTAAAATATTAGACTACTATACAAGATTGCTATATATCTATAGAATAATCAATAAGTTTCCTAATTATCTACAAAGGAAGCATTGCCTATAATTATTAGGTCTAGGCTATTGTAGTTCTTATATTAGATTGCATCCTATCTTGTTTAATAGAGGTATATAATTACCTGTTTAATAGCTTTTATATGCTAATAACTAGGGTTTGTAAAGAAGTGTAAGAGCTTTAAAATTAAGTAAGCAACATCTAGTTGCAGTATAATAGCTGTATACAGCACTAATTTAACTTTTTTTTAGTAGGCTTTAATTTCTTGCTTAGTTGCTTTGCTAGTATTCTTAATTAGCTCCTTTAACAGCAGTAGAGTCTTTAGAAAGCTGCTATTCTCTAGCTTAAACTTCTTTGTAATTTTATTAATATATGTATTATATATAAGCGTAATTATTTGCTCTTTATAATTTCTAAGTACTCTAAGACTAAGAAACTATTTAAATAATTTTTGTTTCTGTATTTTGTACTTATTTATAATCTTTAACTAAAAATCTAACGCCTTCTGCTTATAATCATTTGTAAAGATTAGTAGGATATTATCTATATAAAACAAAACTAGGATCTTTCTTTCTTAATTAAAGAACAGGTAGGGCTCCTCTAGTAAGGTAATTAGTCTAATCTCCCTTAGTGATCCTAAGAACTCTTTATACTATAACAGTAGCGAGTCTTGTAATTTATAAAGTGCGCGGTTAAGCTATATATACTTTTTAAGCTTTTTAAAGCTATTTAGCATTTTACAAATTACTAAGTTGTATGCTGTAATTAACGTATTAAGGAATACTCCTACAATATTATATTGCTTAATTTTTAGATTATTCTTAGCTGCGATAGCTATTGCTGCTCTAAAGGACTTAGCTGCTAACGTAGCAGTATATATTAAATTAATTAAGTCTTTCTTTTAGAGATTACTTTTTACAACAATTTGTGCCTTGCATTTAAAAAAGAAGCTGTCCTAATTAAACTTGTAGGTCTAAACTTACTTTATAAGTATTAGTTAATTATCTACTTCTTCTTTTAATATATTAGTTTAAGTCTTATTCTTACTTAACTAATTAATTTTTTTCTTGCAGGCATCTTTAAATAAGGCTCTTATAAAATGCTAGAGTAACTGCTTTTATAATCCTAGCAGTTTAGGTAGATTGTTGTAATATAGTTAAGTATTTCTTATATTTAGTTTATGCTTAGTAAGTAAAGCTACTATAACTACATAATTAAAAGTCTTATAGCTTACTTAGACTTTCTAAGTTCCTTGCAAACTTAGCAGGTAGGTATTACAAAAATTAATTTATAATAGATTTTTATAATCTGCGATTAATGCGTTAATACTACCTATGCTTCTACCCCTTAGTTAATTGTTAAGATCTTAGGTTGCGTTTTTATACTTACGCTTACTACCTAGCTTACGCAGTAGAAGATAACAATTTGTAGGCTAATTTAGGCTTTTGCTAGTAATTCTAGCACTACGTTTAGTAATTAGAGGTTAAGCTTATAATTGCTTACCCTGTCTGCTATCTAAGACCTAGGATCTTAAACTACAAAATAATCTATAGTCTATAACTTGCTCTCTTTAAGCAAGAGTCTTATCTTAATTAGCTAGCGTGTTAAAGTTTTTAGGCATAGACTGTTAGACTAGTAATAAGTTGTTAAGCTTATATAAAGAAGGCTCCTTACTTCTAGATATTAACAGGTTAGCTCCTCTAGGTAAGCGCACTGCTATTTAACTTTTAAATACTTTATAATTAATTGCGTTGTTGCTCTCTAGAGTCTCTAGTTTAGGAGTTAGTTCTAAAGTAGCAAAACTAGTATTTTGCTGCTAATTTAAGTAAATTCTTAATAGTGCACAGGCTTTGTGCTCTATTTACTTAGCGTCTTCTAATCTACTCTTATACTTAGTAGGCAGGCCTTCTTTACTGCTTAAGATAGTAGATAGATTACTTTTAAGGATTTTAGTAGTTAGCTGTGTTTCTTAATCTGCTCTACCTTAACAGGCTAGAAGGGCTTGCAAGTTATCTCCTAGATTAACTAGCTTGCTATTATAAAGAATTTCTATAATTTTAATTGCTTAATTCTTTAGCAGCTCTTTTTTGCAATTTTCTTTGTAAAATAACTGTTTATTAAAGGTTATATTATAGGTGGTGATTACCTAATTAAGGGTTAGTACCTATATATAGTATATATTAAAGGCTTAATAACTAACTAAATAACTAATATAGCCGCGAGGATTAATTTTAAATCCTTAATAATTGTGCCTAGCTGCCTTCTCTCTATTAAATAGGTAGGCTCGGCAGCTATAGGTATAAATTCTACTCTAGTCTAGGCGTAGATTAGCAGTCTAATATCTAATTACAGGTAGTTAATAGTATTAAAAATATTTTCTAAACTATTTTTTAAGCACCTAGTTAGGGGATAAGTAGCTATAAATCTTAGTAGAGCTTATTCTATACAAGTAAGCTGCCGCATCTATAATTACTAGCTAGAGCTTAGCTAGTAGATTTATACTTGTGCGCATTTTAATAGCCTTTATAATTAGCTCTTAGCCTACTCTTTCTACTAAGCTATTAGGCTTATAAGTGTATAGCAGTAGCGTTTTAATTACAATCTCTTTCTCTATTACCTATTCCTTATATCTTAATTGCCCTCTCTAAGGCAGTGTAGTAGTGTTGTTATCCTAATAAATCTTTATAATTTTCTGCTAATATTTCCTCTTAATCCTTACAGTAAAGCCTTTAATTATAGGCATAATATTATTTAGTGTCTTTAACTAGAAATTATAATTGTATAGTTTGCCTAAGTAGTCTTCTTTAATAATTAGTGCCTATTTCTTAAGCAGTTAACTAGTTAGGAAATTAAACAGATCTTATAAGATCTTGTAAAAAGGTTAAGGTAATCTTTCTTTTAGCTAACATAAAATTACTTGTAAGGCATAAGCTGTTGCGTAGTAATTGTATTCTAACAGCTTTTTGCTAGTAATTTTAACATTCTGCGCTAAGCGGACTAGAGCTTTAATAGCTTGTTGTCCTAGGTGTCCTAATTATTAATGCTATAGATTCTTATTACTAGTGCGTACCTAAGGTTTCCTTAATCGTGCTACGGCGTTTACTAGCAGTAGTTAAGCAATGTAACAAGAGAGTTGCTTGTATTTAACAAATAAGAGATTAAAGTAATACTTTAAGTTAATTAAGATAACATTCTTCTTAATTGTTCTAAATTTTATAGTGTAATTATATTTTAAGTACTAAATGCCTGCTTGCTTAAGCTGTGCTTTAGAGATAATATTAACGTGGAAGCCTAGTACAAACTTAACGTTAGTAAGTAGAAGATTAGCTGTCTTAGGGCTAGCCTTGCTATGCAGGACGTTTTTAAGTAGCTTGTATTTTATTTTAGTAACTAGAATAAACTAAGTGCCTGCTTTAACTGTCTTGTCCTTGTTGCATTTGCAATAGGTGCCTAGTACTAGTTAATCTATGCTATTGACTAAGTAGACTGCTGCTCTACTATCTATAATTGTATAAAGGGACAACGTATAAGGAGTAAAGGCTGCGCTAAACATGTTTAGACTAATTTCTTTAATTAAGTCCCTTAGGTTAATTAGCGCTAAAACTAATAAGCTAGAGTATGCTCTACTTAGTTTATTAGCGGCTATTATGCTAGTGCTAGCTTTCTAGCCCTTCTTCTTAATTTAGGTCTAAAGCGCTGCCTATTTATTGCTGTTTTATTATTTAACAATCTTCTTTTAATTATTGTCTATTAGTTTAATTAGTATTTTATTAGTAGGTATTAATTTTATAACTATAGTTTAAAGTTAGAAGTAGTTGCGTAGTGTTTAGAAGTACTTATTAAGCTTATAAAGGTAAAAGTGTAATTGCTTACTGCCCTTGCTTAGCTGTAAGACTTTTAATAATTAAGCTATTCCTAATCTAGATTTAGTTTAGAATACTGCGTATTCTTTTCCTTTTAAAAAAGTAATTAATTAATTCTATAATAAAACACTAAAAATCTTTCTTAAATTATTAAAGGTTAATTAAGCCTTACTAAGTACTATTGCTTGTAACAGCTTATTACACTTCTTACGCAACTAGTCTAGTGCAATCTTAGTGCCTAAGGCGTTTAAAAAATTAGTAACTGCTAATAGCCTAATAACCTTAGAGAGCGAGTAGATTGTTACTCGTCTATATAGAAGCTGCTACTTAGTAAACTAATGCTTAAGGCTTATTTATCTTTAGCGCGCCTTATCTAGGTAGAATCTGTATTACGCTCTAATTAAATACTAAGTATTCTAATCTGTAGGAGCAAGATCCTCCTTTAAAATCTTTACTAAGGCTTAAAGACTAGTAAGGTTTTAAGTAATTATACTTATTAAGGCGTTAGAAAGTAGGTCTAGATGTATAGTCTTGCTAATCTAGTCCTTAACATTAGTAATCTTAGCAACTTTCTTTATTTATTAAGCAGTGTGTACTTTATACCTGTTAACTAGCTTGTTGTAATTATCTTTTTTATACTTAGCGTTAATTGTATAAGCCTTATATTTGTGTTAAGTAATATTATAGTTTTCTTGTACTTAAGCGCTTGCGCTAGGTAGTAGAGCAATAGGCTCTTTAATATTCTTAGGTAACTTAAGATACTAAGGCTCTTAGTAATCTATTAAGCGCACGTCTAGGAAATTAAGGTTAACTTAATTCTAGATGCCTTTCTTTAAGTAGTGCAGTCTTAATAGAGCAAACTAAGTTAGCTAGTCTAATTAAGCTTTAAGGATTACCCTTAAGGCAACAAGCAGTATATTAGAGAGGTCTATCTTAATAAAATGCTTTGTAGAATCAAGACGTAGATTATTGTTAAAGTAAGGGCGGGATTAGTTAGTTAGTAGCTATGTTAATAATAACAGTAGCCTGTAGGTTGTAGGATAGATTAGTAGGAGGTTAATCGTATAATTAAGTAGGTAAGTAGTACAGTAGCTGCAGCGATCTGCTAGCTATGCTGTAGGAGAATAAAGAGGAGAGTAAAGTAATAATTAAGCAGTTAGCCTTCCAGCTTGCTAATTGCGCAGTGGGAATTAATACTACAATAAAGCAGCTAGGCTTATAACTGTAGGAGCTAAGAAGAGGCAACTAATATTGATTAAATGGAGTGAAATAAGTATATTGATTACTAAGGGTCACAACAAAGTGTCTAATAGCTACTCTAGCCCGCTTATATAGGTGCTAGCGTGGCCGTCACGTGCAGCAGCTTACCAGGATCACCTGATCAACAGGGTGATCCGCATGTTAATGCTCCAACATCTTAGTATTCCTTTTTAGTAGTTCTTATGCAATTAGTACAAGCAACAGCATCTTTAGTAAACTAATCTCTAAGATTTAGCTATATTGCTTATATAGTAAGTAATTGTGTATAGTTTTATACTTCTCTAAATAGAAAGGTTTGCTATATAAGTAGTGTAAGCTTAATAGATAGCACTAGGTTCTACTTTATAACTAGTTAGTATAGCAAGTAACCTGTCTATTCCTGTATAGAGATCTTATCTGCAAGAAGAACTATTAGTAAGTTTTTAATTTAAGGTTCTAGCAGCTTTACAAAAGTATTTATAATTAGTTTATATTTTTTTTGATTTTTTTTATAGCTTAAAAGTTGTGTTTAGATAATTAAATTTAGTTAATTTTGTATATTCTTAATAGATAAGAGACTACCTTAGCAAAGTTAAGTTCTCTATTAACTATAAGTTTGTGTGTCGTGCTCTATCTACATATAATATCCTTATATATAAATTTTACAATTATCTTAAACTAGTTATTTAATAGTGCTTTTACTTCTAGCTAGCCGCTAAGGTAGTCTTTTGTAATTACAAGAAACTTCTTTTTAAAATACTAAGGTATATACACTATATTAATAGCTATAGTTTCTTAAATAGCAAAACTATAGGTGTTAGTAAGCATATTAACTCTTTTCTTAGAGAATTGTAGTTAATAGTCTAGGTAGGTTGCTAGTTTCTTTTGCACTTGCTTATATATTCTTTTCTACTAGTATTGCTGCGCGAGTATTAAGTAGACTGTATTAACTCTTTAGTGTCTAATCTAGGTGTGCATGTTCTATACTGCAGCTGTTCTTAAATCTATATTATCTATAACTTATTAGATTACAATATTTTTTAATATCTTCTTAAAGAGTATCCTATCTTGTACAAAGAAGTTTAATACTTGCTTTTTTTATACTTATAGCTCTTGTAGTTCTATTCCTTTTAAAGTCTTAAAATTAACTAAAAACTAAGTATATTGCTCTAATTTCTTAGAGAACTCTTAGCAAAGTATCCTAGTTTGCTCTATTAGTACTAGTGTATTTATATTTCTAATTATATAGTTAATAAACTCTTCTAGGTCTTCTTTAGGTTTAAGAGATAGCTCTTAATTATTAGCTTTTAGATACCTAGACAATGCATCTGCAATAATATTCTTTTTTCTTAGTATATGCTTAATGTTAAAATCCTATAAGAAGATAGTTAATATGTATCTATTTATAACTAATTCTAGATTATTAGTTAATAAATAATTTAATTAAGCAATAAGAGTTGTAGCGTTAGTCTCTATAGTAAAGTAAACATTATAAAGATAAGTTTAAAACTTCTTAAGAGCCTATAGTATAGTTTTGTATTCTAACTTAGTTAAGTGCTATTGCCTTTCTTAAGTAGACTATAGTGTGCTTTTAAACTGTACTAGGTGTTGTTTATTATTTTTTTTAAGTTGCTCTATGCAAGCGCCTGTACTGTCTTAACTAGTATTAGTTATAAGAAATATTTTGTAGTCCTTAGTATTAGTGTAGTCTAGGTTTACAAGTGTAGGTGTATTATAAATTGCCTATTTTAGCGTGTACATTACTATATCTTGTGCATCTCCTTATTTAAAAGAAGTGTCGTCTTGTAGAAGTGTAAACAGAGGTTTAGTAATCTTAGTAAAGTCTTTTACCTATATATAATAGTAAACGTATATACCTACAAATAATTGCACTTCTCTCTTATTCTTGCATAGTAGCTAGTTTATAATCTTTTCTACTTTCTTCTAGTTAGAATAATAACCTTAAGGACTAACTTTATAGCCTACTACCTTAAGCCTTTCTATAAGAAAGTAGCACTTCTTTTCTAACACAGTTCCTCTAGCCTGTTTAATATTAGCTAGCACTTAATCTAGTTATATAATATGCTTAAGAATATAATGTTGTACTTCTAGTATTAATTCTTCTTTACTGTAGTTAGTCCTAGGACCTCTGCATGTAATGTCGTTAATAAAAAGCATTATATTAGGCTAGTAGTCTCTTAAGATCTTCATTATAACTTATTAAAATGCTGCTATTAAGTTAGTAGCACCTATAACTATTATACATAATTATATAAGTCCTATAGGCGTTTAGAATGCTGTTATATCTCTGCTTTCTAGATATAGTATAATCTAGTTATATTCTAAGAATAAGTTTATAAGTAAGATAATCTTGCATTCTATAAATCTCTTAAAGAACTTATCTGCCGTTAGTAGTAGGTTTACATCTTGTATTATAACTACATTTATCTTTTATACATTGCTAATCTATTAAACACCTTTATCCTTTTTTAGTACTAGGTGCTATAAATTATAATACTAACTATTATATTATTCCTACATTCCTTAGTTTAGGTAGGTATTAACTATATCTACTACCTATAATTCTAATACTTTTAGGACAGCAAAGCCTTGCACTTGCTAAGCTTAGTATAGTATTATTTATATCTTGTATAGTAGGCATACATTAGGATAGATTCTTCCTAATTTCTTAAATTGCTATAAGAGAGCTTCTTCTCTATTATAGAGCATATGCAGGAATATCTCCTTTTCCTTAAGGTAGAGATAATCTCTTACATGCAGTTTATTAATTTGTTTTTTAGTAAGTCTTGTTTTTTGCAGAAAAGTAGCATATCTTAGTTTAAACAAATAACTGTAAAGTCTAATATTAAGATTACGGACGCTTCTTTAAAGAAGCTATTATTCCTTAGCTTTTTTCTTCTAGTTTTTTTGTCTAAATTCTATTAGTATTTTCTACTAAAAAATATTAATAAGTTAAACTTTCTTGTCTATAGTTTTGTATATAGTATAGAAATTATATTGTTGTTAGAAGTTATTAAGCAGTCTTTCTTGCAATTGTTGTTAGCTAAGCTTATATATAATTAAAAATTTACTAAAACTATAGTTTTTTATAAAGTTTTCTAATTATCTAACTGCGTGTGTAAATACCTAGTTTATCTAGACTATCTAATTATGCTTTTTGTTGTTTGTGTACAGCATGTTAAAATTGCTAAATCTAACTATAGAATTTAACTATGCAGCTTTCTATACGTACTTTACTGTAGCTACTTACAGCTTATTGTTTATTATATTAGTAACTACGTGTATTTATATATTACCTGCTGTTTCTTTATCTAAATTGTTATTAGAAGCTTTATTCCTAATTATTCGCGTAAAGTAACTTAGTAATAGATTAGATGCAATATATACTGCGTTTCTAGTACTATCTTTAGAGAGAACTCTACACGTAATTTGTTTAAATGTATTATACTATATTGCTATCCTTGCGTACGCACACTAAGGTCCTCTTAGAATTGTAAATTTAGTAATATTAGCAACAATCTTAAAGGTAGTTTTAATACTAACTGTTCTTATTTATATAAGTATGTTAAATGCTGTCCTAACAAACAAATTATAAGTTCTATTAGCTAAGGTAATACTAAGGGATAGCTGCCTAAGTCTTTGCTCTATTATTTTATATAGTATCTTTAATGCTTATGTAGCACTAAGTCTTAGAATATTTATTTATACTCTAGTGTTAATTAAGCACTTTAAGGAATTGCTATTAATAATAACTTAGTATTCTAGCAAGTCTATTTAAGCAAAAACTTGTTTATTTTTTTTATTAAACTTTGCGTACTTCCTTAGTAGGTATGTTGTCTAACTTATTAATCTAAGAATTACCTTTCTTATATACTTTATATTAGGTTTAAGCGTTTAATTAATACATATTTATTATATTGTAATACAGGCTTGCAATTATTAGTACAATTAGTAAAGTTTTATTAGTAGAGTGTTCTTAGCCTGTGTGCTAGTTTAACTAATTAGCAGTTAGAACAGATTCTAGGTGCGCTAAATTACACCTAGATTCTATAATTTCTCTACTAATTATAACATTAAGCATTCTTAAACTATCTACAACGTTAATATTATTATTTAGAAAGTTGCGTAGTTATTTCTAAATGTTGTCTTATGCTATAAAGTTAGATACAGTAACTTCTTGCACTTCTTGCCTAAGCAAGGCAGTTGCAATATAGTTTAGCTAACTTTATATTATTTTTTTTAGCTTAAAATTAAAAAGTATATTTATAAACTTTACAGCCTTTTTCTTGCGTCCTTACTATAAGTACTTTAGATTAGCTCACATATTGTCCTCCTGTTAAAACAGCTATAGCGGCCTAATAATTAAAAATAGTGTATTATAAAGCTAACTTATAAAAGGTATTTTACTCTATATTTCTTTTTATAGAAACTGTATCTTTATAGGCTACAAGTTAAAAATTAAAGCATTACTTTAAATTATTTAATTGCTTTTTTAGGTGCTTATATTCTTGCTTAGCCTTCCTTGTTTCTTTATCCCTCTATCCTAGACACAATTAATATCCTAGTAAAGGGAGAGACTTTTTTCTTTTAAGCGCGTAGCAGCATTTGTTTTAGAGAGGTTATATAAAGCGTTTTATCTGCCCCCTATTATAATGTTAGCAGCATTAATATTATTAAGCCTATTAACATATTTGTTTGTAGCAGAGTTGTATAGCTGTTTCTAGAACTATTAGAACTACTAGAAAATATTATTATAGTAACCTTAGTCTATTAAACTAGTTGCTACGTTTGTAGAACTAGAGGCTTTACCCCTGTACTTTAATCTTAGTTAAAAGTCTTTACCTATAAACTTTTCTAGTATTACACTAGAGGCAGGTTAATTAAGTACATTATTAGTAATATTATAGAATTCTTAGATCTTTGCTTTTAACTATAGTAAGACTTAAGTTAATAGAGGCTATCTTAGAATTTCGCCTAGACGTTTATATAGTAGCCTAAAGTAGTAAGTTCCTTTTTTAGCTGCAGTATTTTAGTTAAAACTAACCTATTCTATCTGTTTTAGAGCGTAGTATAGCTTACAATTCTTAAGCATGTGTTCTACTATATTATATATATAATAGAGAGTGTTTATTTCTATGTTGTTTAAGTATGTAGTACTTATCTTATTTAATAGCTTTTATTTTATATTAGTAATAAAGAAACTATTATTTCTTTTACTTAGAAGTTTAGCATTTGTTGCTTGTACAATAAAGTATACGTAGTTAGTAGGTTTCTTTTAGAGTTTCTTAGTTGTAGGGTAAGCTATAAGCATGTTAATAGTAGATAATTTAAGCTTTAGGTTACCTAAAAACTTAATAAGGTTCTCTACCTCTAGGTTAACTTCTACTAACGTGCTTATTTTCTTATATGCTTTGCTAATTTTAACTACTACCTTCTTTACTTTCTTTAGAGTAAATATTGCACGCTAGTTAAACAACATAATCTAGCGCATTTCTACATCTACGCCCTTTTGCTCTAACTAATAAATCTTATTTAGGCTAGTTATCTTCTTATAGTAAGATTTAAAAAAAGAATAAATTAAATCTAGTTTGTATATATTCTAATTATTACTATTAAAGGCAGCAAATATATAATATATAACTACTTCTTTGTCTAATCTTAGTAAACCTTAAAAGAAGAAAATGCCTTCTTTTTCTTAAGGGATTTGCTTGTTCTTAATACATGCATCTACAATAGAAGTAAAATAAGTATAGTACTTTACTAGCCTTTGCTAGTTTTATACACATTTAAAGATATAAGCTTAAAGCTAAAAGCGTTTACTTATCTTAATAGTAGTATCTTTATCTTTCTACTGCTTTTTTATATTCATTTATAACTTAGACTAATCTCTCTCTGTATGTCTAGGTAAACATTTTAAAATATAAAAAAGTAATTAATCTTTATTAAAGAAATAGTCTAGTAAAATAGAGACTTACATAGTATTATAGATGCCTTTATTATTAGCTTGTCTAATAAAGTCTTCTAGGAATTTAGTAACATCTTTTCTAGTAAAGACTAAAGTACTATATCTTAGTTAAACTATAAACAACACTAAGTTGTGTGTAGATATAGCTATAGTATTAATAACTAAGCTTAATAGTATTAATAGTAACTTAGGACTAGCAGTTGTAGGCCTAGCAGAAGGAAGCGTTTCGCCTTCCTATCCTTAACCTAACTTTTAATTCTTTTTTAACATCTATAGTATCATAGAACTTCTAAAAGTTCTTTGTTTAGATAGTTAATAGTAGTTAGTTATTAATATAGTAGATAAAGTTTAGTTTTTAAGAAAAACAAGCTATTTGTTTTTAAAATTTTTGTAGTAAGTGCTTAATTAAAAGTTATAATATAAATCTTTACCTTTTTAGTACTCTAATTTTTGCTAAGTAGGCTCTAATTTATACTTATGCTATTTCTATTATTAGTAACGTCTTTATTTCGCTAAACAAATACTTTAAATTAGCGTTTTAGACATATTTAGTTGTAAGCTTCTAGTTTTATTTTAATTTTTACTAAATAAAACTTTTGTTTTTTATTATTAACATATGTAAGCCTGTCTCTATTTTGCTAAATAAGTTGCTACTTCTATTTTGCTAGGTAGACTTTAGATTAGCGTTTCAATATATATAAGACTGCCTCTATTTTGCTAGACAGTTTACTACCTTTATTTTACTAGATAAACTTTAAATTAGTATTTAATAACGCATTCTATAGTTATATTAGTAGAGTTTATTGCTATTCTTTGTTATTAGGGCTAACTTAAGTAACAAAGTCCTTAACGTAGTCTATAATAGAGGATAGTACTAACCCCCTAAAAGTATATCTAGTAGTAATCCTAAGAATTTTAGTTTTCTTAAAGTTTCTTTAAATTCTAGTTTTATGTAAGATTGTTATTTTGTTCTTGCAATAATTATGCACTAGTTCTTTTGTACACTAAGTAGTAGAGTATGTCCTTATAGGCTTTGCTATTTGTATAGGTGTTAGAGTGTATAAAAACATACTGCTACGAGGGCCAGAGATTACTAGTAGCTAGATTATATAAGAATAAGGTTGGCAGGATAATAATCTTATTATAGGTTAGGTGTAAAGACTATTAGTAAAAGAAGATGCCTATTCTATAGTACATTGCAGGAGCTGAGTTGTGGAGTAAACGAATGCTGAATGGTGCCCCTTTCCGTGGGATGCTAAATAAGTTATATACCTTAGGATTAGGTGGTTAAGCACTAACCTAGTGTGCAGTCGGGTATCACCCTGTGCACTGGCATATTACCTTATTAACTTTGTGCGTAATAGTTGTTTTGCCTAGTATAAGCTAACTATTTACTATATATAGTAAGTAAAGTTTTTATTTTTTTAGTATTTATACGCCTACTACTTACACTGCTTAAGAAGAAATAAAGTTAACTTAAAAGCTAAAGTTTACATATACTATTATTTAATGTTTATTAAGCTTTACTAGTAGTCTAAAAAAGCTTAAAAAAATTAATTACGTTTATTACTATAGTAGTTCTAAGTATTTAAGGCATCTGTTTAAAAAAGACTACATACTAAATTTATAAAACTTTTTAGTAACTATATATAGCTTATATATAATATTAAGGCACGTGTAATATAAGAGCTAGTTACACTTTTATATATAAGTTTTATTTTTATAATTTTTTTACTACGTCATGTACATTTGCAGGGTCTTTTCTAGTTTATTATATTTATAAAAGTATAAACTATAATATTTATTTTATATATATACTACGCACTTATTATTAAGCAGTTATACTATAAGTACTTACATTAAGGTATTTCTTTTAGTTTTTTTTAGAAGTTATTTGAATCTATACTTTTTTAAGTAGTATATAGTGCAGCTATTATATATATATAGTTTATAAGTACTTTGTATATTCTAAGTTATATAAATTTATCTAATAGTATAAGCTATTCACAAGCGAGCGAGCGCACCAAGCGAGCGAGCGTATCCTCACCAACGCGTCAACGTCAACACGATATCACGCACTTTTATCACGGTTAATAAATTATTGCAATATACTAAATTAATTCTTAGAACCGCTATTATTACTTGCACTATCTATCTTAACTGCGCAGGTACGAGCGTTGTGTCTAGTCTGCTTGCAACGCCTGCACCACCTCTCTCCTCGCACCCTCTTAGACGCACTCTCACTATTACCACAACTACTACCTGCCTATTTAGCTAATACTTCTTGTACTTTACTAACAGTAAAAGTCTCCTCTGTCTATACATATTACTGCTTATAGCTGTTCTACTTATTTACTTTATCTAAAGCTTCTTAAAGGCTATTTTTTTTTTTTATTATAAGCGTTATTTTATATACTATTTGCTAAGCCTCTTTACTTAGCTGCGCAACTTACTTATTAAGTAAATTTATAAAAGACTTATAGCAGTTTCTTACTTTTTATTAAATAAAAGTACTTTAAGCTTTAACTTTATACATATTGCGTAGTGTCTGCGCCTCCTAGGCAGCTACTTATTAAAGTAATTATTTTAGTGTCTGTACTACTATATTAAGCTTTAATAGTACTACCTATAAGTTATATAGAACTAGACTAGCGTCCTTAAAGCTAGCTTAAATATTCTTTTTTATAATAAACTACTTAAAAGCAGCTTTAAAAGCTAGTAGGAAGGTCTCCTTACTAATATAGTTAGTGTAGTTACGTGCTAAGCCTAAAATAGCGTTGCTATACTTACGCTTTAACAGCAAGAAGTAGGCAATATTAAAAAGTTATAATAAGTAAAACAAGTGCGCAGGCATGTAGAGAAGAATAATATTCTTCTTCTTACAAAAATTTAAAAAATTAATAAAGCAGTAGCTCTTATAGCTATTAATAATAAGTAGTTAATACTTACTTATAGTACAGCTCTTTGTATAAGTATTAAAATACTTTAACTAGGCAAAAGTAAGCTAATTATTTATCTAGCTATTAGAACTAACTTAAAGAACCTAGTTAGCAGGTAGATTTTTAAATTAGACGTTAATAAGCACCTTGCCTACAAAGACAACAAAGAGTAGTATCTAGCAACTTAACACGCCTACGCCTTAGATTATAGTAACTTACTTATAGTTGCCTAGCTGTATCTACTTCTTTTTACTATATTCCTCTAAGCCTATAATAACTAACTATAATAAAATCTTGCTTATTATAAAGCTAGTTTTGTTAAAGTTGTAAATATTATTATTTATAATACCCTACTTCTGCTTTATTACCTAAACTAAGTTAAACTAGCGCTAAATAGCTACTAGGTCCTTATAGGCAGCTTACTAGTAATTATAAAAACAGCTCTAGCGCGTATAGAGCTTAGAAGTCTACTTAACAAAGTTGTTAACCTAGTTCTTACTAATAAGGTTGCTAGTGCGCTTATTTAATAGTTTATTAGCTATTACTTAAATATTAAGCTTTATAGGCGCAAATCCTTGCGTAGACTTTTTAAGAATATGCTTAAATACAGCCTCCTCTTCTAACTTATTTTAGCGCTTTAAGTTTAGTTTGCAGTCGCGTTAAAGGCATCTCCTAGCTCGTTAATACTTAAGAGTAAATTTAAAAAAATTATAAATTTAGGCAGCATAATAGCTACTTTAAACGCGTTAAAAATTAATATTAAAAAAAGCAAGCTGTAGATCTGCTTAAGTATAAGTAGATTAGGCGTTGTGTTATTAAGGCATCTCGCGTTTTTGTGTCGACGTTAACGCGTTGGTGAGGATACGCTCGCTCGCTTGTGAACCACGTTATAGCTAACTTCTTATATCATTTACTTTTAGTATATTGCTTAAAGTTCTTTGTAAAAACTTTTCTTCTTTTATTTTAAGAGCTAATAAGTTAGTTTATTTTAAGATACTTTAGTATTTTAAGTCTATTCTTATATAAAACTATTATATAAATTCTTATTAATAATTACTACTAAAATAATTTCTTTTTTCTATAGTTCTTTTAGTAAGTTAGTATACTAGTAGTATTTTATTAATATTTTTTTACTAAGTTTTATAAAAATGTTCTTAGTTTATTTAAGCTACTTTAGTATAATATTAATTTTTTTAGCTAAGTTGTTTAAGCATTATATTTTTGAAAGTAGTAAAACTTATGTATTAGTATTTTACTTATCTAGTGTAGTATAGTACTTCTACATAGCTAGTAGTAAATTTTTTTAGTCTATTAGCTTTTTTTATATAACTAGTATAGAGAGCTAGTAGGTTTCTTAGAACTTAGCTATTCTTTTATACTTAGTTTAGTTAGCTAAGGTTACTTTTATTTCTTTGCTAAGTATTATTTTAGAGATATTGTTATCTAAAGCTTCTTTTAAAGTAATTATAAAACAGTTATCTAAACTATTAATATTTGCCTAGTCTTATTCTTAAACTATAATAGTAAGTTAAGTAATAATATTTTATTTTTTCTCTAAATTATTACTAAGTACTATGTAGTAAAAGATATTTAACTATTATATTACTTTGCTTTAGCTCTAGCAGTCTTACTTTATATAACCTTCTCTGCTATATACATAGCAAGTAATTTTTTTTTTACTACTTTTATTATTTTCAAACTTATTCTTTCTAAGTTTTTTATGAAGGTAGTTAAAGTATATAAGCTTGTAGCTATTAGTTGTATAATATTCTAAGATTTTAGAAGTATTGTTTTATTATTAGCTTTAGTTAATGTATAGACGTTAGAATGCTTAACAAGGTTAAGCGTTTATATTTTTAAGTATATAATTTCTTTATATAAATAGTTGTTTTTCTAACTTTAGCTTATAAAGATTATTATCTACTTAAATAGCTATAGCTATAAGTTTATTAAGCGTGTTAAGAGAAGCTTAGTATGATAAACACGTCATAACTCTATTATCTTTACTATTATTTTAGGATCTTATCTATGTTAAACCTACTCTAGTCCTAGCCTAAATTGCAGGTATAAAAACAGCTTAAGACCTATAGTTATTCTATAAATTTTTAATATTTTTTTATATAAGGCCTATACGTATTTTATTTAAATTAAAGCTTATTGATAAATTATAACACACTCTTATATGCCTTACTATAATTCTTTCTACCAATACTAATCTGTATGTCTTGCCTACGCTGTTATATTATATTAAAAATCTTATTTTAGCTAGTAATAGTATTTAAAATAATATTACAGCTATTTATTTAAACTACGCCTAAGCCTAAGCCTTTCTAGATATAAACTAAAAGCTTTATACTATTAAGTCTAATAACACTTTAAGAAAAATTTTTTAGATTTTTTACTAGCTAAAGCCTTTAAGTTTAAAACTTTTAACTGAAATAATAAAGTAAATTACTTTAGAAAAGTTACGTAAAGTGCACTAAGGTAGAAACATAAAGACTACTAATAACTTATTAGTATTAAAATTAATTACTAATAGCTAACTAAAACTACCTTAAACTCTCTTTAGAGCTTGTCTAAAAATTAACTTACTACTAAAGTTAACAATAATCTTTACAAGATAAAGCAACTAGCAAGTAACTAGTTATTAAAAAAAAATAAAGTTAAAAAAAAAGAAAAAGCAGATTTAAAAAAAGATCTAGTTGTACCTTATAAAGACAGAATTAACTACTTAAATATATAAGTCACGCAATTAACACAAAAAGTTATACTATCTAAAAATATAGCTATACTATCTACTAAAACACTACTAACAAAAGCAGATATACTGTTAAGCTAATTAATATAGTACATTTTTACTACCTCTAAGATGCTACGTATTAAGCTTATAAAGTGCATGCTTACTATTAAAGATTTTAATAATAAAACTGACTTTACACTCTATTAATAGCAGGCCTTAATAAAAAACTAATTAAAAATTAACTTAGATTACTACTAGACTAAGCGCGCTTACATAGCTCTTATATAAGGACATACTACTAGTATTATAAAAAAATACCTTAAACTATAGTACTTAGCTAATTGGGTTTTAAAAGAGTTTAAAAATATAAAAAAAATAATTACTTTACTTAAATTATATTTTATATTTACTAATAAATAGGCAAAAAGCTGTATAGTTTCTTACTGCCTAGTTATAAATAAGAAAGAAACGTTTCTAGCTTTTAAAGTAAAGTTTATTAGTACTACTATTAAAAGGTCTATTTCTAAGTTAAAGTAGTCTTTCTACTTATAGAAGAAAATTACCTTTGCCTTACGTGCCGTAAATTTAAAATTTAAATACTTATAATATAACTTATTTTATAAAATAATTGTAAAGATTGTCTATAAATAATTTATATTAGTTCTTTTAGAATAAGTAAGTGCAATAGACAAAAGTTTGTACTAGCACAATTAGTAAATTAATATAATAGTATAAAGT
The DNA here is from genome assembly GCA_009289805.1 of Alternaria gansuensis. Lineage (NCBI taxonomy): Eukaryota > Fungi > Ascomycota > Dothideomycetes > Pleosporales > Pleosporaceae > Alternaria > Alternaria gansuensis. The sequence continues at coordinate 70,601 of WBOK01000183.1, read as the reverse complement.
TATGTTAGCCCGTTTAGTAGAACAATATAATAATATAAAAAAGTTAAAAATTAAGTAATCCTTAGATTGTACTTAAAGTTAAACATACTAAGCTATAAAGGCTTAATGCCTACTACTATATACTAAGAGAGTATCTTGCTGTTCTATAGAATCCTATGCTATTCTATACGTAGAACGTGTAGGATTTTGTAGTATATTATAAAACGCATGTAACTTATTTTATAAAGAATTTCTACTAAGGCTTATAGGATTACGTGCTTGGTGCAAGGTAGCGTTATTTCTTAGCATATAAAAGCATTGCCTTTTATTTAAGTAGTTTAAGATTTCTTTCTACCTTTATTCTTTATATATAGTCTGTACCTTCTCTCTTCTTAAGTTTATAACACTATTCTCCCTTTTTACATTCTTGTTCTTATAAACTAGCCTAATAGTTTCCTACAGTACTACTTATTATTACACACTTAGTAAGTGCATAAACAGTATTAGTTAACTTACTATAGTTACCTATTAATATTATGTTAAAAAGAGTTTATTATGTTAGATATCTTTATTAAAGAAAGCGTGTAAGAATTGTTATAAGAATAGAGTTAAAAAGTATATTTTAGCAAAAGTGCTGTTACTAAATTATTTATAGCTAGACTAATAGTTAGCTTAATTAAAGTAGCAGGAGTTTAAAGCTAATATAGCAAAGTTAGTTACACTTAAGGCGTTATTAGCAGTGCGTATAAAAAAAATTATCTTTAAAAATAGTATAAAGTGCTAGCGCGTTATAAGTAGTAGTTAATAAATAAGTTAAAAATATTTATTAAAGAGGTTAAAGCCTTAAAAGCTGCAGAACATATTAACTGTAAGGTTAATATTTTAGAAAGTAGCCTAATACTTAGTACGCTGTTGTTAGATTAGAGCGCGTTCTCTCTCTTACCTATTTAGAAAGTAATTCTACTTTTAATAACTTTCTAGGTAAGTTGCATAGTACTATATAAGTAGTTAGCAATAATTTGTAAAGTTTATATCTAGTTCTTATATATTTTTGCTATTTAGGTATTTTAACTATTTAACTAAGTATTCTTTGCTATTATCTTATACTTAGTATGCTAAGATCTTCTTAACTTTAAAAATATTATCTTTTTTTAATTAAAGTAGAAGGTTTTTTGTAATAACGTTCTTAGGTCTACTAGTTTTAATATATTGAAATAAAATCTTAAGTAGATTTTTGCATTTAGTAGAAGGTTAAGTATATACGTAACTAGTCTCTTCTAGTCTAGAATTAAAAATAGTCTAACTTTAACGTTGTTAAGTCTTTTATTAGGTTGTTTAGCGTAAAGATTATTTATAAGTAAATATACTTTATTTTTATTTTTTAGCTAAGGTGCTATTTTTTGTTTCTAGTTAACATATAAAATGCTTTAGCATTAAGCCTTCTTAAGTATTATTTTAAGTAACTTATATACTATTTTTAGCTTATTAGCTATAGCAATAGCTACTTCTATTTTCTAGCTTAGAAATGTTTATGTAAAGAGATTCAAGTGTTTTTTATAGTTTATATAAAATAGTATTTATTTTATAAATTCTAAAATTTTGTTATTGTATACTATTTGTGCTATAAGTAGTAACAATACTTAGTTATTTTACTGTTAATTAATATATATCTTAAAGTAAGCTTTTATTATCTAATTTATTTATTTAGTCTGTCTATCTATTTATAAGTAATAAGCTGTTAATAGCTTTTATTTTTTTTTAATTGCAGCTAATAGTGTTGTCTAAAAGTTAGAAGTAAAGAGCTTATTTTTATTACTAATAATTAACTTTAGTATGCTATAATATCTAATAATTTAATTATTAATAATATGTGCTAGCTATACTACTATAAAATCTTTTTTAAAGGTAATGTACTCTGCTTGTTTTATAAATTAATTAACTACTACAAGAATTGCGTTATAAGATACTTTAGTAATAAGATCTCTTAAGACTAGTAGGCTTATAACAAAGTCTATAGAGATATCTAACTATAGTGTATTAAGTAGCTTTATTACTTATATTTCTTTGTAAGGTGCGTAGGTGCTGTACTTGTTCTTTTAACAGTCTGCGCACTTAGCAATAAAAAAAGTAACTTTATCTTTTATGCCTAGAAACTTATAATTTCTTTTAATAAGTTTTATAGTTTAAGTAATACTAAAATAACTGTGTATAAAGTTATTATAATGTTATTTAATAATTACTTTCTGCAATTCTTCTAGTACGTTTAGTATAATTTATAAAACTACGTTTAGCGTTTTTGCTAGTCCTAGTAATCTATTTTTATTAATCTTAAGTATTATAGTATTAATAATTTCTTTTATTTTTACAATATTATATTATTAGTTAAAAGCATTTACTTTACTGTTATCTTTTCTTAATATATATATAATCTTAAACTTATATTATTTAAGTAATTCTAACTATTTTACTTACTGTTAGTAAAGTACTTTAGTAGTTATAAAGTTAACTAAGTTTTTATAATTTATAAATATTATAAGCTTTAAGTAACTTTCTGCGTATAATTTCTAATACTATAAGTATATAATAATAGCTAAAAGCTCCTTGTTGTAGACGTTATATTATTCTTCTAGTTTAGAGAATTTTTATAAATAGTATATAATAGAGTGCTATTTGCCTTTATATAGTTAACTAGCGTAGCCTTTAAGTATAAAGTCTAATATATTAGTCTTAAAGCGTAATAGTTGTCCTACTTAAAATATTTTAAAGTATAGTAGTTCTATACTTACTTTCTTAAGTATCTAGAAGGCGTTTTTTACTTTTTTACTTTACTTAAAGGGTATTTTCTTTCTTGTAAGTCTTATTAACAGAATAGTAATTTTAAAGTAGTTTTTAATAAACTGTTAGTTAAAGTTTAGAAATTCTAGAAATAATTATATTTTCTTAACTATTATTAGTTATAGCTATTTTTTAATTACCTATATTTTTTTTTTACTTATTTATACTTTTTGTGCTCCTACTATATATTTAAAAAAAGCAACTTTATTATTGTAAAACTTATATTTTTTTAGTTTAAGTTAGAAGTTAAACTAGTTTAAGCACCTTAGTACTGTGTAGATATGTTCTACATAATTCTTTAGGTTCTTAGAGTAGACAAAAATATTATCTAGGTATACTATAATAAAGATGTCTAAATATACTTTTAATATGTTCTTAAAAAGTTTTTAAAATGTTGCTAGGGCGTTTATAAGCCTAAATAGTATAATAGTGTATTTATAGTGTTTATATTAAATTTAAAATACTATTTTCTATCTTTTACTTTTCTTTATCTTAATAAGGTAGTATTTATCTTAGAAGTTTAATACTATAAAAACTGTATTATAAGATAATTAATTTTAAAGCTTTATAATGTTTAGTAATAAGTATTAATTCTTTACTATAATATTGTTAAGTTTGTAGTAGTCAACGCACATCTATAGTCGCCTATTTTTCTTTTGTATAAAAAGTATAGAAAATTCTACTAGTAATATTAAAGGTTTAATATATTCTTTTCTTAAATCTTTATTTAGCTTAGTTTTTAGTTCTTTAAGTTTTATCTTTAATAATTAATAAATTAGCTTAAAGAGTAGAGTCTTCTCCTCTTCTAGAACAATTTTATAGTTCTAAAGTTAGTGTTTTAGTAAGGCTTTACTATATACTACTTTTATAAAAAAATGCTAAAATACTATATATTTTTTTAAATTATCTAGAGTTACGCACTTTTTTAAAACTCTAACTTTATAACCTAAAAGTGCCCTACTAGTGTTTATTAAGTTAAACTCTTGTGTTGTAAAGCTGTTCTTAGTTTAAGTTTACTATTTTTTAGTAATATTAGAAATCTTTTTTTTATTTACTATTATTATTATTAAATATATAGGCTAGCTTGTAGTTGCGTCTAATCTACAGCACTTAAATAAAAACTTCTTTAACTTCTAGTTAATTTGTAAGTTGTATTCTTATAACTAAAAAATTCTTAATATAATATTATAGGTAGCTAATTTTAAAACGTTTAAGTCTAATTCTTTTTTATATTTTTAGATACTAAGCGTTACTTTACTAACCTTATGCGTAATAGTTATCTTACTTAGCATAGGTTAACTATTTGCTACATATAGTAAGTAAAGTTTTTATTTTTTTAGTATTTATAAGCCTGCTACTTACATTAGTTAAGAAAAAACAAAGTTAACTTAAGAGCTAGTATTTACTAATACTATTATTTAATGTTTGTTAAGCTTTACTAGTAGCTTAAAAAGGCTTAGAAAGTTAATTACGTTTATTACTTTAGCAGTTCTGGGTGTTTAAGGCGTATGTCTAAAAAAGACTATATACTAAATCTATAAAACTTCTTAGCAACTATATATAGTTTACATTTAATATTAAGGCATGTGTGCTATAAAAGCTAGTTACTCTTTTATATATAAGTTCTATTCTTGTAATTCTTTTACTATGTTATATACATCTATAGAGTTTCTTCTAGATTATTATATTTATAAAAGTATAGGCTATATTGTTTATTTTATATATATACTACGCACCTATTATTAGAGTAGTTATACTATAAGTATCTATATCTAGGCATATTTTTTAGTTATCTAAAAAACTATCTTAATCTGTACTTATTTAAATAGTGTATAGTGCAGCTATTATATATATATACTATCTATAAGTACTTAGTATGTTCTAGATTATGCAGATCTATTTAATAGTATATACTATTATAGCTAACTTTTAGTGCTTTATAATTTTAGCGTGTTACTTATAGTTTTTTATAAATTTTCTTTTTCTTTTTGTCTAAGAGTTAGTGCGTTAGTTTATTCTAGAATACTTTAGCATCTTAAGTCTATTTTTATACAAAGTTATTATGCAGGGCTTTGTTAATAGTTACTACTGGAGTAATTTTTTTTTATAGTTTTTCTAGTAAATTAGTATACTAGTAGTATTTTATTAATATTTCTCTATAAAGTTCTATAAAAATTTCCTTAGGTTATCTAAGCTGCCTAAGTAGAATATTAATCTTCTTAGCTAAGTTATTTAAGTATTATATTTCTAAAAGTAGTAGTACCTATATATTAATATCTTATTTGTCTAGCGTAGTATAGTATTTCCGTACAGTTAATAGTAAAATTTCTTAGTCCTAGGCTGTTAGTATTTCTTTTGCTACTAGTGTAGAGGGCTAGTAAGTTTTTTAGAACTTAGCTATTTTTCTATACTTAGTTTAGTCTACTAGAGTTACTTTTATTTTTTTATTAAGTATTATCTTAAAGACGTTTTCGTCTAAAGCTTCTTCTAAAGTAATTATAAGAAAGTTATCTAGACTATTAATATTTGCCTAGTCCTGTCCTTAGATTGTAATAGTAAGTTAAGTAATAACATTCTATTTTTCTTTTAAATTGTTGCTAAGTACTATACAGTAAAAATATTTAACTATTATATTTCTTTGCCTTAGCTCTAGTAGTCCTGCTTTATATAACTTTTTTTACTATATATATAGCAAGTAATTTTTTTCTTGCTACTTTTATTATCTTAAAACTTATTTTTTCTAAGGTTCTTATTAAGATTGTTAAAGTATATAAGCTTATAGCTATTAGTTGTATAATATTTTAAGATTTTAGGAGTGTAGTTTTGTTGTTAACCTTAGTTAAAGTATAAATATTAAAATTTTTAATAAAGTTAAGCGTTTATATTCTTAAGTATATAATTTCTTTATAAAAATAGTTATTCTTTTAGCTTAAGCTTATAGAGATTGTTGTCTACTTAAATAGCTTTAGCTATAAGTTTATTAAGTATATTAAGAGTAGCTCTGCTTCGCATAAGTTCTATTTATATAGCTAGTTTAAGATCTTATTAGTACATCTATATTAAAGCATTATTATCTTATTTAATAACTATTTAGTACTACTAAAACTCTATTATATAGTTAGCTATAGAGCGCGTTTATTACAACTTTTAAATTTTCTGCTCTACTACTATAGATTTCTTAAAAAGTAAAAATACTTTTCTTATTTTTATTTTAAAGTTGTCTTAGTTTTTAATAACTACTTTATTAATATTATTGTTAACAGTAATATTTATGTATTAATAAAAAATAAAATTAGCCTATTTTTTAGTAGCTTCTTATAGAAATATAAAGGCCTATACAACTATATTGTTATTATTAATCTTAGTTTCTTTAATATAAAAGTATCTGTTAACTTAGAGTAGCTATACTTTAAGCTTATTGCAGTTACTATAGTAGGTTTTAGGCTTATTAGTATATGTAGTTGTTTTTGTAGTTTAGGAATTAGTAGGGGTATTTATAGTAGTATTACTTATTTTAAAAGTATTTAAAGTGTAAAAATTGTTTATAAATAATCTATGTTAGTTCTCTTAGAATAAGTAAGTGCAATAGACAGAGGTTTATACTAGCACAATTAGTAGATTAATATAATAGTATAAAGTTATGTTAGCACGTTTAGTAAAATAATGTAATAATATAAACAAGTTAAAAATTAAGTAATTTTTAAATTGCACTTAAAGTTAAACACACTAAGCTATAAAGGCTTAATACTTACTACTATATACTAAGAGAGTGTCTTGCTGTTTTACAGAATTCTATGCTGTTCTATGCGTAGGACGTATAGGATTTTGTAGTATATTGTAGGACGCATGTAACTTGTCCTATAAAGGATTTCTGCTAAGGCCCGTAGGATCACGTGCTTAGTGCGGGGTAGCGTTATCTATTGCCTTTGTTTAGGTGGTCTAGGATCTCTTCCTGCCTCTATCCTTTATACATAGTCTGTACCTTCTCTCTTCTTAGGTTCGTAACAATAGTGCAACACCTTACTGCATTTAACATAGAAAAACGCAATTCTTTTATTAAACTAAATATAAATAGCAAACTAGTGTTTACTTTAGTACTACTAAAAAAGCCCCGCCTTTAATAATATTAGAGCCTGCAGCTTTTTTACACTAGCTTCTTATCTAATTTAACTTTAACTCCTGCTTGCGCTACTTTAAGTACGCCTAAATTTCTATTTAAAACCTCCGCCTTTAATAATAAGCCTTTATTAAATACTTATTTCAATTGCAGAAAGCTTAGTTCCTTTATAAGCAATTGTACTACCTCTTAAGTAAGAGAGATTAAAATTAAACAGGAAGAATACTTAGAAGCTGTAGAATCCCTCTTAGACTAGAAATAGGATGGAAATAAAGACGCCTAGGATAATGCTCTAGCCTAAGCCTGTACAAGTATAATTTTACTAATATTAACTTATTAAACTTATTTAAAGGAAAGTATTTTTAAGTTTCTGCTATCTTTTATTTAAAGAGGTACAACGCCTAGCTATAATTATTAATTAATACTAAAGCCTAAGGTTTTATATTCCTAAATTCCTCTATTACTTATACTTTGTCTAAATTACTTTAAGTTCCTATCTAAAGACTCCCTTTTAAAGTCTCTATAAAAGAATTCTAGGACTAGATCTAGACTAAAGTAGATAAATATATCTATCTTTATATCTAAATTAATAGTAGAAAGATTTTTAACTATTTTTATTATTATTATAGACTTAGGTACGTAAGATTGTATTATTAGAATTAAATAGCTTTAGCAATTTAACTTATTGCTAGATATAGTTTAGAACTAAATTATGTAGCCTGTAAGATATCCTGCTACGTACAATCCTGCTCTCTTTATCTTTATGCAGTTAAAAGAACTTTCTAATAATAAAGTTATAAAGAAGAATATCTAGTAAAGAAACGCGTTTTAAGAAAAGGATAAATACTAAAAAAGGCAAAGCTTTACAATAGTTTTAATATAAAGCATCTGTAGCCTTCTTGAGCTTTTAAAAGCTTATTTTACTTCTAAAGTTGCTAATTTTAAACTAGATTCTGTCTAGTTAGACTCTACCCTATGCATAGCTATTATTTTAGTAAATGCCTTTTATTATTTAATAAAATAAAAAGAAAATAAGTTATTTATAATAAGTATTTACAAAATTAATTGTTTGTTAAAAGACTATAGAAAACCTAATAATCTTAATAATGTTAAGTTAATTTAGAACTAACTTTTATCTATTTACTACTTGTATTAAGACGTGTTTAGCAAAACTATAGTAAACTAGCTGCTTAAACACTACTTATATAACTATAAAATTGTTCTTACTAAACTACTTCTAAATTAGTTTAGCTCTTTATATAAGTAGAGCACTAAAGAACTTAAAGCTACTAAGACGTTTGTAATAGATAACCTTAAGAAAGGACACATTAATTCTAGTAATTGCCTCTTTACTTTTTTTATCTTTTATATTTAGAAGCTTAATAAAGATATTTAAATTTATATTAATTATTACAAACTTAACGCAATTACTTAAAAAGACTTATATTTAATTCTGCGTATTAACAAGCTATTAGCTTACACGTATAGAGCCTAGTTCTTTACTAAGTTAGACATACACGCGGCTTTTAATAAGATTAGAATAGACTTAGATTCTAAGAAGTACACTACTTTTTACACTTAATATAAAATATATAAGTTTAAGGTATTGCTATTTAGATTATATAATAGCTCTACTACTTATTAACGTTATATAAATAATGTGCTAATTAAGTATTTTAATAACTTCTATATAGTCTACTTAGACAACATCCTTATCTACTCTAAATTAAAAGTAGAATATATTCTCTATGTATAAAAGGTACTAGAAAGAATACAGTAAGCAGGCCTCTAAGTTAATATTAAGAAAAGCAAATTCTATATTATAAGAATAAAGTACCTAGGCTATATTTTAACAAACTAAGGGCTAGAGGTAGATTTTAATAAAGTAGAACTTCTTAATAACTAGGCGTAACCTACTACTATTATAGGTATAAAATTATTCTTTAGGTTTATAAAGTTCTACTAGTAATTTATACTAGAATATTTATAAATTGCTAAACTACTTCTTGCACTCTGAAGCCTTTTAAAGCTATTTATATAGGATTTAAATTATAAGAAGGCCTTTAGAAGGTTAAAAGCTGCATTACTAGAAATTCTTACTTTGCACTATTATTACCCTAAATATAATACTAAGGTAGAGACTAATATATTAAATAGCGTTATTATAGGCGTACTTTCTTCGAAACAACTAAATAAAAAATAAAGTCTAGTAGTATTCTTTAGTAAGGTCCTATTTAGGTCTAAACTAAATTAGGAGATTTATAATAAGGAACTTTTTACTATTATTATAGCGTTTAGCAAGTAGTAAGCTAAATTAGTATTAGCCTACTCTAGAATTAACGTATATTTAGACTATTATTTACTTAAGTACTTTATAACTATAAAGGTCTTAAACGCTAAGTAAGTATGTTAAGCTAAAGAACTTGCTCTATTTTTTTTCTATATTTAATACACTTTTAGGAAAGATAACGCTTACGCAGATATTCTTTTGCAGCGTAAGTAGGATATAAAAAACTTAAAGTTTGCTAAAATTAATAATTATTTGTAGGTTCTACTTAGACTACACTAACTAAATAACTAAATTAACTCTAACTTTACTTTTACTTATATTATTTAACTTTACGCTTAGATTTTGTCTCTATATGTAGTTAAAGCTACTTTAAAGCCTATAACTTTAAATTTACAAAAATTAATTAAATTTATTTTATAAATAAATTGCACTCGTATGCGAGTCTTAGTAGAGGGTAGCTGCTTTTCACTTTTTTTAGAAACCCCATTTTGACTACAACAACAACCACCACCTTTGACACCTTAAAAAATATATAAATAAATTGCACTATATTTAAAAAAAAGTATAACTTATTGCTAAATAAGTACTAGATTAAAAATAAATTACTTTTGTACTTAAACTACCTTTATATACTACCTAACTTTATACTCTACACTTAGATAATTTAAAAGGCATATAACTAAGTTTCTTTAGCTTACTCTAGCGCTATTAAAACTTATTAGTGAATTACTTCTAAATATTACTAAAAAGGTATAGAGGCTACCTGTAAAAAGTATATATAGAACTGTATAGCCTATTATAAGGTATATCTAAGATAGACTTAAATTTCTAGAATAATTTACTTTCTACTAATCTTTAATTATTTAATGCAACACATATATATTAACTTTAAGGAATTCTTACTAAATAAGGCTAGTTTTAATTAAATTATAGTTATAATTAATAATTTATTTAAATAAGCTATCTTTATCTTTTGTTATAAGATAATTAAGATAGAAAGTATAGCTAAACTATTTATTTAATAAGTGTACTAATTTAGCTATATACTTAATACTGTAATCTCTAACTAAGTACTTTAGTTTATATTTAGTTTCTAGTCTAAGTTCTGTTAGATTCTAGGCGTTAAAGTTAAACTATTAACAGCCTACTATAAAGAGACTAATAGTTAGACAAAGATTATAAATAAATATATTAATTAAAGGCTTTAGCTGTTTATATCTTAATACTAAGATAACTAGAGTAGACTACTGCCTCTAATTAATAAAGCATAAATTTCTTTACTTTATTCTGCTTTAGGTATATTCTTGTATTAGATCCTTTACAGATTTAATTTTAGTTAGAGCTAGGATTAAAAGTAGCTAGCTAACACCTTTACTTTAACTAATAAAATAAACTACAAGAACGCGTTAGCCTTAGCTACCTAAATATATAATGCTTAAGAAATAGTATAAACTTCTTTAAAAAAAAGCTTAAAATTAAATATAAACTATGGTAAACTATTACTGCTGCCTAATTAATTAGAATGTTAGAGATAAAGTTTTTTTAAATATAAAGAACTTTGTAACTAATTGCTTAAGCTAGAAACTATTAGCTAAATAAGAAAAACTTTTTAAAGTTCTTAAAAAATGTAGTTATTTATACTACTTTAAGTTACTAAAGAGGTTTTAAATTAATAATATTTTTGCACTAAAACTATTATATAAAGATTTTTAGGACTTACTTTTTAAATTAGAAGCTTTAAAGCTAGCTTCTACTTTAATTTAAAGCGTAAAAAAAAAAGAAGTTAATAAAATTCTTGCTAGCAAAGTATATTACTTAAAGTTAAAGTACTATATTAGCTAATTTAGTTATAATCTAGACTTAACTTAGTACCTAGCTTAAAATTTTATAAAAGCTTTTTATATACTTAAAGCTTTTTATAAGAAAAACTTTACACGTCTAGGTTCTTTAAGGTCTTTAGCAAAGTAAATTATAGCCTAAAAGTAAGAAAAAAAGAATATAACTTTACTACAAAATAATAATATATAAAAAAAAAAAGAAATTTTCTTTTAATAAGTATTTAGTAAAACAACTAAGCTACTCTTAAAATACTACTAACTTTGCCTTCTCTCCCCCCCTCCTTACCCTTACTTAAAGATCTAAGGAGGATTGCTCCTCCTCCCTATAAAAGGAAGAGGAGCTAGAGGAGAGCTTACTGCTCTCCTCCTCCTCCTCTGCCTTCTTCTAAAGGCGCTGCTTATTATCTTCCTCCCCTAGTAGAGCAACTAGACTACTACTGCTAGTTCTACTCTAGCAAGTAAAGGCCTCTAAAAAAGTAACTTAGTTATCTAGTAAATAGATAGCATTTTAAATCTTTAAGAGAACTTAGTAAGTTAAAACTAAGATTAAAGCTATAGATAGCTTCTTTTTTTAGCTTCTTAGTACTTAGACTTTTTTAGCTAGGACAAAGGCTACTGCCTGCACCTACTCTTTAGCAGAGAGGTTGTCCTCTGCTAGATCCTCTTTATACTCTATAGTAGCAAGGAGGTCTATAGTAGTAAGAAGTTTAAGAAACTCCTTTTTAACGTACTCTAGCACCTATCTAAGTTAACTTTAAGTTTAAAAAAGCAAGACATATTAAACTTACAAGAAAGTACTTCTTCTTTTACTATATATAGTAAGCGTATTTCTTAGACGTTTTAAAGTTAAACTAATATTTAACTTTAAAAACGCTTTGCGCAAAGGCGCGTACTAACTATAGGCAAATAAAGTAATACGCTTTTAGTAAAGCTCTTAGAGGGCAATGCAGTAGTATAGTATATGTTTATATGTGTGTATATATGTATAGGTATGTATATATATGTAGTGTTTTAGAAAAGCAGAAAAATTAGACACAACGTGTTGTTATAATATTAGAATAGTAAATACCTAAGACTAGTCTAATACTACTCTAGGTTAAAGTCGCGGTGACTGCCTATTAGAAGTCTACAACAACAACAAAAGACGTTATAAAGTTAACAACAAATAAATAATAAACATGTTAAATAATATATATAGCTATAGGACTAGCTAACTACTAGAAAAAGGGGTAGTGTAACAAACACGTTATAACTCTATTATTCTTACTGTTATCTTAGGATCTTATCTGTGTTAGACCTACTCTAGCCCTAGCCTAGATTGCAGGTATAAAGACAGCTTAGAACCTATAGTTGCTTTATAGATTTTTAATATCCTTTTGTACAAGGCCTATAAGTATCTTATTTGAATTAAGGCTTATTTGTGGATTACAACGCACTCCTATATGCCTTGCCGTGATCCCTTCTGCCGATACTAATCTGTAAGTCTTGCCTGCGCCGTTACACTCTGCTTTATATAAGTTTTACTTATATAGCTAGTTTAAGACTCTGTTAGTACATCTATATTAAAGCGTTATTATTTTATTTAATAAATATTTAGTACTATTTAAACTCTATTATATAATTAGCTATAGAGCGTGTTTATTACATCCTTTAAATCTTTTATTCTATTACTACAAATTCTTTAAAAAGTAAGAATATTTTTTTTATTTCGATTTTAAAGTTATTTTAGTTTTTAACAAGTGCTTTATTAATATTATTATTAATAGTATTATTTATATATTAGTATATAATAAAGTTAGCTTATTTTTTAGTAGCTTTTTATAGAAACGTAGAGGCCTATACAACTATATTATTATTATTAATTTTAGTACTTTTAATATAAAAGTATCTATTAACTTAAAGTAGCTATTCTTTAAGCTTATTGTAATTACTATAGTAGATATTAGGCTTATTAGCTTGCGTAGTTGTTCCTGTAGTTAAGATGTTAGCAAGGGTGTTTATTATAGTATTACTTATTTTAAAAGTGTTCAAAGTATAAAAATTATTTATAGATAATTTATATTAGTTCTTTTAAAATAAGTAAGTGCAATAGACAAGAGTTATACTAGTATAATTAGTAAATTAATATAAATAGTATAAAGCTGTGTTAGCACGTTTAGTAGAACAATATAATAATATAAAGAAGTTAAGAATTAAGTAATTCTTGAATTATACTTAAAGTTAAACACACTAAGCTATAAAAGCTTAATGCCTAAAACTATATACTAAGAGAGTGTCTTACTATCCTACAAAATCCTATGCTTTCCTACAGAATTCTATGCTATCCTATACGTAAAACGTGTAGGATTTTATAGTATATTGTAGGACGCATATAACTTGTTCTATAAAAGATTTCCGCTAAGGCCTGTAAGATCACGTGCCTAGTGCGGGGTAGCGTTATCTATTAGCACGCAAAGGCTTGTCCTTTGTTTAAGTAGTCTAGAATTTCTTCCTGCCTCCATCCTTTATACATAGTCGGTACCTTCTCTCTTCTTAGGTTCGTAACAGCTAGAACTAGCTTAACTTACTCAATATATTCTTTTTTTATTTGTAAGAAAACTAATATATTATTTAAATATATAGTGCAAAACTCATTAAAGTATTTAAAAAGTATACTACTAATAGCGCACAAAAAGAAAGCTAGAGCATTATATAATCTAAATAGTATAGCTTTATACTTATATGTAATTTGCTAAGTAGTAAATATAGTAATCTATTTAGAGCTTAGCTTAATACAAATTTACTTAAACGTGTAAATAATATTATACTTAAAAAATATAGTAGTTTTATTAAGTTTAGCTAACGTTTTATTAAAAAAAAATGACATAGTAATTTTTAATTCTAGCCTTATTAAGGTTATAAGAGTCTATATAAACGCCAATACTTTTATATAGCTTAGCTATACATAAAAGTAAGTTTTATGCTAGTAAGTTGTATTATTGAATAATTTATGTGTTTCTATTTTATAAACGTAAGTAGTAATAGCCTCTTCTTATTAGCTTAAAAATAGGTGGGAATAATGATATAATATTTTTACGCCTAGAGTTAGTTTAATTTTATAGTTGTATTTTAAATAGTCTAGTAATTTAAACACTGCTTTTTGATTAAATACTATAATGTCATTAGCATATTTCTTATACAACTTTAGTATGAAATTATTCTTAAAAGTAACTTCTTTTAGTTTATCTATAAATTTTGCAAAGTTTTTATTTATAGCTACTTATTAAAATTAGTTAAGTTATTTGCTATATATATTAATAAGGCAAATGTTAAATTTTTATTTCTTTACGTATATGTAAATAGCGTAGAGAAGAACTATTTTAATTTTAAGTAATAGTTTATTAGTAAGCTTAGGTAGAGGAGTAAGCACTTTTTTTTAACTTTATTAAGAAAAACTTGCCTTATTTAAGAATGATAGCAAGAAAGTTAATATTTTTTACTTAAAATACTTATCTCTAGGAGACCAAGTTTAGAATTCTTTCTAGTAGAGTTTGCGCTACTTGAATTTTATTATAAGATTTAAATTTACGCAAGTTTTTTCTATATAAGCTATTATTTATTTAATATAGTTATTTATTTTAAAGAAAAACTTAATATAGTAAGTAATTAGTTCTATAGCTTCTCTATTATAGCCTTTACAAGAAATTATTCAAGTTGGTAGAATTAGTTTAAGAGTATAAGTTTAATTTAAAAATTATTAGAATATAAAGCTACTATTTACGCTATTATTGCTTAGTTTCTTATAGCTATATAGAACTATATAATTTTAACTAATATATATATAGAAAGAAAATTGTATCAAGTTTTTTCTTTATAAAAACAAGTTCTTTTTTTAATCTTAAACTCTTTTGAGCAATATATTAGACCTAAATTTTATCATACTTATAAAAAAATACGCTAAGTGTTCTTGCTATAGCTATTGATATTTTTTAAAAGGTAGCTTATTCTTGCAAGTCTTTAGTTTTTTGATTTATCAAAGTTAAAGAACTTTTTAGTCTAGTATTCTTCCTTAAGTTTTAAGTTAAATTAATTTTCTATATATATATAAATATAATGTTAATAATTAGTTTTTGCCTTAAGAGAAGCTAGCTTCTTAGATTAGTCTTAGCTAATTTGTCTAGGTTTCTTGTAATAAAAATAGTTTAAGTTATTCAATAAAGGCTTAAAAGATTAAAGCTTTGTAAATAATATTTTACTTTACTTAAAGTAGCTAATACTGTAAAGTGTTAATGCATTTTTACACTTAGTATCTGCTAAAGAGGTAATATTTAAACTAGTGTTAGGTTTATTATAGTTGTGTTAAGCTTATTTGGCTAGATAGCTATTTAGCTAAGTCGCGTTATAGTTATTAATATATAATAAAATATTAAGTAGAAGTTTAGAGAATGCAATTACGTTTTTTAAAGAATAATTTAATACATTTAAGCTAGCTAAATGTTATTTAAAAAGCTTTTAAATAAGCTTAATACTTTATAAAAAGTATAGAATTTTAAGCTTATTATTAATAAAGCAAAACTTAACTTTAAAGTATACTTAGGCTTTTTAATTAAACTTTATATCTTTTAGAATATAAAAGTATGCTAGCATGTTTATAGTTACTTTTTTTATAGTATAAAAATTTAACTTACTTTAAATTTTAAAAAGTGCTATAAAGCATTCTATTTCTATTTTGTATTAGTAACTAAAAACAGTATTTTTTTTAAATAAAGCTTCTTTAGTAGCTTTAGAAGTATAAGCAAAGAGAGACTTAACGCGCTAGGCTAAGTACTAAAAATACTTACTTTTAGCACGCTAGTAGCTATAAAGGGATTGACTAAACTTATAAAATGCTTTTAAACTTTTTTTTAAAGTAAGTAGCTTTATAGCATTATAATTATTAGTGTTTTTAAATTATAGTTCTATGTTAAATATACGCTTAAGTTTCTAAGGCTCAAAATAGGGTTTCTAAAAAAAGTGAAAAGCAGCTACCCTCTACTAATTAGTTGCAAAAGTCAAAAAAAAGATTGTGTGTAGTCAACGAGATTTGAACGGTAGGTGGATGAGGTCCACGCGCTAAGCGCTCGGAGCAGAAAAGCTCAGACCACCAAGCGAAAATTAGGGTCGAAAAAATTTGCTGAAGGTACCAAAAAACGACACTAATTGAAACGTGTTCAACGGCGAGCTGTTAGCAATAAATCTTTTTTTACCAAAAAGGTGTCTACAAAATGTGTGGTCACATCAAAAGGTTGTCTCAAAAGGCCGAAGCCAAAGCTTATATAAAATAAAAACTGTATTGCCTTTAACTATAATAAATAAATTATTATTAGTAGTAAGTTATAAAAAGTAGTATAACTAGTACCTAAAGTTGTTTAGGCGTGCATGCAATTAAAAGTTATTACAATTTAAAATAGTTATAAGTTTATTTATAGTAACTTAATTTATATATATAAAAACTTTAGAGTGTAGAAATAGAATATTTAAGTTACTAGTTTGTTTTGCGTTTAGTAGTGCGTTGCGTTAAGTTATATATAACTAGTTTTAAACATCTATAAGTTAATTGCAACTAGCTAAGAACTGGTCTTTTTATAGTTATTTATTATTTATTACTTTGTTTTGTGTAAGTTACTTGATAATAGAGTACTTATATTATACTTAAGCTTTTTTTTATACATTTAGCTTGTCTCTGACTATAGCTAATATAGTAAAGTAAAATCTAGCTGCTATACTAGTAAGTTTATTATAAAGAAGTTTAATGAAGTTAGTTACTATTATAGTTATAAGTAGTTTAGCAAAGTAGGCATTATAAAAAAAATTATTAGTCTACTAACGTGTCTTGTCTAACTGACTTAATAACTTAATATATATAATTTGTGTTTTAGCGTTTCTAATACGGTAGCTAGAGCGTATTTAGTCCTTTTAGTAGTAATATATTATCTAGTTAAAGAAAGTTAGTAGCGCTTATAACTAGTTTATTTACGCGTTTAAAGGTGCCTAGCATAAAGAAAAATGTATAATAATTTAATCTATTTTACATAGCCTAATATTTATTGTTATTCTCTATAGTAGATACCTAGTAAGAAGAAAAAAGATTTGAAGTTATATTAAACGTTGTTTTTCTAGATATCTTTTTAAACAAGCAGACAATAGTAACTTTATTAGTTTTTATATTAATATAATAAAGAAGTTAGCTAAAGAGCGCCCTTAAATTAATTTAGTAATTAGTAGTAGTTTCTTCATATTAGTGGTAAAACTGATATTAGCCTAGATATTTATAATATAAGTAAAGTCCTAAAAAGTAGCTTAAGACATGAAGCAGGTTAATTATTTATTTATTATTTTAGATTAATAGTGTTGCGCTATATATAGTGTTAATAGATAGTTCTAAGTATTTTCTTTATTGTTTAGATTAGCTATATTTTAGTTTAGTTCAGTTTAAAGAAAAGAATACTTATAATAAAGCGTAGTTCATTTATTTCAGTATAAAGTAAAAGAAAAAATAAATATTTAGTACGCAGAATTTTAAACTATAAATTAAGTAATAAAATTTTAAGTAAAAGCTAAAAAAAATTATTTTTATAATATACTATTTTACTAATTTATTAATGAAATACTTAAATAGTGCGTAGAGACTTTATAGTAAATAAAATTTCCTACTCTTATAATATACTTCTTTTAAAATTTTTATTACTATAATGTACTTTTTTTCTATTTACTATATATATACGTAAAAAAAGTTTAAAATAGTAATAAAAAATATACTTTAAATAACGCAAGGCTTGTTTTGAATAACTTTTTTTAGAAGTAAGTAAGTATAGTAATAGTTATAATACTTTAAGCTATTAAGTAGTAAAGACTGTCTTATAGCTAGCTGATTACTGCATAAATAAGGTCTTAATCTTACCTACGCTAGTAATAAAGGCTCTCTAAAAATATTAGTAATTTAGTAATCTTAGTAACAACTTACTGTTTAAAGGCTCTAGACTTGGCTAAAAGCTTGCTACTAAAGCTGTAGTTCTATACAATAACTAAGAATAAGTAGAAATTACTTATTTTTGTCTAGGCTAAAAGCTTGTAGTAAGCTTTTTGCTTGTAGGTCTACTATTATATAAGGCAGACTTTACGCACAGAAAAAAGGCTAGTTAAAAGATAGCTTAAATTTAGAGTAGAGAATAGCAGATATAGACCTAGAAGAGGCTAAGTATGCAAGCAGCTATATAGTAGAGAAGAAGGGCTAGTGCTAGCGTGTTGGGCGCCAAGTACTAGTGCTTGCTAAGTAGTAAGGCAGGCCTCTATCTCTAGCTACATACTTCAAAGCTAGCTATAAGGTATATAGTAGTACGTAGATGGAGGCTATGTCCTTACTTTAATAAACTGCATATTAGAGATTATATCTAGCTAATAGAAAAGAAGATATTTATACAAATACCTCTTAATCAAGAAAGAGCTCTCTTATAGTATTGTAAAGAATTAGGAAAGATCTATCCTAATATATGCCTACCTTATAAGATACAGACAATACTGCATAAAGCTTAGCAAGTGCAAAGCTTTGCTGTCCTAAAGTCTTTAGAATTGCAGGTAGTAGATATAGTTAACGTCTACCTAAATTAAGAACTATGGGAACAATGCAATAGTTAGTATTATAATCTATAGCACCTAGTACTAAAAAAAGATAAAGGCGTTCGTTAGATTAGCAATATATAAAGCATAAACGCAGTTACTATACAAGATGCAAATCTACTACTAACAGCAAATAAGTTCTTTAAGAAGTTTGTAGAATGCAAAATTATCTTACTTATAAATTTATTTTTAGGATATAATTAGATTACACTACATCTAAAAAGCAGAGACATAACAACGTTCTAAACACTAGTAGAACTAATATAATTATGCATAATAGTTATAGGTGCTACTAACTCTGTAGGAGTATTCTAGGAAAGAATAATAAAGATCTTAAAAGACTACTAGCCTAATACTATGCCCTTTATTAATAACATTACATGTAGAGAACTAAAGACTAGTAATAATAGAGAAGAATTAATACCTAGAGTGCGACATTATATCCTAGAGAATATTATGTATATAGATAGAGTGCTAGCTAATGTTAAATAAGCTAAAGGCACTGTTTTAAGAAAGAAGTGCTACTATCTTATAAATAGACTTAAGGTTATAGACTATAAAGTTAGCCTGCAAGGTTGCTATCCTAGCTAAAAAAAAGTCAAAAAGATTATAATCTAGCTACTATGCAAGAATATGTGAGAAGTGCAATTATTTATAGGCATATGCGTCTACTATTATATATAAGTGAAGGACTTTACTAAGATTGCTAAACTGCTTTTTACACTTTTATAGAACAATACTCCTTTTAAATAAGAAGATACGCAAGACACAGCAATATATATACTAAAGTAAGTTATATGCAATGCACCTGTACTCGCAAACCTAGACTATACTAATACTAAGGACTATAAGATATTCCTTATAACTAATACTAGTTAAGATAGAGCGGGAGCCTATATAGAGCAACTTAAGAAAGACAACAAATAACACCTAGTATAGTTTAAAAGCACTTTATAGTTAGCACAAGAAAGGTAATAGCACTATACTAAGTTAGAATACAAAGCTGTACTATAAGCCTTCAAAAAGTTTTATGTCTACTTTTATAGTGTTTACTTTACTATAAAAACTAACGCTGCAACTTTTATTACTTAGCTAAATTATTTACTTACTAATAATCTGAAATTAGTTATAAACAAATAAATATAAATAATCATTCTATAAGACTTTAATATAACGTATATACTAATAAAGAAGAATGTTATTGCAGATACACTTTTTAGGTATCTAAGACCTAATAGGTAGAAGCTGCCTCTAGAACTAGAGGAGGACCTAGAAGAATTTATTAACTATATAATTAAAAATGTAAATACACTAGTACTAGCAAGACAAGCTAAGGTACTCTATTAAGAATTCTTTAAGAAATTTAAGCGGTATGCTTAGTTTTTAGATAATTTCAATACTCTAAAGGGAATAGAACTACAAGAACTATAGACATAGAAAAAGAGAGCGTTAAACTTCTTTGTGCAGGATAGCATACTCTTTAAAAAAACATCTAAGAACACTGCTATCTAACAGGTAATGAATAATATAAATCTAAGAACAGCTGTAGTGTAGAACGTACACTTTTAAATAAGACATAGAAAGGTTAACACAGTATACTTTATACTTATACAATAATACTAGTGGAAAGGAATGTATAAGCACGTGCAAAAAAGACTAGCAACCTGCCTTAACTATTAACTATGATTCTTTAAAAAGAAAACTAATACACTTACTAACACTTAGAGTTTTGCTATTTAGGAGACAATTGCTATTAATATTGTATATATACTTTAATGTTTAGAAAGAAGTTTGTAGTAACTACAAAAGACTACCTTAGCAGTTAGCCTAACGCAAAAGCACTATTAAACAACCAGTTTAAGACTATTGCAGAGTTTATATATAAGGACATTATATACAAATAAAGTATAGCACGCAAGCTTATAGTTAATAGAGAACCTAATTTTACTAAGGTGGTGGCACATCTATTAAAGACGTACAAAATTAACTAAGTCTAATTATTAGAACACAACCTTAAAGCTATAAGAAAATTAAAGGCAGCTATAAACTAATTGTAAACGCTCTTGCAAAGCTACTAAGACTTTAAGTTAAGAACTTGCCTATAGTTCTTCTTACGGACAGGATCTTAATGCAAGAGCAGACAGGTTACTCGCTATACTAACTAGTTACAATACAGAACCTAGTGCTTTCTATCAAACTTGCACTACCTACATAGCAAACGATTTTGTTTAGAGAATTAAAAGACTATGCACAATTACTTGCTATATAGGCAATGCAGCTAGATCTTAGAGATTAGTTTACAAAAGATGCTGTTACTTATACTAATTAAATAAGAGCTGCTAAAAAGAAATACTAAGATATAACTAAAGAAACACAACGTAAGGATATAAAGCTAGGGGATCTAGTTCTTCTTTAGAATTTAGTTTAAGAAATTAATATATTTTAGGATTGCAAACTAGATACAAGGTAGTTAGAACTATATTGTATCTATAACGCTAAGCCTAACAAAAGGACCTACCGCCTTAAAGATCTTAACGGCGCACGCTTTTTACACACAACACCTAGCTAGTAATTAAAGCCTTTTAGACAAAGACTTGTATAAAATATTTTCAAAGAAAATTAAAGAAATATAAACTTTTAGAATCCTAATTATTAAGGACGGACTAGCTCTGCAGTAGACATTCCTGTCTTACTAGACTTACTTAAGCTATCTACTAAACTACAATTACCTTTACCTTCTGTAATAAGTAGTAACTTTTACCCTTAAGTTGCTATTACTAAACGTCTTATAGAAGAAGAGCGTTGTGCATATAGATAGGACTTTAGAAGCTTAGGCTTAGATTCTAACACTACTATAACTAGCAACCTATAAGCTATAGAACAGCCTATATTCTTAGGAAGTAGAGAAGATACTACGCTATTAGTGTCTACCTTCACCTTTAGTCTCTTATTTACTAATTTCCTATATAAAATTTAAGTATAGGCAGCCTATCCTATAATTTCTAAGTATGCGGTAAGCACCTAAGTTCTGTGGACCTGTAATACCTCGCCACTACACTAATACCACACCCAATTTCTCGCATTTGCCAAGCAGCAGCTAATAATAGCTACTATTTTTATTGCAAAACTTGCTTATTTTAGCGCGGTATAAACCCTGTTTACTTTTACCTTTACCTGCCTGCTAGCAGAATACTGCTACTACACATAAAGTTAAACTATAACCCTGCTAATTAACTGACTTTCTTTCTACACTAACCTTACTACCTTTTTACTTAGGTATTAACCTTTAAAGACAACAACTACAGCAATATCTTCTCTTTTTTAGTTTAACAGAGGCTAAGAGCAATACACATACTATTAACTAACCTACTTAAGTAATATTTTAGCCTCTATTAGACAAGGCTTAAGGCAAGCAGCTACAGTAGCAACTACTTTAGACACTAAGACTATTGAAGGTCTTTAGAGGCCTAGAGGTTAACACTAGAAAGAAAGACTATATTGCAGACTATACCTTTAAAGTTATCTAGCACTAAGATAAAGTACTAAAGCTTACGAAACTTAGCAATAGCATTAAAGTTACTAGCATCTAGAATCTAGTAGACAAGATCCGTTTAAACGCTTTAAGACAACAGTGCATTATTATATACTAGTAGTTTAATAGCGCTTTATACTAATTTAATTTAATTTTTAAAGTCACTCTAGAGTTAGGCGACCTTTATACTTAGTTCCTAGGACTTATAAATAAATATAGTAGTGTTAATGGTTTCTAACACTATTCTATTATTAGTGCAGCATCCATATTGCAAGGCAGAAAAACTAAAGAATTAAGTAATACAGTCTTAATAGTAAAGAAACTAGCAGCAGGATTTGCTAGAGAATATATTAGTATTTACATGCTCTGCACACTATCCAACTACTAAGAGTTTATAAATATAGCTTTTGTACTACAACGCATAGATCTTAAGGATACTGCCTACTTCTTTAATATAGCAGCACTACACTATCTTGACTTAAAAAACTAAGGTAAAAACGCTACGTATTACTAGTAGACTAGGCAACTATTAAGCTACTATATAAGGACATTTGTGCTTTTGCTATATAAAACAGCTCTTACAGTAACAAACTACTCTTAGATATTAATAAATAGCAAAAAGAGGACCTGCGCAAGATCGCCGCAGTAGTAAAGGTTAGGAAAAATAATATAACCTACAGCGCACAGAAGCTACGCCCTGGTACTAAGTCTAAAGACAACAAAGAGAAAGATAACCCTTACTATACTTTCTAGCAAATTTTTTTTAGGTATATAGCTATATTTAAGGACCCTAGAACTAATTAAATCTAATTTACGCGATCTTTTAAGGATATAGATTACTATAAAGCAAGGGAAGTGTAGGTGCATTTAATGTATAGAGTGCTTATCCTAATAGCTGTAGAACTTAGAAGGACTTTATTTAAAGCTTAATCTGTTAATTACTATAGTAACCTTATAGAATCTAAAATCCGCACTCTAGAGAGTTGTAGTCTATTAATTATAACTAAGCAACTAAGGCGATCCTTAGAAATATTAGTAGGAAGCAGAGCTAATAAATATATAATAGTTAAGGCATTTAAACGTACAAGCAGAAAAACTATTACATAATAGAGGCGTAATGCTGCTAGTATCTAAGCAGGACGTGTAAAGGCTAAGGCTAGTAACTAACTAGTTCTTGTTCTGCTACTGCTACTAAGCTCTTTGTTACAAGTAACCAGAAGGATTCTCTCCTTGACGTACAGGCGTGGGTTGAAGGTCAACTAGCCACTACGCCAGAAGGTAATAATCCGCACGGGGCGCCGATCACGTGATGACTATCCCGCCAAGAAGGACTATCCTGCTAAGAGAGGGATGTTATAAGGACAAGGGATGGCCGCCATCACAACTGTCCTATAAAAGGCAGTACTTAAGGGATAGCTGTAATAGCATAGAATAAAGGCAATAAGTATACGAATATATTTAATCCTATTATTATACTTATTATAATTAACTTAAATAGTCTATCTCTTACATAAATTGTTAACTAGTTATTTTATTTTTTATAAAATCAGTATGGCTTACTTTTAGTTAATATTAATAACTATGCTTTACTTAAATTATTCTTATAATACTTTATAAGCAACTACTTTAGTTTACTTTACTTTTGTAAAAACTAAGCTTAAAGAAGTATAGCTAAGCCTTATATAATACTTTAACTCTCTAGAATTTTAGTAAACAATTTAACTTATAAGTTGCCTAATTAAAACTTTTAACAGCATTTTGAAAAATTACTTAAAATAATATAGGTTAGAGTCTAAAACCCTCTGCACTAAATTAACTAATATTAAAGAATAGTAAAATACTTAACACATTTAACTTTAATACTTAAAATAACTCTAGTGCCTAGAAATTTGAAATCTGAAGTAACAGGCCTATGTCTAGGCATAGCAAGTAGCTTTAGTAATAAATATAATCAATTAGCTTTTAAGCTAGCTAATAGCTACTTTAAATAAACAACTTATTACTATAAAAAAAGCTTAAAATAGCACTACGTAAAAAGTATAAAAAAGATAAAAGAAAACTATAAACGTATTTTACATATACTAGTTTAGACTATAAGTATAACAAGGTCTTTACTAATTAAGAATTCTTTTTTATAGCAAGTATATATATAAAAAAAAAAAGCTTTTAACTAAATATAACTTTATATAAATAAATACGTACTTATTATAAAATATAAAGAAATTAAAGCCAAAACGCAAGCCTTATTTATAAGTTAGATAAAGTTTGAATAAAAAATAAAACGTATGTTTAAAGAAGTAGACGCTAGAAACTAAACTAAAAAGAAAATTACCTGTCTAAAGTAGACTGTATTAGTATTAGTATGTACAGCAAAATTTAAATAGCTATAAGTATAAATTAGTTAGAATAATAAAGCACTTTAAATAGTATTTAAAGCAGACTTAAAAAAGAATATTAAAGATAGCTTTATATACTATAATAAGCTTAACACACTATACGCGCTAGTTAAGCTAGCTACGTATATTAATAGTAAGCTTTAAGAATAACATGATTAAAAAAATACTTTGAACTTAGCCTAGCTAATACAAGAAGGCAACACAGTAGATATAATAAAAATATTAATACTATTATAACTAGCAAAGTATAAAAAAAGGCTAAAGATAAAAATACTTAAAAAAGAAAGTAGAATAGCCTTCCTAAAGAAGAATACTAAAAGTGTTATAATAATAAAGTATATTTTTAATATAATAAAGTTAGACACTTTGCCTAAAACTACAAGAAAAAACTAGATAAATAGGCAGCAATTAAGATTAAGATAATAAAATAAGAAACACTATACCTAGTTTAAATAAAACTAAACAATAACTTAAGTGACTTAAACTTTTATAAAGATTTACGCTTAATAAATAGCTGCAAAATTATTCTATAATAAAAACTAAATAATTAAGTTTTTACTTTAAGAAAACTTAACCTAATAAAATAAAAAGTTAAAAATAAAGTTATACTATAATAATTAGCTAAGAACTAATATTAATTGTACAAAATAATAACGTACTACGCTAACAACTATATAGTTTAAGTAAGAATTATAAATACTAGTAAATCTACTAAAGAAGTAAAATATTAAGTAACACACTAATAGCCCTACTTTGATAATCTAAAAGCTAAAGTTAAATACTTAAAAGCTAGAAAAGTAAAAAATATTAAAAAGTATAAAAAGTTATATTAGAATAACTATAAGCTTAATTCCAAGTTTTATAAATGAATAAGAAAAAATATAGAGTAGACTAACACTAGTGCTGCTAGTTAAACTTGTAGGTAGACAAGTGCTTAGTAAATAAGTATTATTTCTATAAACTTAAGAAAGTAAAAATTTACTACTAACTTTTATAAATATAACATAAAGATAGATGCAACTTCAATTAATAATAACTTAAAAAAGCATAATATGTAGACAACTACTACTATATTACCTTATTATTAAACATTTATAAGGGCAGCAAACTCTATAATTTTTAAAGTAAAAAAGCTAAAGCTAAGATAATAATTTTTAAAGTAAAAGATACTTTACTTAAACTTCTATTAAAGATTCTATTATAATAATAGTTGCTTAGTATATTATAGTACTAAGTATAGTGTAGGCTACTTTTGTAAAAAGAAAAAAAGTAAATAAGTAAAAAACTAAAATACTATTAAAGTTAAGGTTACACTAGTAAAGGTATACCTAAAATTTCTTTGAAAAAAGTACAAAATACTAATAGTTAGGTAAAGTAGTTACTTCTAACTATATTAATATAAAGTTAAAAAATATAGGCGCTTATAAATAGTAGAGCTGTATAAACAATTGTCGCAACGTATATATGTATCCTCTAGCCGGAGCGCGATTAATCGATCGGTCGGTATTTTGTTTCCGACAACAATAATCTTCTTATAAGTAGTAAAAAAACACAAAATACTATATTAAGTTAAAAAAAAACTAATCCTAATAGTGTTAGCTAACAAAAAACTTATAAAATATAGAAATAGTATGTTATAGTTAAAGACAAATTTAACTAAGCTATAAATAGCAGGTATAAAGTACTAGATAGATATTAATATAATACATCTAGGAGACCTAAACATATTAATGAGTTATAATTAGCTAAATACACATGACCCTGCTACTAATTAGTAAATAAAAATAATACTTAAGAAAAAACTTATATATAAAGTTACTAAAGTACGCAAAAAGATACACTTAACAAGTTAAAGCTTAACTTAAAATAAAATATTTAGTAAAATCTTACTATATAAAATTAAGAGAATTCTAATAAAGAACTTTTAGAAAATAGAAGTTATCTAGATAAAGAAAGTTACAGCTATAAACTAAAAACTCTTACTACTAAGAATACTAAAAAAGCATTAAACTAATAAGTTAAAGAAACTCATTTAAGAAACAAGGCTATAAAGCTAGTAAACTGTTAAAATTAGAATTATAAGATTATCTTAAATAATAGAGCTAAGCTAAGCCTAGAACTAATGTATCTAACTCTGCCTAAGCATAATGCTAAGCTAAGAGATTACATCTAAAAGAATTTAAAAAAGGGATTTATCTAACTAAAATTAGGCCTAATAGCCTTATTAATCTTATTTATAAAAAAGCCTAATAAGAAGTAGCAACTATATATTAACTTTGAGAGGTTAAACAGCCTAACATAAAAGAACTAATATTTCTTACAACTAATAATAAAGCTTATAAATTAACTCTAGAAAGCTAAGTAGTTTACAAAATCTCATATTTAAGAAAAATCTTACTAAATTAAGATTAAAGAAAGTTACAAGTAGATAATAGCGTTTCAGACAAAGTATAGACTATTTAAAAATATAGTTATACCTTTTTAATTAATGAATACACTAGTAATTTTTAATTTAGCTATTAATAATATACTTTATAAGTACATTAGAATGTTTGTAACAGCGTACTTAGACAATATACTAGTAGACTTTAGTAGAACGCTTAAAGAATATATAAAGCATATTAAGAAAGTGCTTAAAAAGCTTAAAAATTATAAGCTATACTTATAGCTAAAGAAGTACAAACTCTATAGTAAGAAGATAAAATTTCTAGGCTTTATAATATTTATTAAAGGAGTAAAAAAAATTCAAAGAAAATTACAGCTATATCAAAATAGCTAATACTTAAAATAGTTAAGAATGTGTAATCTTTCTTAGAATTTGTTGGCTACTACTAAGAATTTATTCAAGATTACTTAAAGATTACTATACCTCTCTTAGGGATTATAAAGAAGAAAATAAGATTAATTTAAGATTAAAAATAATAGAAAGAATCAAATAGAATTAAATAGATATTCTTTAAGGCACTTGTACTAGAGATAGAAAACCTGAAAATAAGAGACGTAAGTTAAAATTAACACGTTAGATTATGCACTTAAAGCTGTATTATTATAGTAGTGTAAAGATAAGAAATAGAGACTAGTGTTCTACTATTTAAAAACGTTTTCTAGAGTAGAACTTAACGTAGTTCACAAGTAACCCGTCTAACCCAAGCGACCCGTCCACCCCACTAAAATTTGCTTAACACTTTACTAATACTACAATGCAACCACAACGCAATGCGCAATTATCCTATACTAAAGGCATATTATAGTTGGTTACATAAGCTATAATTAAAAATCGTAACAAAAGCAAAAGAACTATTTTTAAAGCCTTTAGCGTTCCTAGAAGCACCCTCTAAGACTAACGCGCTAGAGCTCTCCTAAAACGCGATTAAGAGCCTAAATTAAAGAAGCTAGACTAGCTAGAAAAGAAGGCACTTGTCTAACAGATACTAAAGCTTAATTAACAGTAAATAGGCGCTACAAAAGATATAGTATAAGATATAGCTAATAATTTACTTGTAGAGCGTAGTAGAGAGCCTCTTAGTAAGTACTTAGTAGAGAGCCTATTAGTAAGTACTAAGTAGATAACTTTAAGAAGCATACGCTAGAGATTAAGCTTAGAAAAAGCTGCCTATATAATTGTTAGCAAGCCTTTAATAAAGATCTACGCGTTATAACGCCCTAGTTTAAGCTAGTTACTAACATAAAAGTCAAATATTGTATTATAAATAAAAATATATGTAACTTTAATAAGATAGGCTTCATAATAAGAGTTATTTATAGCTAGATAGTTTTTATTAGCTCTAAGAGGCGTAGCGCAAAGAGAATTTAGCTAAAAAACTGTAAGTAAGTTACTAATATTTAGAAAGTTAACGCAAAAAAATAAGCTTTACTACTTTTTTTAATTTTTTTTAGCAAGGTCTTTAATACTTCTTAGTTTTATAACTTACCTTAAGACTAGGTAATTAAAGTTAGTTCTAATAGCTAGACGTAGAATAAGCTTAGTCTTGCCTAGTTAAAACACTTTAATACTTATATAAAGGCGCGTAGTATAGGTACATACTAGCTACTAATTATAAATAGTTATAAGAGCTATAACAACTATAAGTTTTATAAATACTATAAGAAATAAAAGATTATTGCTTTTTACATGCTTTGATACTTATTATATTTATTATAACTGCTTAACATAGGTTGTTTTGCGCCTTTAAAGTAAGCATACAGTAATTACATTAGTAGCTTAGTATAGTACAGCACTAAGAAAATTAAGAAAAAAGCTTTTTTACTAGCCTTTAAAGTAGCTTTTAAAAAAGATATTATAAAGAAGAATATATATATAAGCTTTAAAGGCGTAGGCCTAGTTTTATATAATCTAGAAGCTGTAGTATTAAAGCTTAATATAGTCTTTTACACGCCTACTTTACTAAAGCTAAAAAGCAGTTTATAAGAATAAAATATACTAAGCAACTTTTATAAAATAAAGGCTTAATTAACTTTGCTTTGCGAGCGTGTATGCTTATATAAAGATTTTCTAACTTCTCTGCTTTTTAAAGTAGTTAAGTAGCTTAATAAAGGGGTTATATTAATAAAGCATAAAACAGTATCAATGCATTAAGAAATAGCAGAGCTTTAAAAGGCAGTAAAGGTAGTAATAATAGTAAAAAGTTAAAAGTAGAGGTATATTTAGACAGCTAAGACCTTTACAGTAGGTAAGGTAGCTAATTTAATAGCTAAAAAGGAGAGTAGTAGGCAGGAGGAGGGTTAAGAGCCTATAAAAAGAGTGTGCACGCAGAGGCGCTGCAGACGTTGTAGCGAGACTAGCTACAACACTCGTACCTGCGCAGTTAAAATTGTAGATCTATCTAATAGCGATAAGTCTAAATAGTATTTCTGTCTCCTGCGAATTATAGTACATTGTGGTAGTGCTGCAGCATAAGGTAAGTCTTAAGCAAATTTTGGTGGGGTAGACGGTCGCTTGGGTTAGACGGGTCACTTGTGAACTACGTTAACTATAATGTTTATTATAAGAAGCTACTAAGAGTAGTTAATGCCTTTAAATAGTAGGAAGTCTATTTGCTAGAACTACTATACTAGATTAAAGTTTTTACTAATTACTAGAACTTAGCAAAGTTTTAAATAATAAAGAAACTTAACTAACAACAAGTCTAATAGGCCAAAACATTAGCTCAGTTTAACTTTAAAATAATATACTGCGCTAGAACACTTAATAAAGCAGCAAATACTCTAAGCAGGAAGTTTAACTTATGTAAGAAAAGTTATAAAGAGCTATATAATGCTATGTTTAGGAAGATACTAGACAGTAGTCTATGTTATAACTAGCTAGAACTAGCTAAAGTAGCTAAAGTAGCTAAAGTAGTTAAGTAGGTAGAAACACTATAACAGCAGTAGTAGTAAAAAGTAGCTTACTAGCAGTTTAAGCTTAAAGAAAACAGCTTTAATAAACTACTATAAAATAAACAAGAGTACTAAAATATAGTTTGCAGAAATTAAATACATATATCTCTACACATAAGATTAAGTCTTATTCAAAAACTATATAGTTTTTAAAATACAGACATGTAGCAATTAAGAAAATAGTTGAGTGAAAAGCTTAAGTATTTATAATACTGCGCTTATAAGTAAAAGTATAGAATATATTAGACAACTATTTAGCGTGTTACTAAAATAAGCCTAAGAGACATAAGCCCTACGGTCTATTATAACTTTTATAGCTATTAACAAAACTATAAAGTAGTATAATAACAAACTTTATAGTAAGGCTTTTAAAATTGCTAGAACTAAAATTAGCTTAACTCTTCATTATTGTTTTAGTAATTATTAATTAATTAACTAAGGCAGCAAAGTTTGTGCTTATAGAAAAGGCTACTATAGCAGGAAGCTACGCGTACAAAGTTACAAAGGCACTAGTATTAAAGTATAAAATACTTAAAAAGTTTATTACTAATTGTTATAAACTATTTATATTTAAGTATTAAAATACATTTTTAGCAAGATTAAGTATAAAAAAAAAGCTATTAACTAGCTTTCACTCTAAAATAGACAGCTAGACAGAATAAACAAACTAGACACTAGAACAGTATTGAAGAACATACGCTAACAAGCTACAAGACAACTCAGTTAAGCTTTTACTAATAGTATAATTAGCTTACAACAGTACAAAGTTAGTAACTACAAAGCATTTACTATACTATGCAAACTATGAATATAAGCTAGCTATTTATTAAGATTTAAAAAACATTAGAAGTATTATAGTAGGTATAGACAATAAAGCTAACTTAATATAAAAGCTAAATAAAAGAATTAAGTAGAAATATAGCTTATAAAAACTTTAAAGTAACTAAGGCAGCTAATAAGTAAAAGGTTAAAAGACTTGTTTTTTAAGAAAAAGACAAAGTTTTCTTATTACAATAGAACTTAAAAACTAAATAACTAAGCAAGAAATTAAATATCTATAAGTAAAAGAATCTAAGATCTTAAAAAAAATAGGCAATATAAACTACAAACTTTAATTGCTACTAGGTATACGCATTTACTTTGTCTTTTACAGAAAACTCTTAGAAAAAGCACTTTTAGATACTAAGCTAGCTACTAATATAGAGCTTAAGGACAACAAGTGTGAATTTAAAGAAATTAAAAACTTATAGAAAATTAGTTGTTAGTAAAAATACTAAGTTAAGTAGTAAAAATAGCTAGAAAGCTAGAATACTTAAAAACTAAAAGAAAATTTAATAAACTACAAGTTATAAGTACTTAGGTACTATTGAAAAAACTTAGAGTAGAGAGAACTAAGTCCTTAAAAAAAAGAAAGTAATTAAAAAAGAAATTAAAAAAAGCGTTAGCTTATAACTAGCCTAAGTTAGTGAATAATTTAGGTAGCAATAGTTTAGTTGTTAAAAAGAGTAAACTAAAGGCAGAGTTCTTCTTAGCTTACTCTTTTATATAATCCTAAAAATTTAAAATTATACAATTATGATTAGTATATAAATACTTTTACGCCTTAATCTCAAGAAGCTAACAGCAAGGATAAGCAGTTTCTACTACTATAAGAGCTTAACGCTTCTTTAAACACTTAATTTTTAACTTCTTTTTGCCCTTATTAGCCTAAATCTTTTTTTACTTTTCTTCAAAAACACATAAACTACACTCTACCTTTATAGAAATATAACTAGCGCAATAACTAGTTGTAGTATCTATAAAATAATAAAGGTTCTTTTTTTTATAGTGCTTATAGTAAGATATTATTTAAAGACCTTGCTTTCTCATATAATAAGTATAAGTATAGCGCTTAGTAGTTAAGTTCTATAGATAGTTGTAATAAAATAATTAGACTTTAAGCATATTTAAAAAGGCGTAGAGGGAAACAAGCGTATAACACAACAAGCATACTAAAATCTTATATATAGCTAGCAATTTAACACGCAGCATAAGAAAATAATATTCTAAAATATTAAAATAATATGCCTAAAAGAGAGGATAATGTTATAAGTGCTAAGAAGAATTTTTTTTTAACGTACAGGCGTAGGTTGAAAGTTAACTAGCTACTACGCTAAAAGGTAATAATCTACGCGGGGCGCCAATTACGTAATAACTATCTTGCTAAGAAGAACTATCCTGCTAAGGGAGGGATGTTATAAGGACAAGAGATAGCTGCTATTACAACTAT
Organism: Alternaria gansuensis; assembly: GCA_009289805.1. NCBI lineage: Eukaryota > Fungi > Ascomycota > Dothideomycetes > Pleosporales > Pleosporaceae > Alternaria > Alternaria gansuensis. The sequence goes on along the minus strand of WBOK01000183.1, from coordinate 38,313 downwards.
CCTACAAAAGGCAGTACTTAAGAGATAGCAGTAAAAGCACAGAACAAAGGTAATAGGTATAATAATGTGTTAAATCCTATTATTATACTTATTATAATTAACTTAAATAGTCTATCTCTTACACAGATTGTTAACTAGTTATTTTATCTTTTATAAAATTAATATTGCTTACTTTTAGTTAACATTAATAACTCTTTTCTACTTAAATCATTCCTACAATACCTCACGGGCTACCGATTTAGTCTACCTCGCCTTAGTACAGACTAAGCCTAGAGAAGTATAGCCGAACCTTGTGTAACACTCTTGTGCTTTAAAGGCAACACTAGCATACTGCTAAGCAGCTACATAACTAGATACTAACCTTATTAATACTACTTACGTAGATAAAGAGCCTAATATAATAGACTACGTGACTAAAATTTTTAAGATAAGATGCTACTGCATAAATTCTACTTTAGCGTTTTTTAAGTCATTCAAGCGTGCCTATGCAAAAAAGCTAATTACTAATCTTAATTATGTTAAGGTTATTAAAGAATAGTATTACAAGATTAACATTAAATAACTACCTAACTCTAATAACTTATTATATAATTAAGTATTCTTTATCTATAAGCGTACTGCTGTAAGTGTTATAGGTCTGTTTAAGAAGGCTATGCCTTCTAATATACTTAATAAGTGTCTGCTCTTACTATATATAGAACAGAGCGGTTAGTAGGAATTCTAATCTAACTTTGTTATCTCTAAGCTTTTAACTAGCACGTATTGCTTAGCAAAGCAGGATAAAGATCTGCTAAGCTACTAATATTAACTTTTTAAACTTAATCTCTACTTTATTGCTACTTAGGATAAGATTATTAACATTATGGAATTTTAACTGCAGGCTAAGAAATTCTAGCGTATAGAAAGCATTGTTACTAAAGCCTACACATAGCTGTTTAAGAATCCTTAAGTTAATAATATTATTATTAAGACTTTTAAGATGTATTGATTCTGTCTACAATATATAAACAGAAAACTAAACCTTAGGTAGCTACGTAACATGTACTATTTACTTATTTAACAAGCTATACGCATTAACCTAAGATATTAGCTACAATATATAATGCTCTGCAGGGAATACACTCTAATTTCTTACTTTTACTACGCTAAGCACGCTATAAAGGGTAATTAGACTTACTTTAAGTATATTAACTTTAACCTTAAGCGTGCTGTAGCAGAAAGCCTCAGTACTAAGATAATTTAAGGCAGTGTCTTATTTAATAATAAAGACAAGAACAACTATATAAAGATATTACTAGAATTCTATAAGCATGTGCTTGAGAACCGATGCTAGCGCAAAGACGCAGGCATTAAATTGTTTAACGGCTTTATTAAAGGATAGGAAGACAGGACTACCTAGATAGAAAATGCACAAAAGGCAGTTCTTAACTTTTAAAAAAAAAGCAAATCTACAAAGAAGGACAAGTTTAAATTTTATTGCCTTTTCTACTTTATAGATCTACTAGGCTAACTGCTTACAATTGCTGTACTATTCTTCTCTAGTTTGTTATAGTTTGCGATAGTATAATAAAGGTGCCTATAACGAACACGTTACAACTCTATTATCCTCACCGTTATCTTAGGATCTTATCTGTATCGGACCTACTCTAGTCCTAGCCTAGATCGCAGGTATAAAGACAGCTTAGGACCTATAGTTGCTTTGTAGATTTTTTATATCCTTTTGTACAAGGCTTGTAGGTATTTTATTTAAATTAAGGCTTATTTGTAAATTATAATGCAATCTTATATAACTTGCTGTATTTTCTTCTTCTACTACTAATCTGTAAGTCTTGCCTGCGCTATTATATAATATTAAAAATCTTATCCCAGCTAATAACAGCATTTAAAACAATATTACAGCTGTTTATTTAAACTATGCCTAAGCCTAAGCCTCTCTAGATATAAACTAAAAGCTTTTTACTGTTAAGTCTAATGATACCTTAAGTAAGATTTTTTAAATCTTTTATTAACTAAAGCCCTTAGGTTTCGAACTTTTAACTTTAATAAGAAAGTAAATTACTTTAAAAGGTTGCGTAGAGTAAGCTAAAGTAAAAATACAGAGACTACTAACAACTTATTAGTATTAACATTAGTTGCTAATAGCTAACTAGAACTACTCTAGACCCTCTTTAGAGCTTGTCTAAAAGTTAACCTACTGCTAGAGTTAACAACAGTTTCCATTCGACAAAGCAACTAGCCAGTAACTAGTTATTAAAAAGAATAAAGTTAAGAAGGAAGAAGAAGTAAGTTTAGAGAAAGATCTAGTTACACTTTATAAAAATATAATTAGCTACTTAAATACGTAAGTTGCATAATTAACAGAAAAAGTTACGCTATCTGAGAACATAGCTATACTATTTACTAAAATACAGCTAAGAAAAGCAGATATACTATTAAGCTAATTAACATAGTACATTTCTACTACTTTTAGAATACTACGCATTAAGCTTATAGAGCGAACGCCTACTTTTAAAAACTTTAATAATAGAACTAACTTTATGTTTTGTTAGTACTAGGCTTAATAAAAGACTAATTAGACATTAACTTAGACTAATATTATAATAAGCGCGCTTATATAGCTCTTGTATAAATTTATACTACTAGTATTGTAAAAGAATACCTTAAACTACAGTACTTAGCTAATTTAGTTTTAAAATAGTTTAAAAATGTAAAAGAAGTAGTTACTCTACTAAAATTATATTTATATCTAGTAATAAACAGGTAAAAAGCTGTGTAGCTTTCTACTAACTAGTTATAAATAAGAAAGAAACGTTTTTAGCTTTTAAAGTAAAGTTTATTAGTACTGCTATTAAAAGGTCTAATTCTAAGTTATAGTAGTCTTTCTACTTATAAAAGAAAACTATCATTACTTTATATACTCTAAATTAAGGGTTTAAAGACCTATAGAATAACTTATTTAACTAGATAGTGCAACACTTTACTAGATTTAATATAAAAAATTGCAATTCTCCTATTAGCCTAAATATAAATAATAAAGTTGTGTTTACTTTAGTACTACTAAGAAAGCCCTACTCTTAATAATATTAGAGCCTGCGGCCTTTTTACACTAGCTTTTAATTTAATTTAACTTTAACTCTTGCTTACGCTAATTTAAGCACGCCTAGATTTCTATCTAAGACCTCTACCCTTAATAATAAGCCTTTATTAAATACTTATTTTAAGTGCATAGAGCTTAGTTACTTTGCAAGTAATTATACTACTCTTTAAGTAAAAGAAAATAGGAATAAATAGAAAAAATCCCAAGAAGCTATAAAACCTTACTTCGACTAAGAATAGAAAAAAAACAAAGACACCTAGAATAACGCTTTAGCTTAAGCCTGCACAAGTATAATCTTGCTAATATTAAATTATTGACCTTATTTAAAAGAAAGTATTTCTGGGTTTCTACTATTCTTTTTTTAAAGGGATATAGTGCTTAGCTATCATTATTAATTAATTTTAAAGCTCAAGATTTTGTATTTCTATATTCCTCTATTGTTTACACTCTTTTTTAATTTCTTTAGGTTCTCGTCTAAATACTCTCTTTTAAAGTCTCTATAAAAGAAATCTAGAACTAGATCTAGACTAAAGTAGACAAATATATCTATCTTTATATCTAAATTAATAGTAAAAAGATTCTTAACTGTTCTTTTGTTATTATACACTTAAGTAAGCAAGATTGTATTATTAAGATTTAATAGCTCTAGTAATTTAACTTATTGCTAGATATAGTTGAGAACTAAATTATGTAGCCTACAAAAAAACCTGCTATGTATAATCCTGCCCTCCTTATTCTTATGTAGTTAAAGGAACCTTCTACTAATAAAGTTGCAGAGAAGGATATTTAGCAAAGAAACGCGCTCTAGAAGAAAGATAAATACTAGAAAAGGCAAAGCTCTATAATAGTTTCAATACAAAGACTTTACAGCTTTCTTTAGTTTTTAAAAGCTTGTTTTACTCTTAAAGTTGCTACTTTTAAACTAGATTCTGTCTAGTTAGACTCTGCTCTACGCATAGCGATTTTTTTTAGCAAATGCCTTCTATTATTTAATAATATAGGATGAAAACAAGTTTTTTTTAACAAGTATTTATAAAATTAATTGTTTATTAAAAGACTATATAGAACCTAATAATCATAACAACGTTAAATTAATTTAGGACTAACTTTTATCTGTTTACTACTTGTATTAAGATGTGTTTAGCAAAACTGTAGTAAACTTACTACCTCAATACTGCCTGTATAACTATAAGATTACTTTTACTAAACTACTATTGAATTAGTTTAGTGTTACACGGGGTTTGGCTATACTTTTCTAGGCTCGGTCCGAACTAGGACGAGGTAGACTAAAGCGGTATTCCGTGAGGTATTGTAGGAGTGATTTTAAGTAGAAAAGAGTTACTAATGTTAACTAAAGGTAAACAATACTAATTCTATAAAAGATAAAATAAGAAGTAAACAATCTGTGTACGAGATAAACTATTTAAGTTAACTACAACAAGTGTAATAATAAGATCTATTATATTCTTGTACCTGTTGCCTTTGTCCTGCCATCCTGTGCATCTCTTCTACTAGAGAGGTATGTAATGGCGCTGCCATCCCTTTATGTATGACTATCCTAGATGGCTAGCCTTGGCGGGATAGCAATCACGTGATCGGCGCCCCGCGCGGATTATTACCTTCTGGCGTCGTGGCTGGTTGACCTTCAACCCTCGCCCGTTCGCCAAGGAGAGAATCCTTCCTGTTACCTGTAACATTTAGCTCTCTGTACAAGTAGAGCACTAAAAAACTTAAAGCTACTAAGACGTTTATAATAGAAAACCTTAAGAAAACATACATTAATTCTAGCATTTGCTTTTTTGCCTTCTTTATCCTCTATGCTTAGAAGCTTAATAGAGACATTTAGATTTGTATTAATTGATATAAACTTAACGCAATTACTTAAAAAGACTTATATTTAATTTTACGTGTTAATAAGCTATTAGCTTATATATATAAAGCCTAGTTCTTTACTATATTAGACATACGCGCGGCTTTTAACAAAATTAGGATAAACCTAGACTCTAAAGAGTATACTAATCTTTAGACCTAATACAGAATATATCAGTCTAAGGTATTGCTATTTAGATTATATAACAGCCCTGCTACTCATTAATATTATATAAGTAATGTTTTAATTAAGTATCTTAATAACTTCTATATAGTTTACTTAGACAATATCCTAATTTACTTTAAATTAGAGGCAGAATATGGTCTTTATATATAAAAGATACTAAAAAGACTATAGTAAGTAGGCCTCTAAGTTAATATTAAGAAGAGCATATTCTATGTTATAAGGACAAAGTACCTCAGCTATATCTTAATAAACTAAGGGCTAGAGGTAGATTCTAACAAAATAGAACCTCTTCACAACTAGGCATAACCTATTACTATTATAGGTATAAAATTATTCTTTAGGTTTATAAAATTCTACTAGCAACTTATACTAAAATATTTCTAAATTACTAAATTACGTTTTGCACTTAAAAGCCTTCTAACGCTATTTATATAGAATTTAGATTATAAGAAAGCTTTTAAAAGGTTAAAAGCTATATTACTAGAAATTTTTACTTTGTACTATTATTACCTTAAATGTAATACTAAGGTAGAGACTAACGCATTAGATAGTGTTATTATAAGTATACTTTTTTAGAAATAACTAGATAAGAAATAAAGTCTAGTAGCATTCTTTAGTAAGGTTCTATTGAGGTCTAAACTAAATTAAGAGATTTATAATAAAACACTTCTTGCTATTATTATAGCGTTTAGCAAGTAGCAAGCTAAATTAGTATTAGATTACTTTAGAATTAACGTGTATTTAGACTAATATTTACTTAAGTACTTTATAACTATTAAGATTTTAAAATGTGAGGTAAGTATATTAAGCTAAGGAACTTACTTTATTTTTTTCTATATTTAATACACCTCTAGGAAGAATAACGCCTATGTAGATATTCTTTTGCAGCGTAAGTAAGAAATAGAAAACTTAAAGTCTACTAAATCTAATAATAATTTACAGGTTTTACTTAGACTACACTAACTAGACAACTAAATTAATTCTAACTTTACTTTTACGTATATTACCTAACTTTACAGTTGAATTTTGTTATTATCTATAGTTAAAGCTACTTTAGAGCTTATAACTCTAAATCTACTAAGATTAATTCAATTTAATTTCTAAACAAATTATACTGTGTTTAAAAAAAAGCGTAGCTTATTACTAAAAAAGTACTAGACTAAAAATAAACTACTTTTATACTTAAACTGCCTTTGCGTACTACTTCACTCTATATTTTACACTTAAATAATTTAAAAGGTATATAATTAGGTTTCTTCTACTTACTCTAGCGCTATTGAAACTTATTAGTTAATTGGTCTAAAATATTACTAGAAAAGTATAAAAGCTACCTATAAAAAGTATATTTAGAACTGTATAGCCTGTTGCGAGGCACATCTAAGATAGACTTAAATTTCGAGGTTAATTTACCCTTTACTTATTCTTAATTATTTAATACAACACTTATATACTATCTTTAAAAAATTCTTACTAAATAAGTCTACTTATAATAAAGTTGTAGCTTTAGTTAAATATTTATTAAAATAGGCTATTTCTATTACTTTTTAAAAGACAATTAATGCAAGAAGTATAGCTTAATTATATACTTAATAAGTATACTAACTTAGCTATATACCTAACACTATAATATTTAACTAAAAACCTTAGTTTATATTTAGTTTCTAGTTTAAGTAATATTACATCTTAGGCGTTAAGGTTAAACTATTAATAGCCTGCTATAATAAGACTAATAGTTAAATAAAAATTATAAAGAAATATATGGCTTCGGCCTTTTAAGACAGCCTTTTGATGTGACCACACATTTTGTAGACACCTTTTGAGTAAAAAAAGATTTATTGCTAACAACAGGTATCTGGGCTCATGCCCCCTTGTTTAGTATTGCCAGCACGCAATTAGTGTGTCGCATGTTCAGACAGAAACGAAGATGCGCAATATCCCTTTAACTAACCCTCTTAACTAATGACTATTTAACGCTAACTATTTACCGCTAACTATTTACTGCTAACTATTTACTGCTAACTACAACTTCTATTGTCCTGTTGCTATCCTAGCAGTGTTGTAGTTGCGGCGTTTAGTGCCTATTCTTAGATATAAATAAATAACAACAGCATTACTATCTATACATAGCTCTCCTATCCTTAAAGGCAACTTATAAATTTTTTTTACTTGTTAGTTTGTCCTAGCTGCTTAATAGCTGTTTTAACACGCCTTTGCTTTTTATAAAGCTACTTTTAAGTTTCTTTACTAAGGTTGCATTTACGCAAGAAGAGATTACTAAAGTAATATACTTTTACTACACCTAGACTATTAACATGCGTAGTGTATATAGTGTACTAGCTAAACTAGCCTTTTACAGTTCTTGTTATAACCTTAATATCTATAACACTAAACGCATTAAAGATGTCTTAACTATAGTTACATTCTAACCTCTACACTAATTTAACTACTACAAAGACTATTGCTACTAGCTTCTTTTTAACTAACAGAATAACAGTAAACGCTAGCTTTATAATCTACTACTATAGCTTCTAGTATAGTAACTTAGTAAAGTCTAACTTTACTTAATATAAGCTCTTAATCTTTGTATTAAAGAGAGAGAAAAATAGTTTAAGTATTGTATTATTTGTATGTAAGTTGTTTGTATGCAGTACTATATAGTATAAAAAACTCTAAAGGTAAAATGTAGTAGGTAAAGAGCTTTTATAAAGAAGTATTGTAGGCTCCTGCTGCAGTAACGTATGTATTCTTACTCTCCTCCTTTATTTCTATTGCAATCTTGTTGCTAGCTATAGGCTAGCAATTGCTGTTAAACACGTTTTAATTAGTGTTGCTTTTTAGTACTTTTAGCAAATTTTTTTAACTCTAATTTTTACTTAGTAGTCTAAGCTTTTCTGCTCTAAGCGCTTAGCGCGTAGACTTTATCTACCTACTATTTAAATCTTGTTAACTACACATAATCTTTTTTTTGACTTTTGCGACTAATTAGTAAAGAGTAGCTGCTTTTTACTTTTTTTATAAACCCCTCTTTAACTATAACAACAACTACCACCTTTAACATCTTATAAATAAATAAATAAATATATTAATTAAAGGCTTTAGCTGTTTGTATTCTACTACTAAGACAGCTAGAGTAGACTACTGCCTTTAATTAATAAGGCATACATTTCTTTACTTTATTCTGCTTTAACTATGTTCCTGTATTAAATTTTTTATAGATTTAATTTTAGACAAAGCTAGAACTAGAAGTAGCTAGCTATTACCTCTACTTTAAGTAACAAAATAAACTATAAAGACCTATTAGCTCTAGCTACTTAAATACACAATGTCTAGAAAATAGTATAAACGTTTTTAGAGAAAGCTTAAAATTAAATATAAACTATAGTAAATCTTTACTACTACTTAATTAAATAAAATGTTAGAGATAAAGCTTCTTTAGATATAAAGAACTTTATACCTAATTACTTAAGCTAGAATTTAATAGCTAAATAAAAAAGACTCTTTAAAGTTCTTAACAAAGTTAGTTACTTGTACTGCTTTAAGTTACTAAAGAATTTTTAATTTCTACTATTTTTGTATTAGAACTATTATATAAAGATCTTTAGGACTTATTTTTTAAATTAAAAGCTTTAAGACTAGCTCCTACTGCAATTTAAAGTATACAAGAATAAAAAGTTAATAAGATTTTTGCTAGCAAAGTATATTGCTTAAAGTTAAAATACTATATTAGCTAGGTTAAATATAATCTAGACTTAACTTAGTACTTAGCTTTAGATTTTATAAAAGCTCTTTATAAACTTAAAGCCTTTTATAAGAAAAACCTTATATATATAAGTTCTCTAAAGTTTATAGCAAAGTAAAATATAGTCTAAAAGTAAAAACAAGAGAATATAACTTTACTATAAGACAATAATATATAAAGAAAAGAAAATATTTTGTTTTAATAAGTATTAAGTAAAACAACTAGGATATCCCTAAACTACCTTTAACTTTGCCTTTTCTCTACTCTCTACTCTTACTTAAAGACTTAGGGAGGATTACTTTTTTTTATAAAAGGAAGAGGAACTAGAGGAGAGCCTACTGCTCTCCTCTTTCTCTTCTACCTCTCTCTAGAGGCGCTGCTTATCGTCCTCCTCCTCTAGCAAAGCAACTAGACTACTACAGCTAGTTTTACTCTAGCAAGTAAAGGCCTCTAAAGAGGCGACTTAGCTATCTAGTATATAGATAGTATTTTAGATTTTTAAAAGGACCTAGTAAGTTAAAACTAGAATTAAAGCTATAAATAGCTTTTTCTTTAAGCTTCTTATTACTTAAAGTTTCTAGGCTAGAATAAGAGCTACTACCTACATCTACTTTTTAGTAGAGAGGTAGTTTTCTACTAGATCTTTTTTATGCTCTGTAGCAGTAAAAAAGTCTATAGTAGTAAAGAGTTTAAAAAACGTCTTTTTAACATACTTTAGTACTTATTTAAGTTAACTTTAAGTTTAAAAAGGTAAGATATATTAAACTTATAAAAGAGCACTTTTCTTTCTACTGTATGTAAAAAGCGTATTTCTTAAATATCTTAGAGTTAAACTAATGTTTAACTCTAAGAACAGCCTGCGCGAAGGCGCGCACTAACTGTAAGTAAATAAGGTAATACGCCTTTAGTAAAGCCTTTAGAGGGCAACGTAGCAGTATAGTATATATGTATGTATATTGTATATATATATATGTATGTGTGTGTGTAGTGTTTAGAGAAGCAGAAAAAAATTAAACATAACGTGTTGTTATAATATTAAAATAGTAGACGCTTAAGGCTAGTCTAACACTGCTTTAGGTTAAAGTTGCAGTAACTGCCTTTTAGAAGTCTATAACAACAACAAAAGACGTTATAAAGTTAACAGTAAATAAATAATAAACATGTTAAAGAATATATATAGCTATAGAACTAGCTAACTACTAGAAGAGAGAGTAGTGTAGCAAATACGTTACAACTCTATTATTTTTACTGTTATCTTAGGATCTTATCTGTATTAGACCTACTCTAGTTCTAGCCTAAATTGCAGGTAAAAAGACAGCTTAGAACTTATAGTTGCTTTATAGATTTTTAAAATCTTTTTGTACAAAGTTTATAGGTATCTTATTTAAATAAAGGCTTATTTGTAGATTACAACGCACTTCTATATGCCTTGCTGTAATTCCTTCTACTAATACTAATCTGTAAGTCTTGCCTGCGCTATTACAGTGCCTGCTATAGGAACCTATAAAGAAATTTATAAGGCTTACTAAGATCTTACTACTACTCTTTATACTCCTTCTAGTTATCCTAACAAGTTTAGAAAGATTAACTAGCTATTCTCTATAGATGTCTATATTAAGTATAAGTTCTAGATCTAGAAGGCTCTTATAGGACAGGCTAAGTAGGACAACTCTCTAGTCTGCAAGGAACTTAATAACATACTACAAAATGCTAATAAGAAATAGATTAATAACTATATTAAGGAGCACCGCGACTACATTTTATACTAAAAAATTAATCTATAGCCTGTAGTACAAGATTTAAAGAAGGACGCCTTTTATACAAATCTAGTTTAAGGTTTTTCTATTTAATTATACTTTACTAACTATAGATAAAACCCTCTTTATATAACAAAGGACTAGCATAAGTAGAATACTAATTTCTTCTAAGCTAATTCTCTCTAGCGCCTTTAAGAGGAGCTTAGCCTAAAGGCTAATTAGCGCTAAGTCTTTTAGAAGAGCAAAGAACTTATTATGCTCTTTGTCTTATAGCGCCTTCCTTGTGTTTGTTTTTAATTAGGCACAGTAATCTTAAATAACATCTTAGTACCTTTAACTCTAACTAGGCAGCTTTATTGTATTTGTCTTTAATTAATATCTAAGATCTAAGCTCCTGCTACTACTACTACTACTACTGCACTTATACCTAGACTAAGCACTTTAACTACTACTACTTAAGAACCTTAATAAAGTGGACGTTTAAAGAAGTAAGAGATAGTAATATAATAGAGAGATGCCCTTGTTAGGTATGTAGTAAGAGAACCGCTAAGCCTATAGAATCTAGGTGCTCTCTAGACAACTAGATTCTGTAGCCACTATATAGATATAAGATCTGTTAATACTAGGCTGCGACCTAGGTAATTACGTTATATTTTATTTTTATTTTATTTCTTTTGTTTTAATAGTTCTTCTTCCCTCTTCTTTCTGTAAAGTGTATAGCTTAATAGGGCTAAGCTTGCAGGAAAGGGAGGTTTGTGCTAGTGCACAAGGTAATACTCTACTGCACACTAAGTTAGTGCTTAACTAGGTAACTTTAAGGTATATAGCCTCTTCCGTGTATTGCAGAAAGGCGACACTATTAATTATCTGTTTACTCTATAGCTAAGCTCCTATACTGTACTATAAAATAGGCTTCTTCTTCTACTAATAGTCTTTATACTTAACCTACAATAAGATTGTTATCTTAATAACCTCGTTCTCGCATAATCTAGTCTCTAGTAATCTCTTGCCCTTGTAGCAGTATGTCTTTATACACTCTAACACCTGTACACTACTAGTTTATATAACTTAACTATAACTATAACTACTAGTCTATGTAACTTAACTACAATTTTAACTACTAGTCTATGCAACTCTAACTTAACCTATACCTACGTTTAGTGTGTATAGCGTAGGTATAGGTTAGGTTAAGGTTAGCTTAGCTTATGTTAAACCCCAACCACAACCTAACCTATACCTATTTACTAGCCTACTAAGTACGGCGCGGGCTACTTTCATAGAAAAAAGAAAGGCAAGCAGTTAAAAAAAAACTAGAATACTACTAGAGATAGGGTTACGCTAGTAAAAGCAGTTCTAAAATAACTCTTAAAAAAGTACAGAATACTAATAGTTAAACTAAGTAGTTAAGCACAACTATATTTATACAAGAACACAAAGTCTAGGAGCTTGTAGATAGTAGGGCTGCATAAACTATTCTCTTCTTATAGGCTAAAAAAAAGTATAAAATACTATACTAGATTAAGAGTAAACTAATCCTAATAATACTAGCTAACGAGAAACCTATAGAATATAGCAATAGCATAATACAGTTAGAGACTAAGTTAACTAAGCTACAAGTAGCAGGCATAAAGTGCTAAATAAATATTATCTACGCGCTAAGCGCTTAGAGTAGAAAAGCTTAGACTACTAAGCAAAAATTAAGGTTAAAAAAATTTGCTAAAGGTACTAAAAAACGACACCAATTGAAACGTGTTTAACGGCGATTGCCAGCCTATAGCTGGCAACAAGATTGCGATGGAGATAAAGGAGGAGAAATAAATATTAATATTATAAATCTAGGAGGCCTAGATATGTTGATGGATTACAACTAGCTAGAGGCTTATAACCCCGCTATTAACTAGCAAAACAGGATAATACTTAGAAAAGAACTTATGCACAAGGTTGCTAGAGTACGTTATAAAATATGCTTATCAAATTAGAGCTTACTCTAGAAAAAGAAATTTAGCAAGATCTTACTACATAAAATTGTAAGAATATATGTAAAAAACTTTTAGAGAGTAGGAGTTATTTAGATAAAAAGAGTTACAACTAGAAAAGAAGAACTTTTACTAATAAAAATAATATAAGAGTATTAAACTAAAGAATTTAAGAAACTTTTTAAGGAAAACAAGGCTATAGATTTAGTAAACTATTAGGATTAGGATTACAAGATTATCCTAGAGGAAGGAGCTAAGCTAAGCCTAGGACTAATGTACTTAATAGCGCCTAAGCACGACGCTAAGCTGCAGGATTACATTTAAAAGGATTTAAAAAAAAAAGATTATTCTAACTAATATTAGACCTAATAGCCTTACATATCTTGTTTATAAAAAAGTTTAATAGGAAGTAGCAAGTATTTGTTAACTTTTATAATTTAAATAGTGTTGCAAGAAAAAGTAAATGTCTTTTACTACTTATTATAAAGCTTATAGATTAACGCTAGCTTTAGCCTTTTGAGACAACCTTTTAATGTAACTACACATTTTATAGACACCTTTTTAGTAAAAAAAGATTTATTGCTAACAACAGGTATCTAGGCTTATGCCCCTTTGTTTAGCATTGCTAGCACGCAATTAGTGTGTCGCTCTAGCATGTTTAGACAGAAACAAAAATGCGCAATATTTTTCTAACTAACTATCTTAACTAATAACTATTTACTAATAACCGCAACTTCTGTTGTCTTTGTTACTATTCTAGCAGTGTTGCAGTTGCGGCGTTTCTAGCATGCGCCTATACTTAAATATAAATATATAACAACAGCATTACTATCTAAGCATAGCTCTTTTATTTTTAAAGGTAACTTACAAATTTTTCCTACTTATTAGTTTATTTTAGCTACTTAATAGCTATTTTAACACGCTTTTACTTCTTATAAAGCTATTATAAGATCTTTCTACTAAAGTTGCATTTGCGTAATAAAAATTAGTAAAATAATATTTTATTACTACACCTAGGCTATTAATATGCGCAACGTATTTAATAAACTTGCTACTAAATAAGCTTTTTATAAATTTTATTATAACTTTAATAATTATAATACTAAACATATTAAATAAGTGTTAATAAATAACAAAACTTAACTTTTATATTTACCTAATTACTATAAAAGCTACTACTAACAGCTTTTTTTTAACTAACTAAGAAGGCTACTTAATAAAAGTAAACGTAAGCTTTATAATTTATAACTATAGCTTCTTATATAGTAACTTAGTAAAGTCTAACTTTACTTAATATATATTATTAGTCTTTGTGTTAAATAAGAAAAAAAATAGTTTAAGCATTATATTATTTATATATAGGTTGTTTATATGTAGTACTGTATAGTGTACGTAATCTAAAAAGTAAAAAGCAGTAAGTAGAGAGCTTTTATAAAGTATTGTAGGCTCCTGCTACAGTAACGTACGTGTCTTTACCTTCTTCTACCTTCTTTACCTCTATTACAATCTTGTTGCTAGCTATAAGCTAGTAATTGCTAGTTTTAATTAGTGTTGTTTTTTAGTACCTTTAGCAAATTTTTTAACCCTAATTTTACTTAGTAGTCTAAGCTTTTCTGCTCTAAGCGGTTAGCGCGTAGACTTTATCTACTTACAGTTTAAATTTTGTTAACTACACACAATCTTTTTTTAACTTTTGCAACTAATTAGTAGAGAGCAGCTGCTTTTCACTTTTTTAGAAAAAACTATTTTAACTACAACAACAACAACTACCACCTTTAATACTTTAAAAATAAATAGATTAACTCTAAAAAGCTAAGTAGTTTACAAAATTTAACGTTTAGAAAGAATTTTACTAGATTAGAATAAAAGAAGGTAATAAGTAAGTAACAGCATTTAAAACAAAGTTTAGACTATATAAGCACACAGTTATGCCCTTTAAATTAACAAATGCACTAGCAGCCTTTTCATTAGTTATTAATAATGTGCTCTATAAGTACTTTAGAATCTTTGTTACAGCGTACTTAGACAATATACTAGTATATTCTAAGAGATTGCTTACTAATATATAGAGCATGTTAAGAAAGTGCTTAAAAAGCTTAAAGATCACAAGCTATACCTACAGCTAAAGAAGTGCAAATTCTATATTGGAAAAACAGAATTTATAGGCTATATTATATTAATAGAAGGCGTTAAGATAAACCTAAGAAAGACTGCGGCAGTACAGGAGTAGCCACAACCTAAAACAGTTAAAAAGATATAGTTTTTTTAGAATTTGCTAACTATTATTAGAAGTTTATTAGGAATTACTTAAAGATCACTGCACCTCTTTTAAAAATTTTAAAGAAAGGAGTACTATAGCAGGAATTATAAGAAAAAAACGTTAAAAGCTTTTTACTAAATAAAGCAGCTGTTCCTTAAAGCACTAGTACTAGAAATATATAACTTAAAACAAAAAGACGCAAGTTAAGACTAATACGTTAGACTATGCACTAGGGGCTATATTGTTATAGCCGTGCCTAGATAAAAAATAAAGACTATTGTTCTACTATTTAAAGAAGTTTTCTAGAGCAGAACCTATTTACAATATTTATAATATTATAAAAAGCTACTAGAAGTAGTTAATTTCTTAAAACAGTAGGAAGTCTATTTGTTAGGACTACTACACTAGATTAAGGTTTTTACTAATTACTAGAACTTAGCAGGTTTTATAATAACTATAAAGAACACGTTACAACACTCTTATGCTTACTGTTATTTTAGCGTCGTATTAGTATCGAATCTACTCTAGTCCTAGCCTAGATCACAGGTATAAAGACAGCTTAGGATCTATAGTTGCTTTATAGATTTATAAGATCTTTTTATACAAAGCCTATAAGTGTCTTATTAGAATTAAAGCTTATTTATAAATTACTACGCACTTTTATATGCCTTAACTGTAATCTTTTCTGCTAATTCTTATTTATAAGTCTTACCTGCGCTGTTACATTATATTAAGAATCTTGTCCTAGGTAGCAACGGCATTTAAAACAATATTACAGCTATTTATTTAGACTAAGCCTAAGCCTAAGCCTCTCTAGACACAAACTAGAAGCTTTACATTATTAAGTCTAACAACTCCTTAAGTAGAATTTATTAGATCTCTTACTGTGCTAGTGCACAAGGTAATACCCTTCTGCACGCTAAGTTAGTGCTTAACTATCTAATCCTAAGGTATATAACCTAGACTAAATCTTACAGAAAGGGGGAACTATTTATTATTTGTTAACTCCACAGCTACGCTCCTGTACAGTACTATAGAATAGGCTTCTTCTTCTACTAATAGTCTTTATACTTAACCTATAATAAGATTATTATTTTACTAACCTCGTTCTTGCATAATCTAGTCGCTAGTAATCTCTTAACCTTATAGTAGTATGTCTTTATACACTCTAACACCTATACAAATAGCAAAGCCTATAGAAACATGCTCTACTACTTAGTATACAAAAGAACTAGTGCATAATTATTATAAAACCTTTATAATCTTACTAATTACTAAATTCTTAAAGATTACTACTAGATATACTTTTAAAAGATTAGCATTATTCTTGACTATAAACTACGTTAAGAACTTTATTACTTAAGTTAGCACTAACAATAGAAAATAGCAATAAACTCTACTAATATAATAATAAAATGTGTTATTAAATACAGAGTTAAAGTCTGTCTAGTAAGATAAAAGTAGTAAACTATCTAGTAGAATAGAGGCAGTTTTACATATGTTTAAACGCTAATCTAAAGTTTACTTAGTAAAATAGAGGTAGTAACTTATCTAGTAAAATAAAGACAGGCTTATATACGTTAATAATAAAAAGTAAAAGTTGTATTTAGTAAAAATAAAATTAAGACTAAAAGCTTATAACTAAATATGTCTAAAACTTTAATTTAAAGTATTTGTCTAGCTAGATAGAGATGTTACTAACAATTAAGAGAGTAAAAGTATAAATTAAAGCCTACTTAGCAAGAATTAAGGTATAAAGGAGGTAAGAATTTATATAACTACTTCTAATTAAGCACTTACTACAAAGATTTTAAAAACAAAGATTTTATTCTTTTTAAGAACTAAACCTTGTTTACTATATTAATAACTAACTACTATTAACTGTCTAAACAAAGCACTTTTAGGAGTTTTATAATACTATAAATATTAAAAAAGGATTAAAAGTTAAGTTAAAGACAAGAAGGCAAGACGCTCCTTTCTGCTAGGCCTATAACTGCTAGTCTTAAGTTACTATTAATACTATTAAGCTTAGTTATTAATAATCTAGCTATATGTGCTTATAACTTAGTATTGTTTATAGTTTGACTAAAATATAGTACTTTAGTTTTTACTAAAAAAGATATTACTTAATTTCTAAAAAACTTTAATAGACAAGCTAATAATAAAAGCATTTATAATACTATATAAGTTTTTATTTTACTAAACTATTTTTTAAATAAACATTAATTGCTTTCTTCTATCTTAAGATATTTACTTAAATATACTAAAAGAGAATAGTCTAAGTTATAAATAAATATAAAAAAGTAGTAGAGATATAGAAATACTACTATTAAAATAAGTAAAAACTTTTACTTTTAAGCTTATATTTATAAATACGTACAAAACTAGCTAGGGCTAGTAAAGTATAATACTTATTTTACTTCTATTGCTAATGTATATATTAAGAACAAGCAAATCTTTTAAGAAGAAGAAGGTAGTTTCTTCTCTTAAGGTTTACTACAAACAGATAAAAAGGTATTTATATACTATATACTTACTGCATTTAATAGTAATAATTAAAATATATATAAACTAGATTTAATTTATTCTTTTTTTAAATCTTACTACAAGAAGATAACTAGCCTAGATAGGATTTTTTAGTTAGAACAAGAAGGCGCATGTTAGAACGCAGCCCTGCACCACTACGCTAAAACAACTAAAAGGTATATATAATTAGTGAACTACTGATCATTGTGCAGGATAGTATATATCGTTAAGGTTGCCCAGGCCTTATCTAACAGCGCAGATGCTAAAATATGCTAAGTTATATTACTTATCTAGCTTGCATTATTTACTCTAAAAAAAGTAAAAAAAGTAGTAGTTAAAATTAGCAAAGTATATAAGAAATTAAGTACACTAGTAGAAGTTTGCTTAGAGGTGGAGAACCTTATTAAGTCTCTAAGTAATTTAAAGCTTAAATTATCTACTATTAATATGCTTATAGCTTACTCTACAACTAAAAAACAGTTAAAAAAACTTACTAACTACGCGTACTTTATTATATAAGTAACAAATGCTAAGCTTTTAAGTAAAAAAGAAAACAGTTCTTTAATTACTAATAAAAAATAAGGGCTACTAAACAAGACAAGTACTACATACTTAAATATTATAGAAATAAGTACTTTTTATTATATATGTAATATTTTAAAATACATACTTAAAGACTATAAGCTATACAACAACCTATAGCAAATAGAATAAGTTAGTTTTAACTAAAATACTGCGGCTAAGAAAAGAACTTGCTACTATAGGCTACTATATAAACGTCTAGGGGAAATCTTAAGACAGCTACTATTAACTTAAGTTCTATTATAGTTAAAAGCAAAGATTTAAGAACTCTATAATATTACTAACAATTTACTTAATTAACCTGCCTTTAGTATAATACTTAAGCAGTTTATAAGTAGAGACTTTTAACTAAAATAAAAGTATAAGAGTAAAGCCTCTAGTTTAATAGATGTAGTAACTAGTTTAATAGACTTAGGTTACTATAATAATATTTTCTTGTAGTTCTAATAGTTCTAGAAATAGCTGTACAACCTTACTACAGATAAATATATTAATAGGCTTAATAATATTAATATTGCTTATATTATACTAAGAAGTAAATAAAATATATTGTATAATATTTCTAAGTTAAATACTGCTATACGTTTAAAGGAAAAAAGTCTGTTCCTATACTAGCATATTAATTATGTCTAAAATAAACGGATAAAAAATAAAAATGGCTAAGCAAAAATATAAGCACTTTAAAAAACTAATAAACTAATTTAAAGTAATACTCTAAATTTAAACTTATAGCTTATAAATATATAGTTCTTATAAAACAAAATGTAAAGTATAATACTTTTTATAAGTTAACTTTATAATATACTTTTTCTAATTATTAGGCGACTGTAGTTATCTTAGCAAGATAGCAACATATTAGCTAATCTAAAGCACTTACTACAAAAGTAAAAGAAGAAAGCTATAAAGTTTATAAATGCGCTTTTTAATTTTAAATTAAAAAAGATAATATAAAGTTAGCTAAACTGCATTATTACTACCCTGCTTAAATAAAAAGTGCAAGAAGCTACTATATTTAACTTTATAGTATAAAATAATGCTTAGACATAACTATGCAACTTTCTTAATAATAATATTAGCGTTATAGATAGTTTAGAAACACTTAACGTTATAACTAGTAGAGAAGTTATAAAATCTAAGTATAATTTAGCGCAATTAGAATTTATTCTTGCTACTAATTAGCTAAACTAACGTATAGGCTAAAAATATTTTACTAATAAAACTCTACTAATTATACTAACTATTGCAAGCCTGCACTATAATACAATAAATGTACATTAATTAAGTGCTTCAATTTAATATAAAGGGTATAAGAGAAGTAATTCTTAGATTAATAAGTTAAATAAAATACTTACTAAGGAAGTCTATAGATTTTAGCAAAGAAATAGACAAGTATTTACTTAGTTAAACTTACTTAAATACTAAGGTATTATTAATAGCAACTATTTAAAGTGCTTAATTAACACTAAAGTATAAATAAATAGTTTTAGACTTAGTGCTATATAAGTATCAAAGATACTATATAAAAGAATAAAGTAGAGACTTAGACAGCTATCTACTAGTATTACTTTAGCTAATAGAACTTATAATTTGTTTATTAGGACAGCATTTAACATACCTATACAAATAAAGATAGTTACTATTAAAACTACTTTGAAAATTATTACTAATATTACTAGATTAATAATTTAAAGAGGACCTTAGTGTGCATATGTAAAGATAGTAATATAGTAAAGTATATTTAGATAAATTATATGCTAAGTTCTTCTTAAAAATAGTACTAGAAACGTAGTATTTATTATATTTGATTATCACTAAGTTACCCTGCGCAGACAATTAGAAATAAAGCCTTTAATAATAATTTAGATAAAGAAACAGCAGGTAATATATAAATACACGCAATTACTAATATAATAAATCATAAGCTATAAGCAGCTGCTGTAAAGTACATACAGAAAGCTATATAGTTAGATTTTATAGCTAGATTTAGCTATCTTAACATGCTATATAAGAACAATAATAAGCATAATTAGACAGTTTAAATAAACTAAGTATTTAGATATATAGTAAAATAATTAGAAGACTTTACAAAAAACTATAGTTTTAGCAAATTTTAAATTATGTATAAGCTTAACTAGCAACAATTGTAAGAGAAACTGCTTAACAACTTTTAATAACGCTATAACCTTTATACTATATATAAAACTATAAAAAAGAAAGTTTAACTTGTGAATATTTCTTGGCAAAAAATACTAATAGAATTCAGACAAGAAAACTAGAAGAAAAGAGCTAAAAAATAACATCTTTTTTAAAGAAACGTCTGTAATCTTAATATTAGACTATATAATAATTTATTTAAACTAAGATATGCTACTTTTCTATAAAAAATAGAACTTAATAAGAAAGAAATTAATAAACTGTATATAAGAGAACATCTCTAGCTTATAAAAAAGGAAATATTTATATATATGCTCTTTAATAGAGAAAAAGCTCTCTTATAGCAATTTAAGGAGTTAGGAAGAATCTATTCTAATATATGCCTACTATATAAGATATAAGTAATACTATATAAAGCTTAATAAGTATAAGGCTTTGCTGTATTAAAGGCATCAGAATTATAGGTAGTAAATATATTTAATATCTACCTAAACTAAGGAACATAGAAACCATGTAATAGTTAGTATTATAATCTATAGCACCTAGTACTAAAGAAGAATAAAGGCGTTTAATACATTAGCAATGCGCAAACAATAAATGTAGTTATAATATAAAATGCAAACTTGCTACTAATAATAAATAAATTTTCTAAGAAATTTATAGAATGTAAGATCATTTTACTTATAAATTTATTTTTAGAATATAACTAGATTACACTATATTTAGAAAGTAGATATATAACAGTATTCTAAACGCCTATAGAACTTCTACAATTATGCATAATAGTTATAAGTGCTACTAACTTAGTAGCTGTATTTTAATTAGTTATAATAAAGATCTTTAGAGACTATTAGCCTAATATAATACTTTTTATTCATAACATTGCATGTAAAGGTCTTAGGACTAACTATAGTAAGAAAAATTAATACTAAGAGCACAATGTTATATTCTTAAGTATATTACGCAACTAAATAAAGTGCTAGCTAATATTAAACAAGGTAAAGGCACTATTTTAGATAAAAAGTATTACTTTTTTATAAAAAACCTTAAGGTAGTAGGCTATAAAGTTAGTTCTTAAGGTTGCTATTTAAACTAAAAGAAAGTAAAGAAGATTATAAACTAGCTACTATACAAGAATAAAGAAGAAGTGTAATTATTTGTAAGTATATATGTCTACTATTATATATAGGTAAAGGACTTTACTAAGATTACTAAACCTCTTTTTAAACTTCTACAAGACAACACTCCTTTTAAATAAAAAAATATACAAGACATAGCAATGTATATACTAAAATAAGTAATATATAATATACTAGCACTTGCAAACCTAGACTACACTAATACTATAAACTATAAAATATTCTTTATAACTAATACTAGTTAAGATAGTATAGGGGCTTGCATAGAGCAACTTAAAAAAAATAATTAATAGCACTTAGTATAGTTTAAGAGCATACTATAGTTAGCTTAAAAAAGGCAATAGTACTTTACTAAGTTAGAATATAAAGCTGTACTGTAGGCCTTAAAGAAGTTTTATACTTACTTCTATAGTGTTTACTTTACTATAGAAATTAATGCTATAACTCTTATTGCTTAACTAAATTATTTATTAACTAATAATCTAAGACTAGTTATAAATTAGTAGATATTAACTATCCTTTTGTAAGATTTTAATATTAAGCATATACTAAAAAAGAAGAATACTGTTACAGATATATTATCTAAATATCTAAAAGCTAATAATTAAAAGCCTCCTCTTAAACTTAAAGAAAACTTAGAAGAAGTTATTAACTATATTATAAGAAATGTAAATACACTAGTACTAATAAGATAAGCTATAATACTTTGCTAGAAGTTCTTTAAGAAATTAGAGTAATATGCTTAATTTTTAGTTAACTTTAAGACTTTAAAAGGAATAGAACTATAAAAACTACAAGTGTAAAAAAAGCTAGTATTAAACTTTTTTATATAGAATAAAATACTTTCTAAGAAAATATTAAGGAATATTGTAATTAAATAGGTTGTAAATAATAGAAATTTAAGGAACAGCTGCGGTATAGAACGTGCACACCTAGATTAGACACTAAGGAGTTAATGCAATCTACTCTATACTTACGCAGCAATACTAGTAGAGAGGAATGTATAAGTAAGTACAAAAGAAACTAGTAACTTACATAGACTATTAGCTGCAATTTTCTAAAAGAAATGTTAATATACTTATTAATATTAAGAGTTTTGCTATTTAGAAAACTATTACTATTAGTATAGTATATATGCTTTAGTGTTTTAAGAAGAAGTTTTTTGTAATTATAAAAGACTACGTTAGCAGCTGGACTAAAGCAAAAGCGCTATTAAACAACTAGTTTAAAATAATTATAGAATTTATAAATAAAAATATTATATATAGATAGAGCATAGCACGCAAACTTATAGTAAATAAAAGACTTAACTTTGCTAAAGTAGTGTTACATCTATTAAAAACTTATAAAATTAACTAAAAATCTTTATTTAGACATAATCCTTAAGCTATAAGAAAAATTAAAAAGAAGTATAAACTAATTATAAATGCCCTTGCAAAGTTACTAGGACTCTAAGTCAGAAACTTACTAATAGTTCTTCTTATAGATAGAATTTTTGTATAAGAATAAATAAGTCACTTACTATACTAACTAGTTATAAAGTAGAACTTAGTACTTCTTGTTAAGCTTACACTACTTATATAGCAAACGCTTTTATTTAAAAAAGTAAAAAACTATGTATAGTTACTTACAATATAACTAATATAGTTAAATCTTAAAAATTAGTTTATAAAAGATGGTGTTACTTATACTAATTATATAAGAGCTACTAAAAGAAAATACTAAAATAATACTAAAGAAATACAATATAAAGATATAAAGCTAAAAGACTTAGTTCTTTTTTAGAACTTAGTTTAAGAAATTAATATATCTTAAGACTGCAAGTTAAATATAAGGTAGTTAGGATTATATTATATTTATAACGCTAAATTTAATAAGTAGACCTACTACTTTAAAGACATTAATAGCACACGCTTTCTACATATAACACCTAGCTAGTAATTAAAGCCTTTTTAATAATAACACCTGCTAGATATTATAAAAGAAGATTAAAGAAATATAATATTATAAGATCTAAAGTATTAAGATAAACTAGTTTAATAGTAAATGTTCCTATTTCTCTAGACCTACCTAAGCTACCTACTAAGTTACAATTATCTCTACTTCTTATAATAAAAGATAATTTTTATCTTTAAGTTATTATTACTAAGCGTTTTATAAAAGAAGAGCGTTATATATATATGTAAGACTTTAGAAGCTTAGACTCTAATTCTAATACTACTACAGCTAGCAACTAATAGGCTACTAAACAGCCTATTCTCTTATAAAGGGAAAAAAATACTATACTATTAGTGTCTACTTTTACCTTTAGCTACTTATTTACAAATTTTGTATATTATATGCAGAGATTAGTTATTTAGCCTATAAATTCTAGGTGTATAGTAAGTACCTAGATTTTATAGTTCTCTTACACTTTAATACGCAACACTGCGTTAATATTACAATAAACGCTTTTTTACAAACTTCTTTAGTAATTAAATGTAATTTAAATATTCTTGTGCGTTTTAAGCTAGTTACTTTAAAGACAAATTACTTATTAAGCAGACTATTGCTTTCTCTCTTCTTACTTTAGCTAGTTTTAAGCTTTACATATTACAATTAAGTAAGCTACCTTACTTAGTTAACTACAACTTACAACTCTTAAAGCAATAACTTTTTATAGTTTTATAATAGCAAGATATATATAGAAGGCAGCAAGCGATAGCTTAATGCGCTAAGAACTAGCAATAGAAACTACAACTGCTATAGCACTATAAGAGCTATATAATTTAGTAAAAGCTAAGATATAAGCGTCTTTCGCTAGCAGGCGCAATAGTAATAATAATAAGCAACAACAAGCGCCTCTTTTAAAAAAAGGCCTCTTTAGACTAGGAAACTAGAAACAAGCTAGAAGGCAGCATTAACTTAATAACTCTATTATCTACCTTATAATTACGCGCCTAGAAGTATGCTACTATAATTGAATTTTTACCTATTTTTAATAAATTAGCCTGTAACTACTAGTCTTCTTAATATTAAAAACAATAAGCTATTCTTCTATTACAGGCAGAACGCTACCTAGGCTGTAAGTATAAAGAACTTAGCGTATTAACCCTTAGTAATATAAATAACGTTGTACTACAACGTACTAAGCTTAGTAATCTTAGATTATTAGTAGTACTACAAAAACTTAAACAAAGCCTACAATACTAGTAGAATAAAGATAAGTAAGAGCTACTAACAGTAATTTATTATTATTACTATACTTTATACGACATAACACGTTTTATAGCTTACAGCGCTATTACTAGCCTTAACTTTAAGCCTAGTATTACGCAAAACTAGCTTTAAAAACATGCTATCTTATATAGTAACTAGTAGAGGCCTACTATTATAGGTTCTTTTACTAAGAGAAGTAGCGCTAGTTAGCTTAGCTAAGTTACTATAAGTATATAGTATTAGCGTTTAAGCCTAAAGGCTATATTAACTTAATACTAGCAAATTTACTAAAGAAAAAAGGCTTTTCAAGCTCTAACTTCTGCTATTAGTAGTAAAAAATATAAAGGGCATATAAAATGTATTTCTTAAAGCTTAATACTAAAACGTTGCTATTATCTTACATTTCTTAATACTAGACCTTTAGCACGTTGCTAATAGTAATAGTGTTAGCGCTAAACTTCTAGCTCTTAGAGAGTTTTAATTAAAGCAGCTGCTGTTATAAAGATAATATAAACAACACTTTTTAAAATAAGTATAACTTTTTTAACCTAATTATTTTCTCCTTACTAAAATAAACAACTTATAAGATTTTGAGGAAATTATTACTTATGTATAACTAGCTATTATTAGCCTACTTATTAATACTTATTTACTAGCAACAGATATTGCTAATTTTAGCACTTATAGCATTGCTTATATTAGGAAGATTACTAATTAATATATTAGTATATTTACTAAACTTAACTATCTACTAAAAGAATTATGTTAGAAAAAACTTATAAAAGTTCTTAACTAAAAATAATTTGCGCTAGGCTACAAATACTTAGTTGTTAGAAATCTAAAGCAGGACAAGATTAACTAAAGAGTTCTCTAGTCTACTACGTTTAAGGACTATACACGCCGCTTCAGAACACTTAATTTTTAGTATTTTCTTTCTAATAAGACTGCTAATTAGATTGTTAAAAAGCTTCCTATAATTAATTAAGAGATTAACGCTAGACTAGAGTAGGCTCTTGCTAGTCTTAAGTATTTTTTTTAGACAATACTATAGATAGTAACTTTTAAGCTAGAAAATAGCCTTAATTATTAAAAAGAAAACAAAATGCTAAATTAGTGTTTAATTTTATTATATAAAATTTAAGTATAAGCCGCCTATTCTATAAATTCTAGGTGTGTAGGAAGTCCTTAGATTCTGTAGACCTACAATATCTTACTATTATACTAATACTATACCTAATTTCTTGCATGTATAAAGCAATAGCTAATAATAGCAACTATTTTTATTACAAAACCTACTTATTTTAGTGTAATATAAACTTAATTTATTTTTACTTTTACTTACCTGCTAGTAGTATACTGCTACTATATATAAAGTTAAACTATAACCTTACTAACTAACTAACTCTTCTTCTACACTAACCTTACTACTTTTCTACTTAGGAATTAACTTTTAAAGATAATAATTATAGTAAGATCTTCTCTCTTAGTCTAGTAGAGGCTAAAGACAATACTTATACTACTAATAAACCTGCTTACGCGATGTTTTAGCCTCTATTAGATAAGGCTTAAGGTAAGCAGCTATAGTAGTAACTACCTTAAACACTAAGTCTATTTAAAGTTTTTAAAGACTTAGAAGTTAGTATAAGAAAAAGACTATATTATAAACTATACTTTTAGAGTTGTCTAGTATTAAGACAAGGTATTAAAGCTTACAAAACTTAGTAATAGTATTAAAGTTACTAATATTTAAACTTTAGTAGACAAGATTCTTTCTAACACTTTATAGTAATAGCTTATTATTATAAACTAATAGTTTAATAGTGCTTGATACTAATTTAACTTAATTCTTAAAGTTATTCGAAAATAGTGAATTTTAATACTTAACTTCTAAGACTAATAGATAAATATAGTAGTATTAAAGGTTTTAAAAATACTATTTTATTATTAGTGCAGTATCCTTGTCGCAAGATAAAAGAGTAAAAGAACTAGGCAATATAGTTTTAATAGTAAAGAAGCTAGCAGCAAGATTTGTTAAAAAATGTATTAGTATCTATATACTTTATACATTACTTAATTACTGAGAATTATTAAATATAGCTTCTATACTACAACGCATAGACCTTAAAAATACTGCTTACTTTTTTAACGCAGTAGTACTACACTGTCTTAATATAAAGAACTAAAAAAAACGCTATGTATTACTAGTAGACTAGGCAACTATTCAGCTATTATATAAAGATATTTATACTTTTACTTTTTAAAACAGCCCTTATAGTAAAGAGCTACTCCTAGATATTAGTAAATAGCAAAAAGAGGACCTGCGCAAGATCATTGCAGCTATTAAAGTTAAGAAAGATAATATAACTTATAGCGCGCAGAAACTAAGCCTTAACGCCAAGGCTAAGGATGACAAAGAGGATAGAAACTTTTACTATACTTTTTAGGAAAAGAATTTTAAGTATATAGCTATATTTAAGAACTTAGAAACTAATTAGCTCTACTTTATATAATTTTAAAGACATAAATTACTATAAAGTAATAAAAGTATAGGTATATTTAATATATAAAGTGCTTATTTGAATAGCTATAGAACTTAAAAAGAACACTATTTAAAGCTTAATCTATAAGTTACTATAGTAACTTTATAGTATCTAAGACCTGCACTCTAGAGAGTTGTAGTTTATTAATTATAACTAAGTAACTAAGGTAATTCTTAAGAATGTTGGCAAAAAGCAGAGCTAATAATTTTATAATAGTTAAGGCATTTAAACTTATAAGTAGAAAGACTATTATATAATAAAAGTATAATGCTGCTAATATCTAGGCAGGACGTGTAAGAGCTAAGACTAGTAACTAACTAGTTTTTGCTCTACTACTTTTACTAAGCTTTTATGCTCTAAAGGCAATACTAGTATACTAATAAGCAGCTACTTAACTAGATACTAAGCTTAATAATACTACTTACGTAAATAAAAAGTTTAATATAATAAACTAAGAGACTAAGATTCTTAGGATAGGATGCTACTATATAAATTCTACTTTAGCGTTTCTTAAGCTGCTTAAGCGTGTCTACGCAAAGAAGCTAATTACAGATCTTAATTATATTAAAGTTATTAAAGAATAGTATTAAGGGGTTAATATTAAATAACTATATAACTCTAAAAACCTATTATATTATTAAGTATACTTTATCTATAAGCGTACTACTATAAGTGTTAAAAGTTTATTTAAGAGAGCTTTGCTTTTAAATATATTTAATAAGTGTCTACTTTTACTATATATAAAACAAAGCTGTTAGCCAAAATTCTAATCTAATTTTATAATTTTTAAGCTTTTTACTAGCAAATATTACTTAACTAAGCAAGAAAAATATCTGCTAAGCTACTAATATTAACTATCTTAACTTAACTTCTACTTTATTCCTACTTAGAATAAAATTATTAATACTATAAAGTTTTAATTACAAGTAGAGGAATCTTATTATATAAAAAGCATTATTACTAACACTTATATATAGCTATAACAGCGTAGCAATCTAGAAAATATTATTATAAAAACATTTAAGATATATAGGTTTTATTTATAATACATAGATAGAAAACTAAACTTTAGGTAGCTATATAATATGCACTACTTGCTTATTTAACAAGCTATACGCATAGACTTAAAATACTAGTTATAATATATAATGCTTTGTAAAGACTATACTCTAGTTTCTTACTTTTACTATACTAAGTTTGCTAAGTAAAGCAATTAAATATACTTTAAGTTTATCAATCTTTAGCTTAAGTGTGTAATAATAAAGAGTTTTAGCGTAGAAATAATTTAAAGCAGCATTTTGTTTAATAATAAGAAGATGAATAACTGCATAAAGATGCTACTAGAAGTTTATAAGTATATACTAGCGTACTTATAGTAGTATAAAGATATAAGTATTAAATTGTTAAAGAGTCTTATTAAAGAATACAAAGATAAGGCTAACTAGCTTAAAAACGCGTAGAAAGTAGTTTCTAACATTAAGTAGATAAAGGAAATTTGTAAAAAAAAAAGTTTAAATTTTATTGCTTTTTCTACTTTATAAATTTACAGGACTAAGTACGCGCAACTACTATACTATACTTTTTTAGTTTATTATAGTTTAAGATAATATAATAAAAGTGTCTACTCTAAAAACTTATAAAAAGATTTACAAGGCTTACTATAACTTTATTACTACTTTTAATACTTCTTTTAGTTATTTTAATAAGTTTAGAGGATTTAACTAGCTGTTTTTTAAAATTATATATATAAGGTGGAAATTCTAAATCTAAAAGGCCCTTATAGAATAGGCTAAATAAAACAATCTTCTTGTTTATAAAAAGCTAAACAACATGCTATAAAACGCTACTAAGAAATAAATTTATAACTATATTAAAAATTATTATGACTATATTACGTAACAAATTCTTAACTTATAGCTTATAATATAAAAGTTAAAGAAAAACGCTTTATGTGCTAATTCTACTTAAAGTTTTCTAGACTAATTATACTTCTCTAATAATAGTAAGAAATCTCTACACACATCAAAGAACTAAAATTATTATAATAATTTTTTTTTAAGCTAATTTTCTTTAACGCTTTTAAAAAGAACTTAGCTTAAAAACTAATAAGTACTAAGTCTTCTAAAAAAGCAAAAAACATATTATATTTTTCTTTATACAGCGTCTTTTACGTATTTATTCTTAATTAAGTATAGTAATTTTAGATAATGTTTTAGTACTCTTAACTCTAACTAAGTAGCTTTATTATAGTTATTTTTAATTAATATTTAAGACCTAAGCTCCTGCTACTACTTTAGCAACTATACTTATACCTAAACTAAGCGCTTTAACTGCTACCTAAAAACTTTATTAAAGTAAACGCTTAAAGAAGTAAAAAATAGTAATAAAGTAGAGATATGCTTATATTACATGAGTAAAGAGAAAACTGCTAAGCCTACAAAATCTAGGTACTCTCTAGATACTTAGATTCTATAGCCACTGCAAGAATATAAAACCTACTAATACTAGGCAGCCTCCTAAGTAATTAAATGACATTTTTTTTATATATTTCTTTTTTTTTCTTTTTTTTCTTACTTTTTTTTTCTTTCTTTCTATAGAGTGTAGAGCTTAATAAGGCTAAGCTTGCAGGAAAGGGAGGTTTGTGCTAGTACATAGAGTAATACCCTACTGCACGCTAAGTAAGTGCTTAACTATCTAATCCTAAGGTATATAACCTAGACTAAATCTTACAGAAAGAGGGAACTAATTATTATTTGTTAACTCTACAGCTAAGCTCCTGTACTGTACTATAGAATAGGCTTCTTCTTCTACTAATAGTCTTTATACTTAACCTATAATAAGATTATTATCTTACTAACCTAGTTCTTGCATAATCTAGTTGCTAGTAATCTCTTGCCCTTGTAGCAGTATGTCTTTATACACTCTAACACCCGTACATAACTAACTAAAGCTTTTAGGTTTAGAACTTTTAACTTTAATAAGAAGGCAAATTACTTTAGAAAAGATGCGTAAAGTGCGCTAAGGTAGAAGTATAGAGACTACTAATAATCTATTAGTATTAGAATTAATTGCTAATAGCTAACTAAAACTACTCTAGACCCTCTTTAGAGCCTGTCTCAAAATTAACCTGCTGCTAAAGTTAACAATATTCCTTATAGAACAAAGCAACTAGTAAGCGACTAGTTGTTAAAAAAGATATAATTAAAAAGAAAGAAGAAGTAGATTTAAAAAAAGATCTAGTCGTATTTTATAAATATAAAATTAACTAGTTAACTGCGCAGGTCACGCGATTAACATCAAAAGTTATGCTATTTAAGAATATAGCTATACTATTTACCAAAATACTACTAATAAAAGCAGATACACTGTTAAGCTAATTAATATAGTACATTTCTGCTACTTTTAAAATGCTACGTATTAAGCTTACAGAGCACACGCCTACTATTACAGAGTGGTGACAATATAAAAAAGAAATTAAAAAAGTTATTATTTTTAAAGCTTTATAGTTCTATAAGTAGAAGAGCTACACTAAAAAGAGTTAGTGATCTAAAAAGCCAAGAACTTCCTCTTTGAGATGAAATGCTTAGTATGCTGCTTAGTTAGCACGGTTAATCCTGCAATTTTGCTCAAATTAAGAGGTAAAAAAAGGTAAATTGAATTTTAGTATAACTTTTTTTAGAACGTGTAGAAATTACTAATAAAAAACTATGTTTGGTAAGGTTACGTAAGCA
The DNA here is from genome assembly GCA_009289805.1 of Alternaria gansuensis. NCBI lineage: Eukaryota > Fungi > Ascomycota > Dothideomycetes > Pleosporales > Pleosporaceae > Alternaria > Alternaria gansuensis. The sequence goes on along the minus strand of WBOK01000183.1, from coordinate 7,558 downwards.
GTATGTAAGAAGGTTACGGAGAGTAGTATCTTTATTACTTTAAGTATAATAAAAGGGTGTTAGAAATAGAGGTTGCGTATATAAGCGCTAATTACGTAATATATTAGTAAGCTTGAAGTATATTAAGTCTATTTACTCTTTTTAACTTAGTTTTTCTATAGCATCTTCTTTATAGCTTAGAGTTTATCCTATCTTAGATAATAAGTTAATAGTATCTTTATATTATATAAGCTTATTACCTTAAATAGTAACATACTAAAAAATCTTTCTAAAAGTATTAGTAAGTACATTAAATTAAATTGTATAACAAAAAAGGCTTTTTTACTCCCTTTTGCGTTTATACTAGGCTTTTATACTAAGATCTTTTACAATGTTTAAAAACTACTTAATATAAACCTTATTAAAGTTACTAGAAAATTAAACAAAAACTTAAAAAAGTAAAATACAAATAAATTTCTTAAAAAAATCTTATAGAACTTGCTAAAACAAGATATCTATATTAGAAAAAATTTAAAGAAAAAGCTCCTTTTAAACATAAGAGAGACCTTATAATTATTATAATTATACTAAATAGAAGCTTAAAAAACTTTAAAATATAGACTTAGAATTAGTTTTATATTAATATAAGTTAACTATTAAGTACTGTTATAATGCTAAAGTAATAAGATATTTAACATAACAAAATAACAATACTATAAGAGAGTTAGATTCTACTAAAAGTATTTAATAGTTATACTTGACACTAGCTATAGTAGTACTAAGCTAATAGGGTAGCTATGGGCTAGCTCACTAAGTGTTAGTAAGCTATTTTATAATATTATCTACATAAATCTCAAAAATAGGCCTTTAATTATAACTAGGTAATTTTTTTTAGTACTACTATAAAACTCTTACACTAAAGAGATTAACTAGTTATGTTTAATAATTTATAATTTTTAGCGATTCATATACGTTCAAAAAAAAGTAATACAGAAATTCATTTTAATCTTTTTTTCTTTTATGATTTGAGCGCAATTGCAGAGGCGGCCGTGCTAACTAAGCAGCTCACTAAGCAGTGTAATTTAAAGAGGAAGTTGTTAGCTTTTTAAATTACTAACTTTCTTTAGTATAGCCCTTCTACTTATAGAATTATAAAGCTTAAAAAATAATTACATTTTTAATTACTTTTTCTTTTGTCACCCCTCTGTAAGAATTTTAATAAAAAACTAACTCTACGTTCAATTAATAGTAGGGTATAATAGAAGACTAATTGAAGATTAATTTAAATTACTACTAGACTTAGCGCGCTCGCATAGCTCTTATATAGGGACATAATACTAGTATTACAAAAGAATACCTTAAACCGTAGTAATTAGCTAATTTAGGTTTAGAAGAGTTTAAACATGTAGAAGAAATAATTATACTACTTAAATTATATTCAATATTTAGTAATAAATAGGCAGAAGGCTGTGCAGCTTTCTACTACTTAGTAATAAATAAGAAAGAAACGTTTTTAGCTTTTAAGGCAAGGTTTATTAGTACTACTGTTAAAGAGTCTAATTTTAAGTTAAAATAGTCTTTCTACTTATAAAAGAAGCTTATCCCTGCCTTGCGCGCTTCTAATTTAGGATTTAAGTACTTGTAAAACAACTCTTTTAACAAAATAGTGCAACACCTTACTACTTTTAATATAAAAAAACATAATTCTCTTATTAAACTAAATATAAATGCTAAGCTAGTATTTACTTAAGTACTTTTACAGAAGCCTTGCCTTTAATAATATTAGAGCTTAAGGCCTTATTATACTAGCTCTGCCTCTAATTAACTCTAACCCCCACTCGCGCTACCTTAAGCACGCCTAGATTTCCTTCTTAAACCTTAGCCCCTAACAATAAGCCTCTATTAGATAATTATTATAAGTATAAAAAGCTTAGTTACTTCGCAAGCAATTATACTACCCCTTAAGCAAGAAAAATTTAAATTAAACAAAAAGAATACTTAGAAATAGTAGAATACTACTTAGATAAAAAATAAATAAAAAACAAAAATACTTAAAGCAACACATTAGCCTAGGCTTACACAAGTATAATCTTGCTAATATTAACTTATTAAACTTATCTAAAAGAAAATATTTTTAAGTTTCTACTATTTTTTATTTAAAGAGCTACAGTACTTGTCTAATATTATTAGTTAATACTAGAGCCTAAAGCTTTACGTTTCTAAATTTCTGTATTGCTTACACTTTCTCCTAATCCCTCTTAGTTCTTATTTAAAGAATATCTTTTAAGGTCTCTATAAAAGGATTTTAGGACTACATCTAAACTAAAGTAGATTAATACATCTAGCTTTACATTTAAATTAATAGTAAAAAGATTCTTAACTATCCTTTAATAGTTATAGACTTAGGTACGCAAGATTGTATTATTAGGATTAAATAGCTCTAGTAGTTTAACCTATTACTAGACACAGTTTAGAACTAAATTATATAGCCTACAAAATATCCTGCTAAATATAACTCTACTTCTTTTATCCTTATGTAGTCAAAAGAACCTACTAATAATACAGCTACTAAGAAAGATGTTTAGTAGAAGAACACTCTTTAGAGAAATCATAAATATTAAAGAAAGCAAAGCCCTACTATAAGTTTAATACAAAAAATTTATAACCTTTTTTTAGCTCCTAAAAGTTTATTTTACTCTTAGAAAACTTAATTCTAGCCTAGATTTTATTTGTGCTAACACTACTCTACGAATTGCTAATATTTTAGCTAATGCTTTCTATTACTCTATAAAACGCTAAGAAAATAAGTTCTTTATTATATGTATTTTATATTAATCATTTATTAAAAGATTGTGTAGAACATAATAACCTTATAAATGCTAAACTAATTTAGAATTAACTTTCCTCTATTTATAACTTATATTAAGACGTGTTTAGCAAAACTATAGCACACCTACTACCTAAATACTGCCTATACAACTATAAAATTGTTCTTACTAAACTACTACTAAATTAGTTTAGTCCTCTATACAAGTAGAGCACTAAAGAACTTAAAGCTACTAAAACGTTTATAATAGATAACCTTAAGAAAGGACATATTTGTCCTAGCAATTGCCTATTTACCTCCTTTATCTACTATGTTTATAAGCCTAACAGAGACATCTAAATAAGTATTAATTATTGCAAACTTAACGTAATTACTTAAAAAAAACTTAAATTTAATTTTTTATATTAATAAGCTACTAGCTTACACGCATAGAGCCTAGTCCTTTGCTAAGTTAAATATACGCGCGGCCTTTAACAAAATTAGGATAGACCCTAACTCTAAAGAGTATACTATATTTTAGACTTAATATAGAACGTATAAGTTAAAAGTACTTTTATTTAAATTATGCAACAGCTCTACTACTTAATAACCTTACATAAACAACATGTTAATTAAGTATTTAAATAGCTTTTTTATAGTTTACTTAGATAATTTCTTTATCTACTTTAATTTAAAGGCAAAATATATTCTTTACGTACATAAAGTACTAGAAAGACTACAGTAAATAGGCCTCTAAGCTAATATTAAGAAAAACAAATTTTATATTACTTAGACTAAGTACTTAGGCTATATCTTAACTAATTAAGAGTTAAAGGTAGATTTTAACAGAACCTTACTCCTTAATAACTAGACATAACTTACTACTATTATAAGTGTAAGATTGTTTCTTAAGTTTAAAGAGTTCTATAAGTAATTTGTACTAGAATACTTATAAATAACTAAACCTTTTTTTATACTTTAAAGCTTTTTAAAGCTATTTATTTAAAATTTAGATTGTAAAAAGACCTTTAAAAAGTTAAAGGCTGTATTGTTAAATATTTTTACTTAGTATTATTATTTCTTAGAATATAATACTAATGTAGAGACTAACGCATTAGATAGAGTTATTATAGGCGTTTTTTTCTTAAAAACAACTAGATAAGAATTAAAGTCTCGTAGCGTTCTTTAATAAAGTTCTATTAAGGTCTAAGCTAAATTTAAAGATTTATAATAAAGAACTTTTTCCTATTATTATACTGTGTAGGGGGCAGTAAGCTAAATTAGTATTAGCCTACTTTTAAATTAATGTATATTTTAACTATTACTTACTAGAGTACTTAATAACTATACAGGTCTTAAATGCTGGGTAAGTGTGTTAGGCTAAGGAACTTATCTAATTTTCTTTCTACATTTAATATACACCTAGAAAGAATAACGCCTACGCGAATATTTTTTCGCAGCGCAAGTAGAATATAGAGAACTTAAAGTTTGCTAAAACTAATAATTATTTACAGGTTTTACTTAGACTATACTAACTAAATAACTAAATTCACTCTAACTTTGCTCTTACTTATGTTACTTAACTTTATACTTAGATCTTGTCTCTGCGTGTAGTTAAAGCTACTATAGAGCCTATAACTTTAGATTTACTAAAATTAATTAAATTTGTTTTACAAACAAATTGCACTATGTTTAAAAAAAAGCGTAACTTATTGCTAAGTAAGTACTAGGTTAAAAATAGGCTACTTTTGTATTTAAACTACCTTTGCGTACTGCCTAACTCTTTACTCTATACCTAGATAATCTAAAAGCTACATAACTAGATTTTCTCTGCTTAACTAAGCGCTATAGAAACTTATTAGTTAATAGCCCTAAAATATTACTTAAAAAGTATAGAGGCTACCTATAAAAGATACGTATTGAACTGCATAGCCTATTACAATACATATCTAAAATAGACCTAAATTTTAAAAATAAATTACTTTTTACTAATTTTTAACTACCTAATGTAGTATTTGTGTATTAACTTTAAGGGATTTCTAAGAGATAAGTTGAGTTATTATTAGATTATAGTAGTAATTAACTACTTATTTAAGCAAGCTATCTCTATCCTATATTATAAAATAATTAATGCAATGGGTATAGCTAGGTTTCTTATTTAATAAGGGTACTATTTTAGCTACACACCTAACACTATAATCTCTAATTAAGGACCTTAGTTTATGCCTAGTTTCTAGTCTAAGTTCTGTTAGATCCTAGGCGTTAAGGTTAAGTTATTAACTACCTACTACAAAGATACTAACATTTAGAAGACTAACATTTAGATAAAGATTATAAATAAATATATTAACTAAAGGCTACAACTATTTGTTTTCTACTAATAAGACAACTAGAGTAGACTACTGCCTCTAATTAATAGAGCATAAATTTCTTTCTTTTATTTTTCTTTTAGTATATTTTTGTATTAGATTCTTTACAGATTTAAACTTAAACAAAGCTAGGACTAGAAGTAGCCTACTAATAATTTTACTTTAACTAATAAACTAAATTACAAAAATGCACTAACTCTAGCTACTTAAATGTATAACGCCTAAAGTATAGCAAGAAACTATTTAGAGAAGGCTTAAAATTAGATGTAAACTATAATTAATTGTTACTACTATCTAATTAATTAGAATGTTAAAGATAGAGTTTTCCTAAACATAAAAAACTTTACAACTAGTTGTCTAAGCTAGAAACTATTAGTTAAATAAGAAGGACTTTTTAAAGTTTTTAAAAAGGTTAGTTACTTATACTGCCTTAAGTTACTAGAAGAGTTCTAAATCTATAACGTTTTTGCACTAGAGCTATTATACAAAGATTCTTAGAAATTACTTTCTAAATAAGAAGCTTTAAAGCTAGCTCTTGCTCTAATTTAAGGCGTAGAAGAATAAAAAGTTTAATAAAATTCTTGCTAGTTAAGCGTACTATTTAAAGTTAAAATACTGTGTTTTTTAAATTAGACATAATTTAAACTTTACCTAGTACTTAGCCTTAAACTTTATAAGGGCTCTTTATAAGCTTAAAGCCTTTTATAAAAAAAACTCTACACGTCTAGGCCCTTTAAAGTCTTTAGTAAAGTAAATTAAGGCTTAAAAGTAAAGTAAAAAAAATACAACTTTACTACAAGATAATAATATAAAAGAAAAAGAAATTTTAATAGGTATTTAATACAATTAGAACCCGCCCGAACACCTCTTTCCCCTCTTCTCCCTTCTCTCTACCCTCTACCACCACCCTTACTTAAAGATCTAGGGAGGATCGCTCCTCTTTCCCTGCCTCCCTCTAGAGGCGCTGCTCTTTGTCCTCCTCCCCCAGCGGAGTAACTAGACTACTACTACTAGTTCCGCCCTAGCAAGCAAAAGCCTCTAAAAAGGCAACCTAACTATCTAGTAAACAGACAGCGTCCTAGATCTCTAGAAGGACTTAGTAAGTTAAAACTAGAATTAAAGCTATAAATAGCTTCTTTTTTTAGCTCTTTATTACCTAGACCTTCTTAGCTAGTGTAAGGGGTAGCTTTAGGCAATAGTACTTGCTTTACACTACAAGAGATAGTAAGATATAGCTTTAAAATAATAACGTGTATATATTTTAAGCAATAATACTTGTAGGTATTTTTGCAGGTAAGGAGCCCCTTATAAGCATAATTATAGGTAGGCAAGCTAACAATAAGCGAGTTTAGCAGATCTAGCTAGCACGCAACTATCTGTAACAGAGCCTCCCTCTCTAGTCTAGTGTTCTAACAGCTTTAACTTAAAACTTTTAAAATTATATATAAGAATAGTTTAGTAAAAAGCGCGCCTTACGCGTAGCTTATATATACTTAAAATATATATTTCTTGTAGTTTAAACGCGTAATAAGCTGTAGAGCTTAAGTTTTTATAGCATTGTTATAGTAACTTTTAAATTTTGTTACTTATTTCTTAAAAATTTTAGAAGTAAAAGTAAAAGTGTGTAATTATTATAGGTAGTTTATGCAAAGTAATATTTACTATAGTAATAAAGAAGTTTTCTAGTATATTTTTTGTAATTTTCTTTATCTTACTTAACTTACTTAATACGTAACTGCAGCATAATTACTACGTATTTAAATAATAAGCTTTAATCTTTATTATAGTCTACTATCTAAATCCTAAGTATATTAAGAAGTCTTACTTCTAAAATACTTAGCTCTGTATGTTTAGCACACTTAAAAAGGCTACTAATTTTATTACTTTGTATACAACTTACCTGCGCTGCGCACAAAATATTACAAAATAAAAAAAATTTATTAAAAAACTAAGTACTACTATTATAACTATTATACTAAGGGCAACTATAGTAGTTATACTAAGGTAAGTCTTTTTATTTTATTAACTATGCCTTAGCTAATTTAAATAAGTTCTTAAAGCACTTAATAGGCGTTTCAATTGTTTATATTAGCTTCGCGCTTATTTTAATACTACTATAACTAATACTACTATTTCTTAGACTAATACTTTAGTTATTACTATAGGCGTTAAGCTTATGCGTTACTAGCGATAGTTTAACTTTAAGCTTGCTAACTACTAACGCGTTATAGCCTATACTAGTACTTTTTTAGAAGTTTTTACTTAGGTACTAATAACCTTGCCTTACTATCTAAGCTTAATTTTAATAGAGTAGCGTTGTATTGTAACTACTTTTAAGTAGCTTGTAAGTTACACAGCCTAGATAGCTAGTCCTATTAGTAATAATAATAATAATAATAATAAT
>WBOK01000182.1:0-141027 GCA_009289805.1 Alternaria gansuensis | reverse complement strand
AGTAGAGGGTAGCTGCTTTTCACTTTTTTTAGAAACCCTATTTTGACTACAACAACAACCACCACCTTTGACACCTTAAAAATAAATCTTTCTCTAGTTTTAAGTTAATTAGCGTGCGTAGTGGTACTAACTAAGCTGCTTACTAAGTAACCTAACCTTAAGAGGAAGTTCTTGGCATTTCAAATTACTCACTTTTACTAGACCAGCTCAATTTGTTAATTTGTTATTAGCAATTCGAAACTATAACTCTTTTTGTTTGTCTTTCTATTTGTCACCTCTTTGTAATTACTTTTTTTAATAGCTATAGATTCTACTCAATTGTAAATTTTAATAATTACCATAACAACTTTAAGATTTTATGAGCTAAAATTTTCTTGCTTTAACTCATACGCTTTAACTACTTAATATTAAATTATCTAAGCTTTTTTTTAACTGCCTACTTAACTAAGCTTTTATTCCACCTTTATAAAAGCTAGAAGCTACTACTAATAGTAAATAAAGACTTGTTTCTTCATTATTAGAGAGCCAGGAGTACTGCTTTTAAGAATGAAACTATTTGCAAGTCTTTTTATGTACCTAGAGTCTATCTACCTACTTTTCATGTTTTTTTTAAAGATTCTGCAAAGAGGTCTTTAGTTTAAAAGAACTAATAGCTTTTATACTTAGTAGAGATAAATAGCCTAAGATAAATACTTTTATACACCGTTTAGTGCAAGATTAGAGCACTAAAAGAGTAAAAAAGCTTTATTAAAGTCTTTATAACATTTTAGCTTAAAATAGTATTCTTAATAAAAAGATGTAAGGCTTAAGAAAAGCTCTTTTAGTTAAAAAAAGATACTAAAAGAAAAGCTAAACTCTCTAAATCAATAGTTATTAAAAGTATGATAGTAGTACTATTTTCTGGTTACTTAAGAAGGTCTATTAGGCATAGAACAATAATGTAGTTCAATAACATAAATAATAACTACTATAACTCTAACAAGCTGAGCTGTCTTACTTAAAAGAGCAAGCTGAATTATATAAGTCTTGATAAGCTAAAAAGAAATGTGTTAAAAGGAAGAGGCTTGAAGAGGTAAGAGAGAAAGAGAAAGTGAAAAAGGCAGCTTAAAAGAAGCGTTAAAAATCAGCTCGCGACGCTTAAAAAGCTCTACAACTAGTTTAAAAAAGTAAATATAAAGCCTTATAAGCCTCTACCCAAAAGTAGAACCGTTAAGAACATATTATTGTTAATTTATCTTATATTAAAACTAAGGTAGCTGCACTAGCTGCCATAGCGCGCACCACCCGCCGCGTAGGCTAGTAAATGGATTAGGGTTAGGTCGTGGTTAGGTCTTACATAAGCTAACCTAGCCACAACCTAACTACAACTACTAGTCTGTGCATAAAAAAAAGTAGTTGTGGTTAGATCGCACAGTGGCGTAGTTGTAGTTGTGGTTAGGTTATAGCGCACAGACTGTAGGTTGTGGTTAAGTTGTGGTTAAGTTATAGAGAGAAGTGGTTAGGTTATGGTTACTATAATAATTAGCTATAATAATTAGCTAAGATTAAGTAGAAATTAGGTAAGATTAGGAGAGGTTAGCTAAGTAAGCACTAATTTAGTTACACCCTTAACCTAACCACAACTACACGTCTATGCGACCTAACTACAACTACAACCACGCGTCTGTGCAACCTAACTACAACTATAACTACGCGTCTGTGCGACTTAACTACAACCACAACTACGCGTCTGTGCGACCTCAACCCAACCACAACCACTAGTCCGTGCGACCCCAACCCAACCCCAACCCAAGTATAGGTTCCCTAAACCTATTTGCTAGTCTACCCGCCGCGGGCGCAACGATACCTTACTAAGCAAATATTGTTAGAGATTAAGCTACTCAGCTGTTTCTCCACAGAATCTAGGTGCTCAAAATCACATCTGGAATCTACAATCAACCTACGATCAATTGATTACTAGAAGCTATTACGCTACTAGTACTACTTATTATTGTTATCAATTAATCTACAGCAACTACGCAATCTATTACGTAAGATATTGCATTATTTACTACGCAAGCTATTGCGTAAGTACAGATCTTTCTAGAATGCAAGTAACAGGTATATATAGACTGTAGTTTGGCTTATAGTCAGAAACTAAGAGAGAGTTAAGAGCATTACAACATTTTATTAAACAGTTGTACAATACAATAATAAGACTTAATTACTTTCTTCCCCTAGCCTCTCTATTTATTTCTCTTATTCCTATTGTTTACTTTCCGCACCTCCCTGATCTCCATTAGGTTATAAGCCTTAGAGATTAAATCTGCAACAGGTTATAAGCCCAGAGAATCTAAAAAAAATTACGCGATAAGACAAAAAAATTTTAAGAAATTTTTATTTACCTAGATTACAAGCACACGTAAGAGCTAGTACTATTTAAGGCTAGTTTCTTGGCAAGAGTTAGAGTTATAACATAACAACTTAACAACGCTAGTTAAGAAATTTCACTAGACAAATAATAAATTTATAGCAAAAAGAATTCTGCTTTAAAAGTTATTTTTAAGTTGAGAATAAATTATAGTAAAAAGGCTTTAAACTTTAATACGCTAGTAAGGGTATTTGGCTAGACGTATAAAGGCTTTATAGCAAGAGTTATTAAGCTATATAAGCTTATTTTTATTAAAAGGTTAAGAGTAAGCTAAGGCTACAGGCTAAGAAACTCTAATACGCTAATAATAAAAGAGTAAATTAATTAACAGCTAAAGTTCTTTATAGTAAGGATAGTGACTGCAACTATTCTAGGCAGTTGATTAGTTATTATCTACTTAGCTAATTATTTTAGGCTTAAGCTAGTAGATTGAAATAGCTAATTATAGTAGTATTTCTAGAGTGCCTAAGCTTAAAGGCAGCTCTAACTACAATATATAAGTACTTAGAATATTATTAATCCTTGTATAATAAGATTACAAGGATATTATAATAATTAATCTTAGTAAATTAACTAAAAATAATTGTTTATTAAAGGCTCTTTAGACGCTTAAAAGTTAAGAGGTAAAAGCTTTATTAATATTACGTTTTAGCTGTAAAGAAATACCTTTATTACAGTTAAAAGATATTATTGATTCTTTTCATGTCTAGAATTATCTAGAGAAATAGTTTTTATAAAAGAGATTTAGTTCTGATTTTTTTAATTTGTAGAGATATTATTAATACTACACTATATTAATGTTAGAATAAAGTAGAAACTCATCTATAGAAGGTTAATAAGCTAGTTTAGAGCCTAGAGACTAGAAATATCAAATTGCCCACTAAATTTGTTATAGCTCTAATACTTAATAATTTAAGTTAATATTTTAAATATTTAGATACAATAATTACTTGAAGCTTTAGATTAAATGAAACAATTAATCTAGAAGCAATGTGCAGCTGAGTATTAGACAAGTCTAGACGTCTAGAAGCCTGAAAGAATAGCTCTAAAAAGAGCTATAAGCCTAGTAAAGAAAGGCCTTGTTACTATAGGCCTAATATATATAAATTAGAAAGGCTATATTCTTAAATAAGCAATAATGATAGCTTATTAGCTCCTTAAGCTCCTTAGTCTTAGGACGTTGAAATGTCCCTACTAACTTAAAAATTGAATAATAAAAGGAGTCTAAAAATAGTGTGCAATTACTGCAGAAAACTAGGACACCTATGTCACGGATAGTTGCGTGCTGGCTGGATCCGCCAAACTCGCTTGTTGTTAGCTTACCTACCTGCAATTAAGGGGCTCCTTACCTGCAAGGATACCTACAGGTATTATTGCTTAAAATATACACACGTTATTATTTAGAGCTATTTCTTACTATCTTCTGTAGTGTAAAGCAAGTACTATTGCCTAAAGCCATCTCTTACAGAATAATACCTCCTCTTACAGGCTAATAGTCTAGAGATAGCTCCTTTAACGTAATCTAATACTTAAAGCAATTAAGGAAGCTAAATCTCTACTATATCTAAACTTTCTAATCCTCCTTAAATCTTATCAAGGCCTGCAACGCCTAAGGCGCCTAGAGAGCGCACTTAAAACGCACCTGCAATGCTTAAAAAGCGCATTAACGCTATAAAGAAGTAATATATGTAATAAACTTTAATTCTTGCAACAATTACAAGAGTTAAAAAAAGAAGTAGCACAACTAGAAGAAGTTAAATAGGAAGAAATTCTAAATATACTAATACTACTAACTACATTATCCCGCGCGTAAGACGCACCTAAAGCGACACTTACTACGCATACGCGACGCGCGTTAAAACCTAAAGACCTAGCTTAATACTAAGGCAAAACTCTTAAAAAACATTATAAGTTTACTTATTCTTGCAAAGTAGCGTTTTAGCTACTACTATAAGAATTTAAAAGAGATAACAATAAAGTAATTTAGGCAATACAGTATTTTAAAGTAGACTGTTAGGAGCTTTAGTATGCTTACTATAAGCATTCTTTTAAAGTAAAGAGAGAAGTGCTAACTTAAAACTACTTTAAGTAATATATGCTTAACTTACTTTTAGACTTTGTTAACTATAGCCTTAAAGCAGTAACTACGCATACATACGCTATATAGCAGAAGAACTAAACTATTTAATTATTTGTAACTTATTTTAATATTCTTAAAAATTAACTTCTAACATATACTAAGGCATAAAAGGTCTAGCACTTATTTATAAAACTAAAGCCTAAACTACAGCGTACAATTATTAACTACTATTAGATTTCTATAACTAGAGAAAACCTTATTACGCTTAAATCTACACTAAAACAGAATTTGCATAAAGTACTTATTATGCATAATCTCCTCTACAAGAGCACATTTATAAAGAAAAAAAAGAAATACTCCTCTTTAGCTACTACACTAGACGCACTTAAGAAGCGTAAGAATAGTAATAATATTACATACTTTAAGTACTAGAAAAAAAGACACTACGCTAATAAGTGCTAAAGCAGTAACCCTAATAAAGTCCTAGTTAATATAAACTAGATAAGAAAAAGTTAAGCCTTGCTATAAACTTAGAGTTAGTAAAGCGCGTGCTAATAAATATTTTACTAAAGATACAGCGCGTGTGTTACACATATTTAGTAACTAAAGTAAAATAAAAACTTTAAGTTATTCTAGACTTATAAGTAGATAATAGCCTTATTAGTTAAAAAACAGCTATAGAAATAAATATAAAACTTATTTAAAATAAAGAATTTCCTTGCTTAAGTAAAATTAGACCTTAAAGGTAGAATACATACGCAGTATATAAGCTTTAGCTGTGCTTAACAAATAATAATAGCATAAAGCGTATTACAAAAGTTACTACGTATAAAGTAGACAAAAAGGGTTCATTACTACTGCTTAGTAATCTCTTTTTAAGTTAAAAAAGTATCTATATTAACTATAAAAGGCATATGTAGCGTTAGAAATAAATAAGAGCAAATATTAACTTAGTAGCTACTAAAGTATTTTTAAAGAGCGCAAGACTTATAAATTTAAAAGCTTACTTTCTAGAAGTACTTTAAAGTAATAGCACATGCATTAAGCCTAAAGCATACGTGCTAAATGTATCTATAGCGCAAGTGCAGCACATACTTAATATATTATAAAACTACGCTAATATTTTTGATAACAAAGCTACTAAAACCCTTTAACAACTAAAAAGCCTAAATTACGCAATCTCTATTTAATAAAAAAAAGAACCCCCTTATAAGCCTCTCTATACTTTCTCTTCTTATAAGCTTTAAGTAGTTGATAAATATATTAAAAAAGCACTAAGGAAGAGATAGATTCGCTATAGTACTAGCCCTGCAGGCGCTTTAATATTATTTATACTTAAAAAAGACAGGACCCTGCGCCTTTACGTAGATTATTAGGGTCTTAACGCTATTATAATAAAAGATTATTGCCCGCTCTCTCTAATTAGAGAGACACTAGACTGCCTGTTAGGCGCACGCTACTACACAACACTAGATTTTAAAAACGCCTACTATTGTCTAAAGATTAAAGCAGGAGATAAGTAGAAAACTGTTTTTAAAATATAATACAGACATTTTAAATATCTTATTAATCTTTTTAGGCTTACAAACGCCCTAGCAAGTTTTTAAGCCTATATTAATAAAGCTTTAAAAAAGTACTTAGATTATATCTACGTAGTTTATCTTGATAATATCTTTATTTACACTTATAACAACAATATTGCGCTACACTAGCGTGCTATACGCGCTGTACTTAACTTTTAATAAAAAGTAAAGTTATATATAAATCTTAAAAAGTGCACATTTACTTTAAACAAAGTTTATTTCTCAAAGTTTATTGTTATAAGAAGCAGCATTCGCGCAAATCTAGCGCGTGTTGCTACTATTAAGTAATAGCCTACACCTACTAGGATTAAGGAGCTACAGTCTTTTTTAAAATTTATAAACTTTTATTAGCGTTTTATTAAGAACTATGCTACGGAAACAGCACCTCTTATAAATATTTTAAAAAAGAAACAGGTGTTCTACTAGAATAAGGATATATATGCTACCTTTACAAGGCTAAAGCAACGCTTTACATATACGCTTATTGTCGCATCTATGACGTACCATCCTCAAGGCCCAAAGCCTCCTTGGGCCTAAGGCTAGGCGACTGTTAGCTTACGCGCTGAGCGCGCGCTAGCTAACCTTACGTTAGAGTATTTACGCCAAACTTATAATCTTACACCTAAGCTTGTTAGAATGCGTGTTAAACTCCTCTAAGTTTGTTAACAGCCTTTCTAGGTTAGGTCTATATAAATAGCACGTCTTAGACGCAGTTAGAAAGGCAGAATTAGAATTAATTATTTAGTTCTCTTAAACTACTGTTACTAGCTCCTAGTTTTCTATAGTTATAAGCCTAGCGCTTTAAATTGCAGTTTAGATTCTCCTTACGCAACCTAAAGTACACTAGCAGTAGTTTAGACCTTCTAATTTGTTTAAAAAATTAGTTTACACTCCTTAACTTACTAACTAATTATACGCAAAATAATAGCAAGCAACTCTTTTTAAATTACTAACTTAGCGCGCCTTTTAAGTTACGTGACCTAGACTTACTAGTATACTTAGCTAAAGTTTAACGCTAAATTTAAAAAAGTTTAAAAATATGTTAACCTAGAGGCTATTATAACTGTTAATATATTAATAGGGCTGCCTTTAAGGCCCTTAGCGCCTATAAAGAACTTATCTTAAAAAAAACTTAAAGCCTATAATAAAAAACTTAATAAATACTACGTAAAGTATATAGACTAGGCTATAAACGCGTAAGCCCTTTAGTATATTTAAAACTAAGTTTACGCAACTATTAATAAATAGTTACTAGCTTCAATTATAATTAGACTTGTAAATAGTGCTAGTTAAACGCTTAATAAGCTTATTAAACAACTATAGCTTAAACTAGCGCTAATAGATGCTGTTAACTAAATAGTATTATATTAGGAGTACTAAGTAAGCTTTAAAAAAGTAAAACTTAGTACTATAAAACTAAGAGCTTAGTATAATAAGTAGCAAACAAGCTAACTAAAAGCTAAAAAGCTTAGAATTTTTAAAGTAAACAGCGCGCTTACTATATTTAACTTTATAAACGCTGTAGGAGCTAAATACGCTCTTAACTAAGCTAACACAACAAAAACACTTTACTTATAGTAGTAAATACTTAGAAAATATTATTTAAACTTTAACTAAACTAGTTAAGTGTTCTTAAGAATACTTTATTAGTACTTAATTAGTGTACTAAGCTTAGCTAAATTAATAGTAAGAGCTTTTACTACTTTAAAAAACTTAAAACTTTAAAAATTTTAAAGTAATAAAAGCATAAGCTATAAAATTAACTACAAGTGCCTATACAAAAATAATAAAAAGTATTACTACTTTTAAAATATTATAAAATGCTATATACTTTTAGTAGTAGTTAAGGCCTATGCAAAATACTATTATAATATTAGTAAAAAGAAAGCAAAAAAAATTTAGGAACGCTTATATACTAACTAGTATAAAGAACTTTAAAATAAACTAGATAAAGTAAAATACTAGCTTTCTTAGAAAGAAAATAGTAGGTTAAAAACTTCTTTAAGTAGTATTATTATATTTTTAATTAACTTAGCGCTTCTTAAAGAAGATAACAGCCTAAGTATATACTATACTAGCAATTATAATGCTTATGTACTATTAGAGAGTATTATACTTAATAGTAAAGCTGTGTTGCACCGAGTAAATAGTAGAGAACTACTTGTACTAGGCTCCTTTATACTTGCGAGGGAGGTAGAGACAGTAAAAGTAGGCACTTAGACCTTCTCTATTTATAGATAAAGAACTTACATCCTTTACTAAGTTCTAAATAGAATACATAGTAATAAAACAAAGAACCTTACTTTTATAAATATAGTAGTTATTAAAAGTTTTTATTTTCATATTATTTTAGAAGCTTGCCTACACAAAAAAGGAGTTAAGTACTTAAGCCTAAGTAATACACTTTGCTAAAGTACACTTAGTAAAAACGTTGTACTAGTACAGCTTAAATATTATTTTAACTTTTTATTTTTTAAATATAAGTCTCTATCTTCTTATTTAAAGCTTATTATTAATGTAATACCTCCTATTAGAAGCTTATAGAAAACTTATCTAAGAAGTAACTTAGAGAACCTTTAGCATGCTAGAGCAAGGCATCTAAGTCTAAAAGTACTAAAAGCACTTATTAATACAGCTTAAAGAGTACAGGTTAAAAGAATAGCACGCGTTAAATATAAGCACTATACTTTAACTTATGCTAAACAAGATATTTTAAAGTAACTAAAAAAGCTTTTTTCTTAACTATAATACAAGTTATAAAAGATGCTTTTAGTAGTAAGCTTTATGTGTACATTTTATAAGCTAAATTTATCTTAGAAATTATAAGAGCTTTTTACTATCTTAAAGCTTTTATTAAAGCTTGTAATAAGCTCTAAATAGTTAAAATTACATAAGATAATAATTCTTTAACGCCCCCTTAGTAAAGTATATTATAGTACTAAATATAGTGTAAGATATGCAACATTATAATTAAGCTATTTCTACTATACATATATAAACTAAATAGAGCTGCTAAATAAGCAGAACAAGAAATAATAACTAAGTTAATTAAGATAAGAGCGAGCATAAACCTACTTAAGAAACTTTAGCTAAAGATTATTAAAGCTATAGCATAGCTTTATAATATAAGCTTATTTTACGCGTATAGTTTGCGCTTACTAAATAAGCTTTTTAATTAATAAAGCAAGGGGTACTTTAAGTACTATAAACTAGAGCTTTTTAAGAGCTTTACAACAAATATAAAACTAAATTAGAGCACTATATACGCCTGTAGCTGCTGCGCCTATTCCCTAAATAAGAATAGAGTAGCTAGGCAATATAAGAAGAGCTTTAAGACTCTTCCTAGAGGCTATATTAGTTACTTAGTAGGTTATAGAGCCTCTAATATATACTAGATATAAGTCTTAGTGCTTAACTAAGTTATTACAATACGTAATGTTATAATTAATAAGACGCTATACTATAAAGGACTAGCTTATAAGCTGCTAAAGTAGAACGTAGTTTTTATAGTACACACTATTAATAAAAACAAACAAAATTAGTAAGGCTAGAGAAATGCTTAAGCAGCTTACAAGTATTAGTTAAGCAAGAGTAATAGTATAGAAAGCCTTACAGCTAATAAGTAATTAGCTAATAATAGAGACTATAAAAAGCCTACTATAGTTTCTAATAGGCAGTACACTAAAAGCATATAAAAAGTGTTAGGCTAACACTTCTTAAGAAATTTATGCAGGGCAGAAAGGTCTTTTAGAATAGCTACTAATGCTTAAGGTAATACTAGCACCTTCTTCTTTAAGAGTATAAATACTAAGGCAAAGCACCCTAGCTTAAAGAGCTGTAAGTAGTAGTAATAAGCTGCTTAGCTTTTAAAAATTGTAAACAACTAGTAAATTAAGCTTAATAAACGCGCGGAGACACTTATAGTTTTTAAAAAAAGTAGAAAATACTTCTAAAAAGGCCTAGCGTAGTGCTAAAAATCTTATAGCACTTACTAAAGTTCTTTAAAAAATTTTAGCAAAAAAACTTTATAAAAAGAAGGTATAAGGACCTCCTGCAAGGAGCTCTTTAAGGCTTAAGGACAAAGACTAATATAGTTCTAACGTAGAAAGTGCGGGCGTATACTACCTACTATATAACTTCTTAAAGGCACTTAAGCTTAAGGCACTACTCTATTAGCCTTAAGAAAATTAAGAGCTAATTATAGTCTACGCTGTAATAGTAGTAGCTTTTAGAAAAGTTAATGAATCTTAAATACACTTTAATAAACTCTTAAAGCTTCTAAATAAATAAAAGAACTTCTACAACTACTAATATAGGACTTTATTTAGATAGGCTAGTTAAGAAGAGATTAATACTCTACTTTTAAAAAGCACTTAGATAGAAGAAGAGACTTTAAAGGACTTTAGGCCTCTCCTTTTTAAATAGGTATTTACTTATAAGCTTAATAAAAACAGCTACTTTCTTAAATGCAAAGCACGTCTTATAGTAAAAAAAGACTTTTAAGTAAAAAACTTACTATACTTAATATACACAGCAATACTAGCTGCGCAATTTTTTAAACTTATAATACTAATTACAGCTAAGTTTAATATAGAAATTTAGTAGCTTAACGTAGTAGGCGCGTTTTTTAACACTAATATTAGTAATAAAAGAGTAGTCCTGTATAACCTACTAGATAGTTATAAGCACTTAAGAAAGTGTATTAAGATTAAAAGAGCTTTATACAGCCTATAAGAATTGCTATTATTATAGTATAATAAATTCTTAAGCACACTTAAAAAGCTTAGCCTATAAGCCTTAGCTAAGGAGCCTTATCTCTTTTTTACTAAGGACTACGCGCTTTTTCTAATATTCTATAAAGATAATATTTTTCTTATAAATTATTAATTTTACTAAACAAAAGCCTACAAGCTCCTTAAATTAATTAAAAATACTTACAAAATTAAAGATAAAGAAGAGGTAAGCTAGTTTCTAGAGATAAGGATTGTAAAAAATTATCAAAAGCGCTTAATATTACTACTACACAACACCTATATTAACAAAGTTGCAAAAAGATTTAATTTAAACGCCTTTATTAAGGTTTTAGAAACTCTTTTGCCTTTAGAGGAGTAAGTTAAAAATTCTAAAGAGGCTCTAAAGCTTTAAATTAAAGCTTACTAAGAGCGCGTTAGTAGTGCGCTTTACATAGCTATTATGCTACATCCTAATGCTGCCTACGCAGTTTCTAAGCTCTTTTACTTTCTAACTAACCTTTAAGAAGCTTATATAAAGGCTATAGATTATTTTATATAATACCTTTACTATACAAGGCATAAGGGGATTATATATAGTAAAAGTAATAGTAAAAAGCTTACTATTTATAAAGACGCATCTTTTACAGATAATTTAGAAACTTATTAATTCTTTTAAGGCTACATTATTATGCTCTTTAGAGAACTAATTGTTTAAAAAGTAGCTTGTTAAGCTACAGTAACAACCTTAATAATAAAAGCTAAGCTCCTTACACTAGAGTATATAGCAAAAAAATCTATAGCGCTTAAAAGACTATTTAAAGAACTTAAGCTTATAGTCTTAAAAGCCTAGAGGATCTTCTATAACAACTAGCAAACTATACGCCTAGTTATTAAAAAGCAAAAAAGAATTACTACTAAGCTTTATTATATTAATATATAAAATATGTAGCTCTAGTAAGAACACGCTAAAAGCTTGTTTTAAATTAAGTATTTGCTAATAGCTAAGATACTAGCTAACAGACTTACTAAGTACTTATTAAGGCAAAAGCTTAAGCACTTTAAGGAGCTTATTAATATTAAATATATATCTTACAATTAATTACAAAAAAAAATAAAGTTTAAAAAAAAATAAAAGAGATATTTAATTATTAAAGTAGATTAGCTTTTTACTCTTAGGAAACTTATAAGTTTCTAAGAAAACAACCCTTTTCTAAGAAGTTTTTAAGTAACTTAGAGGTTTACTAGCTTATCTAACAGCTCCTTAGCGCGTAGACAATACATAAAAAGACTATTAAAAAGGCTAGTAGGCTTCTTTTTGTTATTTTAACTTTCTTTCTCCTCCTCTTTACTTTTAAAGCCCTCTTTAGCTTTTTTCTTCTTAGCTACCTACTTTAGAAGCACGTAAACTGCAGCTTGTAAGCTTTTTAGCTTACTTACTTTATAATTTATTAGTATAAAAAATATAAGAAAAGAGTATAAAAAGAGCTTATATAAGCGTATTTTTCTAGAGCTTAGCAAGAAGTTTCTTAGCTAAAAAAAAAGTAATCTAAAGGCTTTAATTGTTAGTAGAAGCTTAAAATTTAAAAATAAAAAATATATAAGACTTTGTAAGTCTTTTTATTAGAGTACTATTAGTAGCGCGTTCTAGCGATAGAGGACCTGTTCTAACAAGCTTTATTAGAGCTACTAAATAAAGCGCTTTAAACATACTTAAGACAAGGCATGTTGTAATATATACTAAATTTACCTTAGCAACTAAAAGTTGCTACTACAGTTTTATACTTGCAGATAGTCTTAACTAAAGTTTTAACTTTGCTTATACGCCTTTTAAACATGTAGGCTAGTGCTATACTTAAAGTAGTACTAGTTAACTTTGCACAAGAAGCGCGTTTTAAAAGTAGCCGCGCTACTAAAGTAAGTAGTAATAGCGGCGGCAGCAAGGGCGTAGGCAAGGGTAAAAGCAGCAGTAGCAGCGCGCGTGCAGCAGCATAGGCAGTAGTATAAGTAGTAGTAGCTTTTTATAGTTTTAACTTCTATATAAAGTTAGTAACTAAATAAAAGGAGTGCTAAAACAGAGCTAAGAGCTACGCAGGGGTATAAAGTAGCACGTAGTAAGCTTAAAAAGCTTATACAAAAGTATAGTAATACTTATAAAAGCAATTAATATTGCTTTTAAAAAGTTTAGAAAAACTTATAAGCAATACTTATAGTAGCTATAGTAGTATTAGATACTAAGCTTAAAAGGCTTAAAAATTTATTATTATTATTATTATACTTTGCGCTAAGCTGCACATGCGTAACACGTTGCGCAGTGCGCTAAAACTACATAAAGCTCTACACAGGTAACTAAGGTATTAGTTACCTAGAGGGTGTGTTGTATTTATAACGTACTATCTTTAAGGCCTAAGGCCTTCTTAGGCCTAAGCCTAGGCGCCTATTAGCTTACGCGCTAAGCGCGCGCTAGCTAACCTTAGGTTAGAGTATCTACGCTAAACTTATAATTTTACACCTAAGCTTGTTAGAATACGTGTTAAACTCCTCTAAGTTTGTTAATAGCCTTTCTAGGTCAGGTCTGTATATATAGCACGTCTCAGACGCAGTTAGAAAGGCAGAATTAGAATTAATCATTTAGTTCTCCTAAACCACTGTTACCAGCTCCTAGTTCTCTACACTTATTCTACGCTACTTTAAAAATACACCTATAATTCATGTTAAAATAAATGCTTTAACTTTTGCTATTTTAGGTATATTATTTTAACTTTTTAAGAACAAAAAGTAGCATCTTATTGCGTTTTACTTACAAAAACTACAAAACGCTAAGCTAAACTATAAAGTATACAACTTAAAACTTTTAGCTATTATATAAAGTTTTAAGAAATAGTAACTGTAACAAACACGTTATAACTCTATTATCCTCACCGTTATCTTAGGATCTTACCTATATCGGACCTACTCTAGTCCTAGCCCAGAGCGCAGGTATAAAGACAGCTTAGGACCTATAGTTGCTCTATAGATTTTTAATATTCTTTTGTACAAGGCCTATAAGTGTCTTATTTAAATTAAGGCTTATTTGTAGATTACAATACACTCCTATATATCTTGCTGTAATCTCTTCTACTAATACTAATCTGTAAGTCTTGCCTGCACTGTTACATTATATTAAAAATCTTGTCCTAGCTAGTAATAGTATTTAAAATAATATTGCAGCTGTTTGTTTAAACTACGCCTACGCCTAAGCCTCTCTAGATACAAACTAGAAGCTTTACACTATTAAGTCTAATAACACCTTAAGTAAGATCTTTTAAATCTTTTACTAACTAAAGCCTTTAAGTTTAAAACTTTTGACCTTAATAATAAGGCAAATTACTTTAGAAAAGTTATGTAAAGTGCGCTAAGATAGAAATATAAAAACTTCTAACAACTTATTAGCATTAAAATTAATTGCTAATAGCTAACTAAAACTACTTTAGACCCTCTTTAGAGCCTGTCTAAAAATTAACCTGCTGCTAGGGTTAACAATAATCCCCGCAAGACAAAGTAACTAGCAAGTAACTAGTTATTCAACAAAATAAAGTTAAAAAGAAAAAAGAAGTAAATTTAAAAGAAAATCTAGTTATACTTTATAAAGACAAAACTAACTACTTAAATACGCAAGTCGCGTAATTAATATAGAAAGTTACGCTATTTAAGGACACAGCTGTACTATCTACTAAAACACTGCTAACAAAAGCAGATATACTATTAAGCTTATTAACATAGTACATTTCTACTACTTTTAAGATACTACGTATTAAGCTTATAGAGCTTACTTCTACTATTAAATATCTTAACAATAGAACTAACCCTACGTTCTATTAATAGTAGGCCTTAATAAAAAACTAATTAGAGATTAACTTAGATTACTACTAGACTAAGCGCGCTTGCATAGCTTTTATATAGGGACACACTACTAGTATTGCAAAAAAATACCTTAAACTGCAGTACTTAGCTAATTTAGTTTTAAAATAGTTTAAAAATGTAAAAAAATAATTATGCTACTTAAATTATATATTATATCTAGCAATAAATAGGCGGAAAGCTATGCCGCTTTCTACTGCCTAGTTATAAATAAAAAAAACGTTTTTAGCTTTTAAAGTAAAGTTTATTAGTACTACTGTTAAAGAGTCTATTTCTAAGTTAGAGTAGTCTTTCTATTTATAAGAGAAAATTACTTCTGCTTTATACGCTCTAAATTTAGGATTTAAATACCTATAAAACAACTTATTTAACAAAATAGTTTAACACCTTACTACTTTTTGTATAAAAAATATAATTCTCTTATTGGACTAAATATAAATAGTAAACTAGTATATAGCTTAGCACTTCTATAAAAGCCCTGTCCCTAACAATATTAGAGTCTACGGCCGTATTACACTAGTCTCCTATCTAATTCGCCTCTAATGCCTACTTGCGCTACTTTAAGCACTCCTAAATTCCTATCTAAAACTCTAGCCCCTAATAATAAGCCTCTACTAAATACTTATTCTAAGTGCAGAAAGCCTAGTTACTTTACAAGTAATTGTACTAACTCTTAAGTAAAAGAGATTAAAATTAAATAAGAAAAATACTTAGAAGCTGTAGAATATTACTTAGACTAGGAACGTAAAAAAAACAAAGACGCCTAGGACAACGCGCTAGCCTAGGCCTACACAAGTATAATTCTGCTAATATTAATTTATTAAACTTGTTTAAAAGAAAGCATTTCTAAGTTCCTACTATTTATTAATTTAAAGGGGTATAGTGTCTAGCGTAGAAACGCGCTATAGAAGAAAAATAAATGCTAAAAAAGGCAAAGCTCTATAATAATTTCTATATAAAGAATCTGCAGCCTTTTTTAGCTTTTAAAAGCTTATTTTACTACCAAACTTGCTAATCCTAAACTAGATCCTGTTTAGTTAGACCTTACCCTACACATAGTAAAAAAAAAAAAAAAAAAAAAAAAAAAGTTTTTTATAATAAGTATTAATAAAACTAATTGTTTGTTAGAAGACTGTATAGAACTTAATAATCCTAACAGCATTAAATTAATTTAAGACTAACTTCTATCTATCTATCTACTACTTATATTAAAACGTGTTTAGTAAAACTATAGCAAACTAACTGCTTAAATACTGCTTATACAACTACAAGACCGTCCTTACTAAACTACTTTTAAATTAGTTTAGCTCTCTATATAAGTAGAGCACTAAAAAACTTAAAGCCTCTAAGACATTTGTAATAAATAACCTTAAGAAAAGACATATTAATTTTAGTAACTGTTTTTTTGCCTTCTTTATTTTTTGTATTTAGAAGCTTAATAGAGATATTAAGATTTGTGTTAATTATTACAAACTTAACATAATTACTTAAAAAGACTTATATTTAGTTTTGTGTATTAATAAGCTATTAGCTTATATATATAGGGCCTAGCTCTTTACTAAGTTAGACACACGCGCGGCTTTTAACAAAATTAAGATAGACCTAGACTTTAAGAAGTACACTACTTGCTAGACTTAACATAGAACGTACAAGTCTAAAGTATTGCTATTTAAATTATGTAACAGCTCTGCTACTTATTAACGTTATATAAATAATATGTTAATTAAGTATCTTAATAACTGTTATATAGTCTACTTAGACAACATCCTTATTTACTCTAAATTAGAAGCAGAACATGTTCTCTACGTACAAAAAGTACTAGAAAGACTATAGCAAGTAAGCCTTTAAGTTAATATAAAGAAAAGCAAATTTTATGTTATAAGGACAAAGTACCTAAGCTATATTTTAATAAACTAAGGGCTAGAGGTAGATCCTAATAAGGTGGAACCTCTTAATAACTAGGTATAACCTACAACTGTTATAAGTGTAAGATTATTCCTTAAGTTTATAGAGTTCTACTAGCAATTTATACTAGAATACTTATAAATTACTAAACTACTTCTTATACTTTAAAGCCTTTTAAAGCTATTTATATAAAATCTAAATTGCAAGAAGGCCTTAAGAAAGTTAAAAGCTATATTACTAGAAATCTCTACCTTATACTATTATTACTCTAAATATAATACTAAAGTAAAGACTAATTATTAAATAGTGTTATTGCAGGCGTACTTTTTTAGAAACAACTAGATAAAAAACAAAACTTAGTAGCGTTCTTTAGTAAGGTTCTATCTAAGTCTAAACTAAATTAGAAAATTTATAATAAAAAACTTTTTGCTATTATTACAGCATTTAGTAAGTAGCAAGCTAAACTAATATTAGCCTACTTTAAAATTAACGTATATTTAGACTATTATTTACTTAAGTACTTTATAACTATAAAAGTCTTAAACGTTAAGCAAGTACGTTAAGCTAAGGAACTTGCTTTATTTTTTTTTACATCTAATACACCCCTAGGAAGAATAACGCCTACGCAGATATCTTTTTGCAGCACAAGCAGGATGTAAAAAACTTAAAGTTTACTAAAACTAATAATTATTTGTAAGTTCTACTTAGACCGCACTAACTAAATAACTAAATTAACTCTAGCTTTACTCTTACTTTTATAACTTAACTCTATACTTAGATTCTGTCTTTGCGTGTAGTTAAAGCTACTTTAAAGCCTATAACTTTAGATTTACTAGAATTAATTAAGCTTATTTTGTAAATAAGTTGCACTACATTTAAAAAAAAGCGTAACTTGTTACTAAATAAGTACTAGATTAAAAATAAATTACTTTTATACTTAAACTGCTTTTGCGTACTACCTAACTTTATACTCTATACCTAGATAATCTAAGAGGCACACAACTAAGTTTCTTCTACTTACTTTAGTGCTATTAAAACCTATTAGTTAATTGCCCTAAAATATTACTAAAAAGGTATAAAAGCTACCTACAAAAAGTATATGCAGAACTATATAGCCTGTTGTAAGGCATATTTAAAATAGACTTAAATCCCTAAGATAATTTACCTTTTTTTAATTCTTAATTATTTAATACTACACTTATGTATTAACTTTAAGAGTTTCTTACTAAATAAAGCTAGTTACAATTAAATTATAGTTATAATTAATTATTTATTGAAATAGGCTATCTCTATCTCTTGTTATTAAACAATTAATGCAAAGAGTAAAGCTTAATTATTTATTTAATAAGTATACTAATTTAGCTATACAACTAACACTATAATCTCTAACTAAGAACTTTAGTTTATATTTAGTTTTTAGTCTAAGTTTTATTAAATTCTAGGTATTAAAGTTAAACTATTAACAGCTTACTATAAAGAGACTAATAGTTAAATAGAAGTTATAAATAAATATATTAACTAAAGGCTTTAGCCGTTTATATCCTACTACTAAGACAACTAGAGTAGACTACTACCTCTAATTAATAGAGCACAAATTTCCTTACCTTATTCTGCCCTAGGCATGTCTCTATATTAGATCCTTTACAAATTTAATTCTAGATAGAGCTAGGACTAGAAGTAGCTAGCTAACACCTTTACCTTACTAATAAAATAAACTACAAAAACGTATTAGCTATAGCTACTTAAATACATAACGCTTAAGAAACAGTATAAACCTTTTTAAAAAAAGCTTAAGATTAAATATAAACTGTAGTAAATTATTACTACTGCCTAATTAATTATAATGTTAAAGATAAAGTTTTTCTAAATATATAGAACCTTGCAACTAATTGCTTAAGCTAGAAACTATTTGCTAAATAAAAAAGACTATTTAAAGTTTTTAAGAGAGTTAGCTACTTATATTGCCTTAAGTTACTAAAAGAGTTTTAGATTTAGAATGTCTTTACACTAAAACTATTATATAAAGATTCTTAAGACCTATTTCTTAAATAAGAAGTTTTAAGGCTAGCTCTTACCTTAATTTAAGGCGTAAGAAAATAAAAAGTTAATAAAATTCTTGCTAGCAAATTGTTTTACTTAAAGTTAAAGTAATATATTAGCTAGGTTAGATAAAACCTAGACTTAACTTAGTACTTAGCCTTAAATTTTATAAAAGCTTCTAATAAACTTATAGCCTTTTATAAGAAAAACTTTACACGTCTAAGTCTTCTAAAGTTCTTAGCAAAGTAATTTATAATCTAAAAAGAAAAAAAAAGAATATAACTTTACTACAAGACAACAATATATAAAGAAATTTTTTTTTAATAAGTATTTAGTAACTAGGCTAGTCTACCCTTAAACTACTTTTAACTCTTTACTCCCTACTCTTACTTAAAAATCTAAAAAAGATTACTTCTCCTCCCTATAAAAAGAGGAGGAGCTAGAGGAGAGCCTAGTACTCTTCTCCTCCTCCTCTGCCTCCCTCTAGAGGCGCTGCTTATTATTCTTCTTTACTAACAGAGCAACTAGACTACTACTGCTAGTTCTGCCCTAGTAAGCAAAAGCCTATAAAAAGGCAACTTAACTATTTAGTAAATAGACAGCATTCTAAATCTTTAAAAAGACTTAGTAAGTTAAAACTAGAATTAAAGCTATAGACAGCTTCTTCTTCTAGCTCTTTATTACTTAGACTTTTTTAGCTAAGACAAAGGCTGCTGCCTGCACCTACTTTTTAGCAAGGAGGCAGTCCTCTACTAGATTCTTTTTATGCTCTACAGCAGCAAAGAGGTTTATAGTAGTAAGAAGTTTAAAGAACTCCTTCTTAATGTACTCTAGTACTTATTTAAGTTAATCTTAAGTTTAAAGAGGTAAAATATATTAAACTTATAAAGAAGCACTTTTTTTTCTACTATGCGCAATAAGCGCATTTCTTAAATGTCTTAGAGTTAAACTAATGTTTAACTTTAAAAACGCCCTGCGTAAAGGCGCGCACTAACTGCAGGCAAATAAGGCAATACGCCTCTAGTAAAGCCCCTAAGAGGTAACGCAGTAGTATAGTATATATATATATGTATGTGTGTGTATGTGTATATATGTATATGTAGTGTTTTAGAGAAGCAAAAAAATTAAACATAACGAGTTGTTATAATATTAAAATAGTAAACGCTTAAGGCTAGTCTAATACTGCTCTAGGTTGTAGTCGCGGTAACTGCCTATTAGAAGTCCACAACAACAACAAAAGACGTTATAAAGTTAACAACAAATAAACAACAAATATGTTTAAATAATACACATAGCTACAGGACTAGCTAACTACTAAGAGGGGGGGTAGTGTAATAAACACGTTACAACTCTATTGTCCTTACTGTTATCTTAGGATCTTACCTGTATTAGACCTACTCTAGTCCTAGCCTAGAGCGCAGGTATAAAAACAGCTTAGGACCTATAGTTGCTCTATAGATTTTTATTATCCTTTTGTACAAGGCCTATAAGTATCTTATTTAAATTAAGGCTCATTTGTGGATCACAACGCACTCCCATATACTTTGCCGTAATCCCTTCTGCCGATACTAATCCGTAAGTCTTGCCTGCGCCGTTACAGTAACACTACCTAGAAGGCGCTTAACACACTATTTAGGTGTTAATAGATTATAATAATCTACGTTTTATACGCGCTGTATAGAAGCTAAACTAGCATTAAGCACGCTAGGCTCTATATTTAGAGGCTTTTAATTTTAAAGTTAAATACTGCTTAAGGTGTATAAGCTCTGCAGATTGACTATTAAAAAGAGTAGATTACAAATAAAAGAACTTATTATTAACTTAACTATTGCTTACACTGCAGAACTAACTTTTAGCAAAAGTAGAGCATAGTAAAATAGAAAGTTCTATAACTTAGTATAGCTAGGTAGGTACATATAAAACGCATATAGCTAATATTTATAGAACAGAAAGTATCTAAACTACTAGTGCTATAAAGTGCACGCTATGCGTACTACACTCTCTAGCTAGAGTATTAGTTAGTAGCAAACTTATAACAGTAGAGTTAGAAGCTCTAATAAATAAACTACGCTAGTTATAATAAAAAAACGCCTTTGCCCTATAGTAATTTGCAGACTTTATGCAAGCAGCACATACTTAAAACAGTAGTAGCGCACAAGTGTAGCGCGTTAACAATAAAAAAGTTCTAAAATATAAAAGTAGAATTTATGTTCTACTAGAATAAGCTATTAGGCAGAAAATTTAATTACAAAATTATAATATGCGTATAGCAGGTTATTTTAGCGGACGTAGGACTTATAAGCTTATTAGCAAGCTATATTACTAGCTAGAGCTAAACTATAATATTTAAGATTACGTAAAAACCTATGCAGTATGCTAAAGAAGCAAGGCTCTAACATACAGCAAATATAGTTAGTTATTACTATTACTAGTTCTTAATAAAATATTTTAAGAAGTAAGCCTTAATTTTGTTATAAAGCTACTACTAGTAAAAAATAATAGTTTAAGTTACATGTTTAATATAATTCTTATAATTATTAACTACTTTTTAAAGCTAGCAATCTATATACCTACATTAAAAACGTAAAATGTAAAATAGTTTGCAGAATTCTACTTTAAATATATTATTTTAAAAATACAGAATCTAGAAAGGCATTATATTTAATTGCAGTTTAATCTTTACTTCTACATTTTAAATAGATATATGCTACTAATTATAGGTAAAGCGTAGGCTAAGCACAGCGTTCTACCTATAGATAAACAGGTAAACTAAACGCTAAAACTACATAATAAAGTAATACTTAAGGACGTTTGCTTTAAAGAAACAGGATAATTAGGTATTACTTCTACTAACTACATAATTTGTATACAACAACTTTATTTACAAATTAATAAAGACAACACCTTTTTACTAAGTATATAGTAAGCATCTATTGCTTACATTACTTTTTAAAAATAGTAAGCTAGAAAAGAAAGTACTAGATGCTGTAAATAGAGTGTAGCGCATGCACAGCGCACGTGCAATAGCAAGAGAATACTTCTTAGTAGCATAAGAATACTAGCACTAATACTATAACAAAAAATATAAACTAAAGATCTTCTACTAAAGAGACTTAGTTCGCCTTAGTATAAAGAATTTTAGACTAGCCTACTAACTTAGCAAGAAGCTTTTTAGTAAGTTTATAAAACTATTTTAAGTGTAAGAAGTAGTTAAAACGTGGGCTTACTAACTATAACTACTACCTTACTATTGCATTTATAATGTCTTCTTCGTTTCTCTACTAAAGTAATAGAAATCGCGCAGTAGTTAAAAAAATAATACCTAGGCACTAAAAATTAGCTCTAAAGGTAATAAGATTTAAGAAGTTAAAAAAATATTAAGAGAACTAATTAAGAATAACTAGATAGAGTATTAGTTACAATAGAAAAGTTAGAATAAATTATAAAATACTTAGACTTTAGCATTGCATTTAAGAATAGAGAAGAACTAATAAAAAAACATAAGTATAAATAAAGATTATTACGTTCTAAGCGTACTAAAAAAGTACTTTAAATATTATTACTGCGCTTTTAGGGCGCGAAATTATGTATTTAAAAAAAAAAACTATAAGTACAAAAGTTATTTACTTCTACTTATTATTATAAATCTCTTTACTACTACTACCTATCTTATTATTACTACTACTTCTAACACTACTATTATAAGTACTACCTGCGCCTAGACTGCGCCTAAGCAGCAGCATATTATTATTACCTAAGCTCTTATTATTATTATTATTATTACTAGTAGAACTAGTAATCCTAGCTGTATAACTAGTAATTAACTTAAAAGCAGCCACTATACAGCGCTGCTTTACTAAAATTAAGCTTAGAAAATAAGGCAAAGATGTTAGCACCTAAGTAAGTACTATTAAAAGAGTACTAGTATACGTAGTAATACAGTAGCAGTTAAGAGCTTAAAGTTAAATTAGCACTAGCAGCGCGTAAGCTTAACGCTAGTAGCAATAATATTAGAGTTAGTCTTTAAAGTATTAGTATTAGAAACTATAGTATTAAAATAGAAGCAAAGTTAATATAAACAATTTAAACACTTTTTAAGCGCCTTAAGAACTTAATTAAATTAGCTAAAGTGTAATTAACAAGATAAACAACTTACCTTAGTATAACTACTATAGTTGCGCTTAGCACAATAGTTATAATAATAACACTTAGTCTTTTTACAATTTTTTTTTACTTAGTAATATTTTATATGTAGCGCAGGTAGGTTGCATGCAAAGTAACAATATAAATAGCTTTCTCAAGTTTACTAAACTTATACAGCTAAGTATCTTATAAATAAGAATCTTTAATATACTTAAAATATAAATAGTAAACTATAATAAAAATTAGAGCTTAGTATTAAAGTGCGTAATAAGTACACTAATATTGCGTGTAAAGTATGTTAAGCAAGACAAGGACTACAAAAAATATACTAAAAAATTTCTTTATTACTATAGTAAATATTACTTTACATAGAGTACTTATAATAATTATATACTTTTACTTTTACTTTAAAATTTTTTTAAGAAACAAACAACAGAATTTAAAAGTTACTACAACAACGCTACAGAACTTAAACTATAGAGCTTGCTATATATTTAACTTATAAGTAACACGCGTTTTAAGCGCACGTAACTTACGCGTAGAACACGCTCTTTGCTAAGCTATCCAATATACACACGTTATTATTTGGAGCTATCTCTTACTATCTTCTGTAGTGTGAAGCAAGTACTATTGCCTGAAGCCACCCCTTACATCTAGAAGAGAAATGCTAGAAAAAAGATCCTAGCAAAGCTCTAAGCAATCAAATTAATTAGAAAAATTAAGTAAAATAGATATTTAATATACTAGATAGTTCTAAACAAGCGCTTTCAACTATGGTATTAGTAGATTAGAAAATTGCTAATGTTAATACTACTAGATCTACAGAAATCATTAAGTAGGTACTAGATAGTAGAGCAAGCGCGTATATTTGCTACAACAAGGATCTACTTTAAACCCTTTATAATGTAAGCAATACCTATATTAAGTAGGTTAACACAGCTAAAATACTACTAGCAATTCCAAAAGAAGACGTTTATATTACTTTTACTAGCACAAATACATCTGTAGTGCTAAAAGACGTACTCCTAGTACTGGACCTAAAAGTAAATATACTTAGTCTGTACTAAATCATTTAGAAAGGAACTGAAATTTTATTTACTAAGACTAATAGCCTAATTATTCGATCTAGTAAAATACTAGCTAAAAGGCAATATACTAGAAAAATTGCAGTATTTACTGCAATTAGTAATATTCAACACTGTACAGAAATCAATACATTAGAAGAAAACAATTAATTTAAGAAGATTAATTAAAAAGATAAAAAAGATTAAAAAGATTGAAAAGATTCTAAAAATTAAAAAGATTAAAAAGATTAAATAGATTAAAAAGATTAAAAAGATTAAAAAGATTAAAAAGATTAAAAAGATTAAAAAGATTAAAAAGATTAAAAAGATTAAAAAGATTAGAAAGATTAAAAAGATTAAAAAGATTAAAAAGATCAAATATATTAAAAAGACGAAAAAGTTCAAAAAGAGTAAGAGACTCTTCTACACATACGTTTAGGCCATCTTAGTAAAACATGCTTAAGTAAGCTTACAAATAATACCTATAGCATTATATTAAATATTAAGACTAGTAAAGCTATTAGAAACAAGAATTGCTTTAAGAATAAGCTTACTAGCAAAGGTAACAGACAATTGCAAAAGGTGCTAGCTAGGCTACAAGCCTAAAGGATTATAGCAGCAATCTATATGAATAATCTACTTATATTTAAAGCAAATAAGCAGAGAATAACTTAATAATCTAAAGATCTTGTAAATATCTTAGACCTTAAAATTAAAAACCTAGGCAATGTCTCTAAATCTCAAGAAGAACAGAGTTTAATAGCTAATAATAAGCTAGAAAATAAGCCTAGTAAAACAGCACTACTATAGCAATTTGATTGTGCAAAAAAGGAATTTGCAGTAAATCCTAGAATTAATACAAAAGGCTCTAGTAATACAGATTAAGAAGGTAATTATAATAATAGTAGAAAATTTTTCTTAGAATATTTATTTCTGCTTTTGTTTACTGTTAGCAAAAAATCCATTTTAGGATCTATATTTCTGCTCTAAATTGTAATTAGAGATTGTTTACTAGTTGCAAATCTAGTTAATATATCTTAAATTACTAGCAAAACAGCTTCCTAGCTTAAGAGGGCGTGTAAGAGATTAAGCTACTTAGCTGTTTCTCTACAAAATCTAGGTGCTTAAAATCACACCTAGAATCTTTAATTAACCTACAATCAATTAATACTAGAAGCTATTACACTACTAGTACTACTTATTATTGTTATAAATTAATCTACAGCAACTACGCAATTTAATACGTAAGATATTACATAAGATTGCAAAGTATTATATTGTCTACTACGCAAGCTATTGCGTAAGTGCAGGTCTTTCTAAAATGTAAGTAACAGGTATATATAGACTATGGTTTAGCTTATAGTTAGGAACTAAAAGAGAGTTAAGAGAATTATAAATTTTAATTAAAGCAGTTGTGCAATAGAATAATAAAACTTAATTACTTTCTTCTTTTAGCCTCTTTATTTAATTCTCTAATTCTTATAGTTCTACTTCCGCACCTACTCCTTAATCTCTATTAGGTTATAAGCGCTTGAGATTAAATCTGCAACAGTTGCGATATATAATATCCTAGCATTTTAGTTAATTTATTCAAGCAAAGACTAGCTTATTTCTTTACTAAACTTTTTAACATTCTTTAGTATGTACAATATCTAGTTTATTAATTTAGGAATTACCTTTCTTATAGTCTTATAGTTAGTCTAAGCATTTAATTAATATATGTTTCAAGTATTGTAATACAAGTATATAATAGTAAGTGCAATTATTAAAATCTTGCTAGTAGAGTGTTCTAAGATTATGCACTAGTTTAGCCAGTTAACAGATAGAATAAATTTTAAGTTAATTAAATTACACTAGTTATACTATTAAGTGTACCTAAGCTATCTGCAACACTAGAATTATTATTAGAAAATATACGTTATTATTTTAAGATTTTATTTTGATTTATACTAAATAAGCTTTTTATAACCTTTATTTTAACATCAATTTTTATCATACTGAACGCATTAATAAAGTATTAATCAATAAAAGAATTTAACATTGACGTTTGCGTAATAGTTATAAGAGCTACTACTAATAGCTTCTTTTTAATTAACTAAAGAGTCTGCTTAACATAAATAAACGCAGGCTTCATAATTTACAACTATAGCTTCCTATATAGTGACTTAGTTAAGTCTAACTTAACTTAATATACGCTGATAGTTTTTCTGTTCATCAAGAAAAAGAATAGTTTATTTAATATAACTAGTTTATATATAAGTTACTTGTACATAGTTTTAAAAAGAATAGAGAATTTTAAAAGTAAAAAAAAGTAAGTAGAAAGCTTTTGTAAAGTATTATAGGCTTCTACTATATTAATATACGTACTCTTACTCTCTTTTACCTTCTCTACCTCTATCGCAATCTTTTTGCTAGCTATAAGCTAGCAATTACTATTAAATATATTTTAATTAGTGTTGTTTCTTAGTACTGTAAGTAATTTTTTAACTTTGTTTTCTCTTAGTAGTTAAGCTTTTCTGCCCCAAGCGCTTAGTGCGTAGACTTTATCTACTTACTATTTAATTCTTGTTTACTACACATAATCTTCTCTTAACTTTTACAACTAATTCATAGAAGGCAGCAGGTTTTTACTTTTTTAAAAAATATATTTTTACTATAAGAACAACTACTACCTCAAATACTTTAAAAATTAATTTAGAAATTACTAAGTTTCAGAACAACTATTTTATTATTCAACTTATATATATTTAAGTATGAACTAGAACGCCTTAGGCTAGGCTAATGTAACCAAGTATAACTTATTATGCTCTATTAAGTGTTAGCACGTCTTATATCTATTTTTTAAGTACTGATTTAAAGTTTTAAGCATTTATTACAGCTTAAAATAGCTTATTATAGCTTATATCAACTTATTTAAAATTTGTTTATTTTATTTCTAGCCTTCTAGATTCAAGTCTAAACTCTCTTGAAAAACTTAGTTAAGCTACTATTAGTATTGCCTTTAGCGCTTATGTACTAGGAATTTAAAGCTAATAACCTTATATATATATAATGTACCTTTTACTTAAGTAGAACATAGCTGCTTTTTAGGATTTTGCGCTATATTAAGTTAGAATAGCTTATTATAGCTCACAATACCCTATACATACCCTCTTAGAGATACTAAAAATGAGTTTTTTTATTTCTTACTACTTTAAAAACTTATTACTCTTAGCTTTAACTGTAATAGTAGAGTAATTATAGAAAGAAATGTTTAAATATAAATTACTATTAAAATATTAGTTAAAGTAAATAGCAATATTATAAAGAAAAAGCTTTTTTACCTAAGGCTTATACTAGCTAAAAGAAGTTAGTAAAGGCAATTATAGGGTATATTAAGCTATTATAGCCTATAAAAGCTTACTTATTTTATAAATTATTGTAAGAAGTAGCTTTAGGCAATAGTACCTATATTATACTATAGAAGATAGTAAAAAATTGCTCTAAATAATAACGTATGCATATTTTAAGTCATAATACTTATAGGTATTCTTGCAGGTAAAAAGCCTCTTATAAGCATAATTATAGGTAAGTAAGCTAATAACAAGTAAGCTTAGTATATTTAGCTAACATATAACTATTTATAATATTTATTTATTTAAAGCTTTAGCTTGTGTTATTAGTTTAGCCTTTACTATCTGAAGGTTAGTCATAGTAAAAGAAGAATTTTAGTAAAAGGAGTAAAGCTTTTATATTTCTTTTTCTATAGTTAGGCGTTTAAATTATAGTAAGAGTTTTATATTCTTTTTGCGTATACTAGTATTGACTAAGGTTTAACTGTACTTAATATAAGCTATTAGTCTTTGTGTCTTACAGGGAGAAGAACATTCTAAGTATTATATTATTTATATATAAGTTGTTTATATATAGTACTATATAGCATAGAAAATAATAAAAATAAAACGTAGTAAGTGGAGAGCTTTTATAAAGTATTATAGGCTCCTACTACAGTAATGTACGTGTTTTTACCTTTCTCTACCTTCTTTACCTCTATTATAAATCTGTTGCTAGCTATAAAGTAGTATTTGCTATTAAACATGTTTCAATTTGTGTTGTTTTTTAGAACTTTTAGTCAATTTTTTAATTCTCATTTTACTAAGTAGTCTAATCTTTTTTACTCTTAGCGCTCAGCGCGTAAACTTTATTTACTTATTGTTTAAATTTTCGTAACTATATATAATCTTTTTTTTTCTTTTTTCTAACTTATTAGTAAAAAGTAGCTGCTTTTTACTTTTTAAGAAAACCTATTTTAACTATAATCAGAAATACTACCTTTAATGGCTTAGAAATAAATACTAGTATTAAATTACCTAACTAGAATACTAAGTTACAAAAAAGCTACATCTTCATAGTAGAAGGCTAAATTATGTTTATATAGGCTAAAATACTCTATAATAACCAATAGTAGCTTATAAACGTATTATACAACACTTTTAACCTAAGTACTAGTAAGAAAAATATATTATATACTAAATTTTCTTACAAATTTTTTTTTAGGCGTTACCTTGTGGTTGTTGAGAAACAGACACCTGTTTTTTTGAAATTTTGCGGTGATTTCGCGTTGGCGACTCGCTTGGGTTGGCGACTCGTTTATGAAACACGTTATTAGATATTGAATTTATTTAGTTTCTCTAATTCATTTGATTGCTTAGAGCTTTGCTAGGATCTTTTTCTCTAGCATTTCTCTTCTAAGTGTACTAATTCTTTGCAGTAATTGTAGATTATTTTTAGACTCTTTTTGTTGTTTAATTTTTAAGTTAATAAGAATAATTCTACGTTCTAAAATTAAGGAGCTTGTAAGCTATTATAGCTCTTTTGTTAATATAGCCTCTTTAATCTTTATTAATTATGTTTGTAATTGTAGCCCGTCTAATTAGAGCTATTGTTTAAAGCTTTTAGACGTCTAGACTTATCAAATACTTAGCTGCGTATTGCTTCTAGATTAATTGTTTTTTTTAATCTAAAGCTTTAAGTAGTTACAGTAACTAAAATATTAAAATATAAAATTAAATTTGTAAGTATTAAAGCTGTAACAAATTTAGTAGGCAAATTAATATTTTTAGTCTTTAAGCTTAAAACTAGCCTATTAACTTTTTATAGGTAAGTTTCTACATTATTCTAACATTTATATAGTGTAGTAATACTAAAATCTCTACATATCAGAAAATTAGAACTAAATTCCTTTTAAAAATATAATTTTTCTAGGTAATTCTAGAGAAATTAGGGAGTAATAATATCTTTTTACTATAATATAGGTCTATTATTAAGGCTAAGACGTAATATTAATAAGGCTTTTACCTCTTAGTCTTTAAGCGTCTAATACTTATCTGAATAGTCCTCTTTAGTTAATTTTCCAAGATTACTTATTATAATATCCTTGTAATCTTATTATACAAGGATGAATTATATTCTAAGTACTTATATATTGTAGTTAGAGCTGCCTTTAAGCTTAGGCACTCTAAGGAGACTATTATTAGCTATTTTAATCTACTAGCCTAAGCCTAAAATAATTAGCTAAGTAAATTATGATTGAACGCTTAGTAAAGCTGCAGTTACTATCTTTACTATAAAGAATTCTAGCTGCTAGTAAAATTAATCTTTTACTACTAGCGTATTAGAGTTTCTTAGCTTGCAGCTTTAGCTTACTTCTAACTTTTTAATAAAAATAAGCTTAAATAGCTTCATAACTCTTGCTATAAAGCTTTTATACGTCTAATCAGATACATTTTCTAGCGTATAAGAGTTTTTAGCCTTTTTACCTTGGTTTACTTTTAACTTAAAAAAAAACTTTTTATAGCAAAATTTTTTTTACCATAAATTAATTATTTATCTAGTTAAGTTTTCTAACTAGCGTTATTAAGTTAGTGTATTGTAACTCTAGCTCTTGCTAGAAAACTAGCTTTGACTATTACTAGCTCTTATATATAGTTATAGTCTAGGCAAATAAATACTTCTTAATTTTTTTTATTTTATTGCGTAATTTTTTATAAATTTTTTATCTTACTCTATAGTTTTTTATAAATTTTCTA
Organism: Alternaria gansuensis; assembly: GCA_009289805.1. Classification (NCBI taxonomy): domain Eukaryota; kingdom Fungi; phylum Ascomycota; class Dothideomycetes; order Pleosporales; family Pleosporaceae; genus Alternaria; species Alternaria gansuensis. Next base: position 111,104 of record WBOK01000182.1, on the reverse strand, counting down.
TTCTATTGTGTAATCTTTTATAGATTTTCTAGGTTTAGAATCTATTTTAGATTTAAGCTTTGGGCTTATAACTTATTATAAATTTAAGCTTTAAGCTTATAACTTGTTGTAGATTTAATTTCTAAGTATAGTTGCTTGTTCTACTATTAACTTAAAGGTAGAGATCTTTGCCTTCTACTTATTTGTAGTAGACTTAAAGGCAGCCTAATCTAGGCTTATAACTTAATAGAGATTAAAGAGGAGGTAGAAGTAAAATAATAAGAATAAGAAAAATAAATAAAGACTAAAGCAAAATAGTGCTAAACTAACTTATATTATGTAGTTACTCATTATATTTTATGTTATTCTCTTTTAGGAACTCTTTTTTAGATTCTAACTACAAGACCAACTTTAGTCTATATATACTTATTAACTACATTCCAGAAAGATATGTACTTATGTAATAGCTTTCGTAGTAAACAATGTAATATTTTGTAATTCTATATACTTTTACGTAATAGATTGCGTAGCTACTATAAATTAACTAACAACAATAATAAGTAGTACTAGTAGCGTAATAGCTTCTAGTAATTAACTAATTATAAGTTAATCATAGATTCCAAGTATAATTTTAAGCACCAAGATTTTGTAAAGAAACAGCTAAGTAGCTTAATCTCTAATAAAGCTTAATATTCAAGTGATAGCTAATAAACTATTAAATAAACGCGCTAGTAACTCTATTAGCAAGAACTGAGTTAAAAACTTTATTGAGTAAACCTTTAAGCTCTATACGCGCTAGAGCTATTTTTATAATTATTAGTAAGCTACTTATAAAGACCTAGTAGCTATCTAGCGCTAGTTTAACTTAGTCTAGGTAATAAAGCAAAAGTAGATTATTATAAATAATAATATTTACAACTTTAATAAAACTAGCTTTATTAGAAGTAAGATTTTATTATAGTTAGTTATTATAAGCTTAAAAGAATAAAGTGAAAAAAGTAAATATAGCTAGGTAATTACAAGTAAGTTACTTTAACCTAAGGCGCAGGCCTTCTAAGTTACTAAAAACTACTTGCTATTATCTTTATAAGTAAAGTGCTTATTAAAATTTAGTTTAAAAACTTACTTACTAACTAAGTTCTTTAAGTTAGTTTAGATAGCTAAATAAATAATTAGCTTACTTTTACCTAGTTAGAGTAATTTAATACTTATATAAAAATCTGTACTATAAGTAGTATAAGTGTTAGGGTGTATAAGATATACTGCTATAAAAGTAAGAAATTAGTAGTATTTAAATTATACAAGAATAAAGTTAGTAAGATAATAATTTTAGTATAGATAAAGTATAAAGACTATTAGTACAAGAAGAAGCTTATTCTATAGTATAGTATAGAAGCTTAGCTATAGAGTATATAAATAATCTTTCTTTCCCTCTTTTTTATAATATATAAAACAAGTTCTATACTTTAACATTAATTAGTTAAGCACTAATTTAGTGTATAGTTAAGTATTACTTTATATACTAGCATAGTAAGTATTAACTACTAATTATTAATAGCTATAAAAGCTACTACTTTATTAGTTTTTAAAATTTTATAAATTTTTTTTTTATATACCTACGGACTAGCGTTACTATTTAAGCATAGCTCTTTTGTTTCTAGAGGCGAATTACAAAATCCTCCTGCTTGTTAGTATGTCTTAGCTACTTAATAACTGTTTTAATATGCTCTTACTTCTTGTAAAGCAACTGCAACGTCTTTATACTAAGGTTGTATTCGCGTAGAAGGAGATTGGTAAAATATTATACTATTACTACACCTAAACTATTAACATACGCAACGTATTTAATAGACTTGCTGCTTGATTAGCTTTTTATAATCTCTATTATAACTTTAACAATTATAATACTAGGCGCATCAATTAAGTGTTAATAAACAACAGAATTTAACTTTTACGTTTAGTTAATTACTGTAAAAACTACTGCTAATAGATTCTTTTTAACTAGCTAGAGAGGCTGCTTAACAAAGGTAAACGCAGGTTTCATAATCTTCTACTATAGCTTTTTATATAGTAACCTAGTAAGGTCTAACTTAACTTAATATAAGCTTTTAGTCTTTATATTAAATAAAAGAAAAACAGTTTAAGTATTATATTATTGATATATAGGTTATTTGTGGAGAACTAGGAGCTGGTAACAGTGGTTTAGGAGAACCGAATGATTAATTCTAATCCTGCCTTTCTAACTGCGTCTAAGACGTGCTATTTATATAGACCTGACCTAGAAAGGCTGTTGTTAAACTTAGAGGAGTTTGACACGTATCCTAACGAGCTTAGGTGTAAGATTATAAGTTTAGCGTAGATACTCTAACATAAGGTTAGCTAGCGCGCGCTTAGCGCGTAAGCTAACAGGCTCTTATCTTTAGGCCTAAGAAGGCCTTAGGCCTTAAAAATAGTATATTATAGATGCAACACACTTTTTAGGTAACTAAGACCTTAGTTACTTATATAGAGCTTTATATAGTCTTAGCGTACTGTGCAACACGTTGCGCACGTGTAGCTTAGCGTAAAGCGTAACAACAATAATAAAATTTTAAGCTTTTTAGGCTTAGTATCTAATACTACTATAGCTGCTATAAGTATTGCCTATAAGTTTATTTAAACTTTTTAAAAGCAATACTAATTGCTTTTATAAGTGTTATAATACTTTTATATAGCTTTTTTAAGCTTACTACGCGCTACTCTATACTCCTACGTAGCTCTTAGCTCTATTTTAGCACTTCTTCTGTTTAGTTACTAACTTTATATAAAAGTTAAAACTACAAAAAGCTACTACTGCCTGCACTACTACTTGTGCTGCCGCGCGCGTGCTGCTACTGCTATTGCCCTCGCCTTCGCTCTTGCTACTGCCGCTGTCGCTACCTACTTTAGTAGCGCGGCTACCTTTAAAACACGCTTTTTGTGTAAAGTTAACTAGTGCTACTTTAAGTATAGCACTAGCCTATACGTCTAGAAGACGTATAGGCAAGGTTAAAACTCTAGTTAAGACTGCCTGCGGGGGTAAGACCCTAGCAGCAACTCCTAGGCGCTAAGGCAAACCTAGTACATATTATAACGTGCTTTATTTTAAGTGCGTTAAGAGCGCTTTGTTTAGTAGCTTTAATAGAGCTTGCTAGGACAGGGCTTTAGGCTCTAGAACATGCCACTAGTAGTGCTTTAATAGGAAGACCTGCAAAGTCTTATATATATTTTCTTTTTAAATTTTAAGCTTTTACTAATAATTAAAGTTTTTAAATTGCTATTTTTTTAGTTAAAAAGCTTTTTACTAAGCTTTAAAAAAATACGCTATTATAAGCTCTTTTCTTATTTTCTTTTAAGTTTCTTATACTAACAAATTATAAGGTAAGTAGGCTAAAAAGCATGTAAGCTGCCGTCCGCGTTCTTCTAAAAAAAGCGGCTAAAGAGGAGAAGTCTAGGGAGGGCCTTAAGAGTAAGGTAGAGGAGGAGAAGGAAAGTTAGGATAACTAGAAAGAGCCTACTAGCTTTTCTAATAGTCTTCTTACGCGTTGTCTGCGCGCTAAGAAGCTATTAAATAAGCTAGTTAACCTCTTAGTTACTTAAAAACCTATTAGAAGAGAGTTATTTTCTTAGAATTTTATAAGTTTCTTAAGGGTAGAGGGCTAATCTACTTTAATAATTAAATATCTATTTTTTCTTTTTTTATGCTCTTTTTATTTAAAATTTTTTGTAAAACACGCGTTTTATATTAATAAGCTTTTTAGAGTGCTTAAGCTTTTGTTTTAACAAGTACTTAGTAAGTTTATTAGCTAGTATCTTAGCTATTAGTAAATATTTAATTTAAAATAAGCCTTTAGCGTGCTTCTAGCAGAGCTATATGTTCTATATATTAATATAATAGAGCTTAGTAGTTATTCTTTCTTGCTTTCTAACAACTAGGCGTATAGTTTATTAGTTGTTGCAAAAAATTCTCTAGGCTCCTAAAACTATAAGCTTAAGTTCTTTAAATAGTCTTTTAAGCGCTATAAATTCTTTTACTATATACTTTAATGTAAAGAGCTTAGCTTCTATAATTAAGGTTGTTACTGTAGCTTAATAAGCTACTTTTTAAACAATTAGGCTTTTAAAGTGTATAATAATATAGCTTTAAAAAAATTAATAAGTTTTTAAATTATTAATAAAAAATACGTTTCTATATATAGTAAGCTCTTTATTGTTAATATTACTGTATGTAATCCTCTTATGCCTTGTATAGTAAAAGTATTATATAAGATAATCTATAGCCTTTATGTAAGCATTTAAAGAGTTTGTAAAAAAGTAAAAAAGCTTAGAAACTGCGTAAGTAGTATTAGGACGCAGCATAATAGCTGTGTACAGCACGCTGCTAACGCGCTCTTAGTAGGCTTTAATTTAAAGCTTTAAGGCCTCTCTAGGATTTTTAACTAGCTCCTTTAAGAGTAGAAGAGTTTTTAAAAACCTGCTAAAGGCGTTTAAATTAAATTTTTTTATAACTTTATTAATATAGGTGTTGTGTAGTAGCAATATTATGCGCTTTTTATAATTTTTTATAATCTTTATCTCTAGAAACTAGCTTGCCTCTCTTTTATTTTTAATCAGCCTATGGCTGGCAACAAGATTGCGATGGAGATGGAGGAGGAGGGTAAGGACACATACGTTACCGCAGCAGGAGCCTGCAATTTTAATCTTATAAGTGTTTTTAATTAATTTAAAGAGCTTATAAGCTTTTATTTAGTAAAATTTATAATTTATAAAGAAAATATTATTTATATAAAATATTAGAAGAAGCGCGCAGTCTTTAGCAAAGAAGAGATAAAGATTCTTAGCTAAGGCCTACAGGCTAAGCTTTTTAAGTGTACTTAAAAATTTATTATACTACAATAATAGCAATTCTTATAGGCTGTATAAGGCTCTTTTAAGCCTAACACGCTTTCCTTAGCACTTATAAATATTTAGTAAGTTATATAAAACTACTGTTTTATTACTAATATTAGTGTTAAAAAACGCGCCTACTACGTTAAGTTACTAAATCTTTATATTAAACTTAGCTGCAATTACTATTACAAGTCTAAGAAATTATATAGCTAGTGTTGCCGCGTATATTAAGTATAGTAAGTTTTTTACTTAAAGGTCTTTTTTTACTATAAGACGTGCTTTGCATTTAAGAAAGTAGCTGTTTTTATTAAGCTTATAAGTAAATACCTAATTTAGAAGAAGAGGCCTAAAGTTCTCTAGGTTCTCTTCTTCTATCTAGGTGCCTTTTAAAAGTAGAGTATTAATCTCTTTTTAACTAGCTTACTTAAATAAAGTTCTATATTAGTAGTTATAGAAGTTCTTCTATTTATTTAAAAGCTTTAGGAGATTGTTAAAGTATATTTAAAATTAATTAACCTTTCTAAGAGCTGCTGCTATTACAGCATAGACTATAATTAGCTTTTAATTTTCTTAAAGCTAATAAAGTAATACCTTAAGCTTAAGTACCTTTATAAGGTTATATAGTAGGTAGTATACGCCTATACTTTCTATATTAGGACTGTATTAGTTTTTATTTTTTAGCCTTAAGAAGCTTCTTATAAAAAGTTTTTATACTTTCTTTTTATAAAGTCTTTTTACTAAAGGATTTTAAAAGACTCTAGTTAGTGCTATAAGATTTTTAGCACTACGCTAGGCCTCTTTAAAAGCGTTTTCTACTTTTTCTAAAAACTATAAGTGTCTTTACGCGTCTGTTAAGCTTAATCTACTAGTTATTTACAATTTTTAAGAGCTACGCGGCTTATTACTGCTACTTATAGCTCTCTAAGCTAAAGTGCCCTACTTTAGCATTTGCGCTTCTAAAGAAGAAAGCGCTAGCATTACCTTAGGCGTTAGTAGCTGTTCTAAAGGACTTTTTTGCCCTGCATAAATTTCTTAAGAAGTGTTAGCCTAGTGCTTTTTGTATACTTTTAGCGTACTACTTATTAGAGACTATAGTAAGCTTTCTATAGTTTTTGTTATTAGCTAATTGCTTATTAGCTGTAAGGTCTTCTATGTTACTACTTTTACTTAACTAATACTTATAAGCTGCTTAAGTATTTCTTTAGCTTCACTAATTTTATTGTTATTAATAGTGTATACTATAAAGAGCGCGTTCTACCTTAGCAGCTTATAAGCTAGTTCTTTATAGTATAGTGTCTTATTAAATATAACGTTGCGTGTTGTAATAACTTAGTTAAGCGCTAAGACTTATATCTAGTATATATTAGAGGCTCTATAGCCTACTAAGTAACTAATATAGCCCTTAAGAAGAGTCTTAAAGCTCTTCTTATATTGCCTAGCTACTCTATTCTTGTTTAAGGAATAGGCGCAGCAGCTATAGGCATATATTTTGCTCTAATTTAGTTTTATATTTGTTGTAAGGCTTTTAAAAAGCTTTAGTTTATAGTACTTAAAGTACCTCTTACTTTATTAATTAAAAAGCTTATTTAGTAAGCGCAAATTATATATATAAAATAAGCTTATATTATAAAGCTATGCTACAGCTTTAATAATTTCTAGCTAAAGTTTCTTAAGCAGGTTTACACTTACTCTTATTTTAATTAACTTAGTTATTATTTCTTATCTTACTTGTTTAGCAGCTCTATTTAGTTCATGTATATATAGTAAAGATAGCTTAATTATAATACTGCGTTCTTTATACTATGTTTAGTACTATAATATACTTTGCTAAAAGAGCATTAAAAGATTATTATTTTATATAATTTTAACTATCTAGAGCTTATAATAAGCTTTAATAAGAGCTTTAAGATAGTAAAAAGCTTTTATAATTTTTAAAATAGATTTAGCTTATAAAATATATATATAAAGCTTACTACTAAAGGTGTCTTTTATAACTTATATTTATTACTCTTTTAAATAACTTTAAGGCATGTTAAATAGGTCTTACAAGATTTTCTAGTATAGTTAAAAAAAAGGCTCTTTTAGTTGCCTTAAGATAACATGTTTAGTATAAGTTAAAGTATAGTACTTATATTTAACGCGTGCTATTTTTTTAACCTGTAATCCCTAAGCTACGTTAATAAGTACTTTTAGTGCTTTTAGACCTAGATGCCTTACTCTAGCATACTAAAGGTTCTCTAAGTTACTTCTTAAATAAGTTTTTTATAAGCTTTTAATAAAAATTATTATATTTATAATAAGCTTTAAATAAGAAGATAGAGACTTATATTTAAAAAATAAGAGGTTAAAACAATGTTTAAGCTATTCTAGTATAACGTTTTTACTTAATATACTTTAGTAAAGTATATTGTCTAGGCCTAGGTACTAAACTCTTTTTTTATGTAGGCGAGCTTTTAAAACAATATTAAAATAAAAACTTTTAATAACTACTATATTTATAAGAGTAAGGTCCTTAGTTTTATTACTAAATATTTTATTTAGGACTTAACAAAGAATATAAGTCCCTTGTCTACTAATAGAGAAAGCCTAAGTGCCTGCCTCTACTGTCTCTACCTCCCTCGCAGGTACAAAAGAGCCTAGTATAAGTAGTTTTCTGCTGTTTACTAAGTATAACGCAGCCTTACTATTAAGTATAGTGCTCTCTAATAGTACATAGGCGTTGTAATTGCTAGTGTAGTATACACCTAGGCTGTTGTTTTTTTTAAAAAGCGCTAAGTTAATTAAAGATGCAATAATACTACTTGTAAAAGCCTTTAACTTACTTTTTTCTTTCTAAAAAAGCTAGTATTCTGCTTTAACTAATTTATTTTAGAGTTCTTTATAATAGTTAGTATATAGGCGTTCTTAAATTTTTTTTACTTTTTTTTTACTAATATTACAATAGTATTTTGCGTAAGCCTTAATTACTACTAAAAGTATATAGCATTTTATAAAATTTTAAAAGTGTTAATACTTTTTATTATTTTTGCATAGGCACTTATAGTTAATTTTATAGCCTACGCTCTCATTACTTTAAATTTTTTAAAGTTTTAAGTTTCTTAAAGTAGTAAAGGCTCCTACTATTAATTTAGCTAAGCTTAGTATACTAATTAAGCGCTAATAAAGTATTTTTAAAAATACTTAACTAGTTTAGTTTAAGTTTAAATAATTCTTTTTAAGTGTCTACTACTATTAGTAAAGCGTTTTTATTATATTAGCCTAGTTAAGAGCGTATTTAGCTCCTACAGCATCTAGAAAGTTAAATATAGTAAGCGCGCTGTTTACTTTAGAAATTTTTAGCTCTTTAGCTTTTAGTTAGCTTATTTGCTACTTATTATACTAAGCTTTTAGTTCTATAGTACTAAGTTTTGCTTTTTTAAGGCTTGCTTAGTACTTCTAATATATTACTATTTAGTTAACAGCGTCTGTTAGCGCTAGTTTAAGCTATAGTTATTTAATAAGCTTATTAAGTATTTAACTAGCACTATTTATAAGTTTAATTATAATTAGAGCTAGTATCTATTTATTAATAGTTATATAGACTTAATTTTAAATATACTAAAAGGCTTACGTATTTATAGCCTAGTTTACATACTTTACGTAGTATTTATTAAGTTTTCTATTATAAGCTTTAAGTTTTTTTTAAAATAAGTTCTTTATAGGCGCTAAAGGCCTTAAAGGCGGCTTTGTTAATATATTAATAGTTATAATAGCTTTTAAGTTAATATATCCTTAGACTCTTTTAGATTTAGTGTTAAACTTTAGCTAAGTGTACTAGTAAATCTAGGTCGCATAGCCTAAAAGGCGCGCTAAGTTAGTAATTTAAAGGGAGTTGCTTGCTATTATTTTACGTGCAATTAGTTAGTAAGTTAAAAGGTGTAAACTAATTTTTTTAAACAAATTAGAAGGTCTAAACTACTGCTAGCGTACTCTAAGTTGCGCAAGGAGAATCTAAACTGCAATTTAAAGCGCTAGGCTTATAACTATAAAGAACTAGGAGCTAGTAACAGTAGTTTAAGAAAACTAAATAATTAATTCTAATTCTGCCTTTCTAACTGCGTCTAAGACGTGCTATTTATATAGACTTAACCTAGAAAGGCTGTTGTTAAACTTAGAGAAGTTTAACACGTATCCTGACGAGCTCGGGTGTAAGATTATGAGTTCGGCGTAGATACTCTGACGTAAGGTCAGCTAGCGCGCGCTTAGCGCGTAAGCTGACAGGCTCTTATTCTTAGGCCCAAGGAGGCCTTGGGCCTTGAGGATGGTACGTCATAGATGCGACATTATTTATATATAGTACTATATAGTATAAAAAATCCTAAAACTAAACAGCAGCAGGCAGAGAGCTTTTATAAAGTATTATAGGCTCCTACTATAGTAACGTACGTGTTCTTACCCTTCTCTACATCCTCTACCTTCTCTGCCTCTATTGCAATCTTGTGTTACACGGGGTCTTGCTATACTTCTCTAGGCTTAGTCCGTACTAAGGCGAGGTAGACTAAAGCGGTAGTCTGTGAGGTATTGTAGGAAATGTTTAGGTAGAAGAGAGTTATTGTTGTTAACTAATAAGTAAGCAATACCAATTTTATAAAAAATAAAATAACTAGTTAACAATTTGTATAAGAGATAAACTTTTTAAGTTAACTACAACAAGTATAATAATAAGATCTAACATATTTTTATATATATTGCCTTTGTCTTATGTCCTCCCGTACCTCCTATCTAAGAGGGAGATTAGAGAGGGCATTAGCCTCTCTTAAAGTAGTGGCCTCTTAGAGGTCTTATCTTAGCAGGATACTAATTACGTAATCCCTGCGCCCTGCGCAGATTATTACCTTCTAATATTGTAGCTAGTTAACCCTTAACCCTCGCTTGTACGTTAAGAAGAGAATTCTTTCTATTACTTATAACATTATCTCTTCTCTTAGGGGTATTATCTTAATACTTTAGAATATTATTTTCCTATGCTGCGTGTTAAATTGCTAGCTATATATAAAATCTCAGTATGCCTGTTGTGTTATACGCTTATTTCTTTTTATGCCTTTTTAACTATGCTTAAGGTTTTGTTATTTTATTATGTTTATTTAACTAACTTAACTTAACAATGTTAAGCCTAAGCTAATTACATCTATTAGTAGAAGAAGAAGATAACGTTTTATTGTAAGCCCTGTAAGGAGAAGAATTTTTATTATTTTATAAATACTGCAACTAGTTATTATGCTAGTTATATTTTTATTAAAGTAGAGTATAGTCTTTTTATTTCTAAAGAAGAGTAGAAGAAGGTAGAAGCTAAGAAGTATAAAAAGCAGCTAGCGCTTCTTTGTGCTAAAGCAGAGGTTGCTTAGCTTTGCCTAAAAGTTGCTAAGACTAAGGCTTTAGAGCGCTCTTACGCTAATTATAATTATGTAATCTTAAGTCTTTAGAATTACGCAAAGGAACAAGCTAAAAAAAACTTTGCCTTTAGTATAGACTTTCTAATAACTAAACTATTACTACTTAGATAATTAACTAACTTAGGCTAGTTACAGGCTAATACTTTTTTTAATCTTTTTTTTTAATTACTTTTTTTTAAAGACCTAGTCTTTTCTTCTCTAAATGTTCTTAATAGTACTTAAATACTTATAATTTGCAGTTTGTTAAATTTTCCTTTACTTTTTAAGTGTCTTAGCTCTCTAGCTATCCTTGCTACTTAACTAAGTATTTCTACTAACAACTAATTTTTTATAAGTTCTTAATTTCTTTAACCTTGTACTTGTTATCTTTAAGCTTTATATAAGTAGCTAGCTTAGCATCTAGAGGTGCTTTTTCTAAGAGTTTTCTGTAAAAGATAGAGTAGACGCGTATACCTAGTAGCTATTAGAGTTTATAGTTTATGTTGCCTATTTTTTTTAGAATTTAAAATAGTTCTACTTAGAAGTTATTTAGTTTTCTGCTTAGTTGCTTAGTTTTAAAGTTCTATTATAATAAGAAAACTTTGTTTTTTTTTAAAGTTAGTTCCTTAATTCTTTACTTATTAGCTACCTTAGCTATTATAAAGTTTCTATAAGCTATGTTTTTACTTAATTTTTTACATAGTTCTTATATTAAGCAGGCTTTATTGTCTATACTTACTATAATACTCTTAATATCCTTTAAATTTTAATAAGCAGCTAGCTTATATCTATAGTTTACGTAGTGTAGTACGTGCTTTATAGTTGCTAACTTAGTGCTATTATATGCTAATTATACTATTAGTAAGAGTTTAACTTAGTTGTCTTACAGCTTGTTAGTATACATTTTTAAATACTATTCTAGTCTCTAGTTTGTTTGTTCTGTCTAGTTGTTTGTTTCAGGGTAGAAGCTAGTTAATAGCTTCTTCTTTACACCTAGTTTTGCTAAGAACATGTTCTAATATTTAAACATAAATAGTTTACTACAGTTAGTAATAAATTTTTTAAGTATTTTATACTTTAATACTAGTGCCTTTATAACTTTGTACGCGTAGCCTTCTGCTGTAATAGTCTCTTTTATAGGCACAAACTTTGCCGCCTTAGTTAATTAATTAATAATTACTAGGATAGTGTTATAAAGTTAGGCTAATTCTAGTTCTAATTATTTTAAAAGCTTTACTATAAAGTCTATTATTACACTGCTTTTTAGTTTTGTTAGTAGCTGTATAGGTTGTAATAGGCTATAAAGCTTATATATCTTAGGCTTATTCTAGTAATAAGCTAAATAGTTACTTAAAATATCTTATACCTTTACTTACAAGCAAAGTGTTGTAAATACCTTAGCTAGTTATTTAACTATTTATTTAATTACTGCATGTCTATATTCTAGGGACTTATATAGTCTTTTAATAAGACTTAATCTTATGTATAAAAGTATATATATATAGTTTTTACAAATTATATTTTAGTGCTTTTGTTTATTTTATAGTAGTTTATTAAAGCTATTTTCTTTAGGCTTAAACTACTAGTTAGCTGCTTTCTGCTGCTACTATTGTTGTAGCGTTTCTACCCGCTTAGCTACCTTAGCTACTCTAGCTAGTTCTAGCTAGTTATAACGTAGTATACTATTCAAATATAGTATTATGTAGTTCTTTATAACTTTCTTCACGTAAGTTAAATTTTTTACTTAGAGTATCTACTACTTTATTAAGTATTCTAGCGCAGTAGGTTATCTTAAAGTTAAACTAAGCTAATAGCTTAGCCTATTAGACTTATTGTTAATTAAGTTCCTTTATTGTTATAAACTCTGCTAAGCTCTAGTAATTAGTAAAAACCTTAATCTAGTATAGTAGTCCTAACAAATAGACTTTCTACTATTTAAAGAACTTAGCTACTTCTAGTAGCTCCTTATTATAAATATTATAGTTAAGTTCTGCTCTAGAGAACTTCCTTAGAAAGTAGAACACTAGTCTCTATTTCTTATCTAGGCACTGTTGTAACAACATAGCTCTAAGTATATAATTTAATACGTTAGTTTTAACTTGCGTCTCTTGTTCTAGGTTATACATCTCTAGTACAGGTGCCTTAAGCAATATTTATTTAATCTAGTTAAACGCTTTCTATTATTTCTTATTTTAGCTAAATTGTATCTCTTTTTTTATAATCTTAAAGAAGGGTGTAGTAATCTTTAAGTAATTCTTAATAAACTTTTAATAGTAATTACTAAATTTTAAAAAAGATTATACGTTTCTAACTATTTTAAGTGTTAGCTACTTTTATATAGCTATAATCTTTTTTAGGTTTATTTTTACGCTCTTTATTAATATTATAAAGCCTAGAAATTCTATTGCTTTAACATAGAATTTGCACTTCCTAAGCTATAAGTATAGCTTGTAATCCTTAAGCTTTCTAAGTACTTTCTTAATATACTTAACATATTCTTTAAGCGTTCTACTAGAGTATACTAGTATATTGTCTAAGTACGCTGTAATAAAGATTTTAAAGTATTTATAAAGCGCGTTATTAATAACTAATTAAAAAGTTGCTAGTGTGTTTACTAATCTAAAAGGCATAACTATGTATTTAGATAGTCTATATTTTGTTTTAAACACTGTTATTTACTTATAACTTTTTTTAATTCTAATTTAGTAAAATCTTTTCTAAATGTTAAACTTTGTAAACTACTTAGCTCTTTAAAGTTAATCTATAAGCTTTAAAATTAGTAGTAAAAGATATTAATTCTTTTGCATTATACTATTTAATCTTCTAAAGTTAACATATAGTCGCTACTTTTTATTAGGCCTTTTTACAAATAAGATAGGTAAGGCTATTAAGCCTAATTTTAGTTAAATAAATCCCTTCTTTAGATTCTTCTAGATATAATCCTTTAGCTTAGCATTATGCTTAGGCAATATTAAATACATTAGTCCTAGGCTTAGCTTAGCTTCTTTATCTAAGATAATCTTATAATCTTAATCTTAACAGTCTACTAGCTCTATAGCCTTGTTTTCCTTAAAAAGTTCCTTAAACTTGTTAGTTTAATACTCTTTTAGTATTTCTAGTAGTAAAAGTTAGTTTTTTATAGTTGCAACTTATTTTATTTAAATAACTTCTATCTTCTAAAAGTTTTTCACATAAATTCTCTCAATCTTAGATAGCAAGATCTTACTAAATCTTTTATTTTAAAGTAAGCTTTAATTTGTTAGGCATATTTCTTTACGTACTCTAGTAACTTTATATATAAGTTCTCTTCTAAGTATTGTTTTTATTTGCTAATTAATAGCGGAATTATGTGCGTTTAGCTAATTATAACTAATTAATATATTAAGTTCTCCTAAATCTATTATATTAATATTTATTTAGCACTTTATGCCTGCTATTTGTAGCTTTATTAACTTAGTTTCTAACTATAGCATGCTGTCTCTATATCCTATAGGTTTCTTGTCAGCTAATATTATTAGAATTAGTTTTCTCTTAATCTAATATAGTATCTTGTATTTCTTTACTACTTATAGAGAGATTATTGTTTTTATAGCCCTACTATTTATAAGCGCTTGTAATCTCTAACTTTATACAAATACAGTTATAAGCAACTACTTTACCTAACTATTTATATTTTATACCTTTCTTAAGGTTATTTTAGGTATGCCTTTACTAGTGTAACTTTATTTTTAGCAGCATTTTAGTTTTTTACCTACTTACTTTTTTTTTTCTAAGAAAGTAGCCTGCACTATACTTAGTGCTATAATGTACTAAGCAGCTATTATTGTAGCAGAAGCTCTAATAGAAGTTTTAGTAAAGCATCTCTTGCTTTAAAGCTTATTTTCTTAGTTCTAGCTTCTTAGTTTTATAAATTAGGCAGTCTATTACCTTGCTAATATTTAATAATAGAGTAATATAATAATAGTTATTAACATATTATGCCTTTTTTAGTTACTATTAATAGTATTTGCATCTATCCCTGCATTGCGTCTATAGAAGTTAGTAGTAAATTTCTACTTTCTTAAGCTTATAAAGGTAACACTTATTTACTAGGCATTTGTCTACCTATAAGTTTAGGTAGTAGCATTAGTCTTAGTCTACTTTACACTTCTCTTTATTTTTCTTATAGAACTTGCAATTAAGCTTGCAGTTATACTAATATAGCTTTTTATATTTTTTAGTACTTTTTACTTTCTTAGCTTTTTAGTTTTTAACCTTAGCTACTAGATTATTAAAGTAAAGTTGTTAGTGTATTACTTAATATCTAACTCTTTTAGTATTCTTGCTAGTAATTATAATTCTTGCTTAAATTATACATTTATTAGCGTAGTGCGTTGTTATTCTACACACTTAATATTAGTTATTAGCTAATTATTTTAGCACAACTTTATTTTTAACTTTCTAATCTATTAGCTTAGGTTTACTTAAAGTAGAAACCTTATTTTCTAGTCTTAGTTATAGTATAATTTTATAGCTGTTTATTAAGCGTGCCTCTTTTTAGAAGTTTAAGTTGCCTAAATTATTATTTAGTTTTATTTAAGCTAGGTATAGTGTTCTTTGTCTAATTATCTAAATTTTAATAGCTACTTGTTTACCTTATTTTTTCTTATAGTCTTTAACAGAGTATCTAACTTTGCTATCTTAAAGATATGCTTTATTATTATAACACCTTTAGCGTTCTTTTTTAGAGAGGCTATTATAAATTTTTTTTTAGGTATTTCTATCTTTAACCTTATTTTACACCTTACTAGTTATAATAGCATTACTATTTTTATTATACTTGCCGCGTTGTTGTTTTGTATTAGCTAAGCTAAGTTAAAAATATTTCTTCTAATTATGTTTTTTCTAGCGCCTATTATTAATGCGCGTAGCTAGCTTAATTAAAGTATAAAGTATATTAGGCTTATTATACTATAATAGGCTATTTTTAACATTTTCTTTTAGGCCTGCTTTAAATACTATTTAAAGTACCTTATTATTTTAGTTTATATATGCTTATAGTTGCTTAATCTTCGCTGTATATACTAATACTAATATAGTCTGTCTTAGGCAAGTTTTTTTTTCTTAGCCTAGTTCTTAGCGTCTATTTCTTTAAAAATGCGTTTTAATTTCTATTTAAACTCTATGTAACTTATAAATAAAGCTTATATTTTAGCTTTAACTTCTTTATATTCTGCGTCTAGTAAGTAGTTATTTATATAAAGTTATATCTAGTTAAAGGCTTTGTTTTTTATATACGTACTTACTATAAAAAAATTCTCTTAGTTAGTAGAGAGCTTATTATACTTGCAATATAAGTTAATATGAAGTAAAAAATATTTATAGTTTCTTTTTATCTTCTTTATATTTCTTTAGCAGTGCTATTTTAGGTTTTTATATATTAACAGTTTATTTATTTAAAGTAGCTGTTAGCTAACTTAAGAGCTAATTAATTATGTTTATTATTCAGGCTACTTACTATGCCTAGACATAAGCCTGTTGCTTAAGATTCTTAATCTTTTATATTCTTAAGTTATTCTTAGTGTTATAGTTAGATGTATTAAGTATTTTATTATTTCTAGACATTAGTTAGTTTAGCGTAGAAAGTTCTAGACTCTAAGCTATATTATTTTAAGTAATTTCTTAAGATATTATTCTAAATCTTATTTAAGTAACTTATTAGTTAAAACATCTACTAGAATTCCTAGTAGTTAAAGTGTTATACAAAGTCTTACTATACTTCTTTAAGCTTAGTTTGTACTAAAGTAATGTAAACTAAAGTAGTAGTCTGTAAAGTATTGTAGAAAATGTTTAGATAGAAGAAAGTTATTATTGTTAACTAATAAGTAATTAATACTAATTTTATAAAAAATAGAATAACTAATTAATAATCTGTTTAAGAAATAAACTATTTAAGTTAACTACAATAAGTATAATAATAAGATCTAACACATTTTTATACTTATGATTTTTGTTCTATATTCTCCTGTGCCTCCTATCTAAGAGGGAGATTAGGGAGGGCGTTGGCCTCTCTTTAAGTAGTGGCCTCCCGGAGGTCCTGTCTTAGCAGGATGCTAATTACGTGATCCCTGCGCCCCGCGCGGATCATTACCGTCTGACGTCGTGGCTAGTTAACTCTTAACCCTCGCTTGTACGTTAAGAAGAGAATTCCTTTTGTTACTTGTAACATCTTGTTGCTAGCTATAGGCTAGCAATTGCTGTTAAACACGTTTTAATTAGTATTATTTTTTAGTACTTACAGCAAATTTTTTGATCTTAATTCTGCTTAGTAGTCTAAGCTTTTCTACTCTAAGCGCCTAACGCGTAGACTTTATCTACTTACTATTAAAATTTTGCTAACTATACATAATTTTTTTTTGAACTTTTGGAACTAGTAAGTAGAGAGCAGCTGCTTTTTACTTTTTTAGAAAACTTATTTTAACTACAACAGTAACTACTACCTTTAATACTTAAGAATAAATATACTTACGGACTTATCTTACTTATTATAGCTTTTTAATCTTACCTACTTCTTAATATTAAAGTATAAGTATCGTAATAATATTTCAAGCTTTATACGCAACTGCACTAACTATATTAGTAAAAAGACTTTTCTACTAGCCTTTAAAGCTACTTTTCAGTAGCTTATTATAAAGAAAAATATTTAAGCTAGCTTTAAAGGCGCTAGTCTAGTCTTATATAACTTATAAGCAGTGCTATGAAAGCTTTAGATAGTAGTATAAATACTAAAATAAATACTATAATAAGTAGCTACTTAGAAAGCGTAAACACTACATAATAGGTTTTAAGTTAAAGATTGAAGTACTTTTGTTAAAATAAAAAGTAAGAGACTACTATAAGTTTTTTAGACACTTACTTAATAAGTAAAATACGTAGCTAAGTAAAAGAGCTTAAGAAATAGTATATAAAATAATACTTGTAATAGAAACATAATAAATAGCTTATACAAAACTTTAGATAAAGCATATAAATAAAAGAGCTATAAGTAGTAATATATATCAAGAAAGAAAACTTTTACTATTGGTGAGGTATAAAAAGTATTAGCTAAATAAGTAAGTATTAGTTATAGTAATAGTAAAGGTGCGTCTAAGAAAGTGTAAGAAAAAAGGCAGTACAGGCGTTGTAAGTAGATAAAATATAATGCTTATAATTATATTATTAAGATAAATAGTGCAAGTAATAATAGCAATTCTAATATTCAATTTAGTATATTAAATATTTTTTAACTATATTAGAAGTCTATAATATGATATTAATATTAATGTGTTAGTAAAAATACGCTTACTTATTTAGTAGGCTTACTTGCTTATAACCTATATTATAGTAAAAGTTGCTTTAAATTAGTTAATTTCTTACTTATAAAAATTAAGCTTATACTAGACCTTTATATTAATATTATTTCTGAAGTACAACTTAGATAGAGGAGCTTTTGTATTTAGAATATAATTATATTATAAAATTTAAAATAATTAAAAAGAATGTTATTTTAATTTACTTATAGTATTACTTTAATCTTAATTTGATAAATATAAGTATCTTTTTTATTAATTTACTTAAGTACTATTTGCAAACGCTATAGTATAATTAAAGAAACTTAATATGCACTATAGTAATAAAGATCTATCTTATTAATAATTACAGCACTTCAAATAACAAGCTTTTAAAGCTTTAGTTTACTTAGCGTAGAATATTAGTATAACCTGCAAGAAGCTATTATAGTATAACTACTATGCAACATTTTATACTTTATAAGTGATTCTATTATAACAACAAAAAGAAATTCATTCACTTTTTTATAGAATTTTATAAAATTAATTTAATTTTCTAACTAGTTAACAACTTAAAATATAGGTACTTATTAAGAGGAAAGACTGCTTAGGCAAGCTATGTAATTATAATATCTGGTTTTAGACGCAAAAGAATATTCTACTTATAATTAATAGCTTTAGTATAAAAATTAGAAGAAAATATTAGGAAAGAATTAGAAGAATTTATCAAAATAACCACACTGCTACACTGCTTAAGAGAGAGTAAGGAATATATAAAATTAAGTAGTAAAGAGAAACTTTATGATCAAAGCACTCTTGCTATAAATTTTCAAGCTTAATAGCTTAGCAAAAAAAGCTAGCTAAAAGCTTATTATAAAAACTATTAAAATATATATCATTGCTAATTTAGTAGCTAAGCTTTAGCTAGTAATAATAAATATAGTAGCTTTCTTATATAAAAAAAGCTTTACTAGAATGTATAGCTACTAATTTTTTAACTAAGTACTTAAAAAATAGTTTAGAAAATATTTCTATTACTACTAACTACTTATAATTAGACATTAGACTGCTAATCTACGCCTAGACTAAGTTAGAGTTTATGCCTATAGCTGCTAAGCCTACTTATTTAATAGATCAAAGGTAGATTAGCGTAATAACTTCATACTTAAAGCTAATTTTTCTAAGTATATTAATTATTTAGTTATTTATAAAGCCTTTTATATATACTATATAGAAGTACTTATATTTAGTTATGTAATTACTACTGATAATATAATCTTTCATAAAAAGTTATTCTATTATTTACTTTGCAAAAGAAAGCTACTTAAAAGTAAAATAATTAGAATTATAAAAGTTTTTTTATATGATTAAGTTAGTTAGTTTTAAAGATTATATAAAAGTCCTTTTACTCATCCAAAATTAAGCTTATTAAAATATAAAGCTAACTAATAAAAACTGTAAAGGTAATGTATTAACTATTTTAAGTAGTGAAAAAGGCCTACTTAGTAAAAATAAAAGCAAATTTGGAAATATTAAGTATATAAAACTTAAAGCTAGTGTATTGTAAGAAATTTCTTTAAATTAATAAAAGAATTCTAGATGTACTTCTTTAAAACACAGTTTTTAACTAAAGACTCTAAGAAACAATATTATTATGAATTATAAAGTATTTAATAGTTTAATAGTTAAATAATAGTACGCTTACCTAGAGGAGATAACTTATTGAAACCTAAAGGTAGAGAGCCTCTTTTTCATAAGAAGCCTAACATCTTATTACTAGTCTAATAGACTATGCTTAAAGACTAAAACACGCTAGCTAATAATAATAACCCTTTTACTTAGTGTACGCAAGTTGTAAAATGTAAATTATTTTATAAGTTATAATTTTAAGCTTTAAATATTAAATAAAGTAAGTGATTAAAAGCTTAAGTTTTACTTACTAAACTTAGTGCAAAATTTAGTAGTAAAAGCTTAAATTAGTTTATAAATTGTTATCTTCTACTAACTAAGCTAGGTAGTAGGCGTAGGCGTAAAGACTTAACTTAAAATTCGAATAATAAACTAAAAAGTAGAAACGTAAGTAGTATTAACTGTTAAGCTATAAAGTATAAAAAGTTATTCTAAACTAATTTTTATAATACTTAGTTACTAGGTTTCTTAGCGACTTAAGAAAACTAAGTAAGCTGTAAAACTTTTAATTATATAGTTATAACAGCTTTACTTACTAAGTATAAACTAAATAAAGAAAATATATAACTAAATTACCGAAATCTAAACAAACAGTTAAAATTATAAAAGTAATTAATGTAGTTTTGATAAAAGCTGTGTTTAAAAATAGTTACGGGAAAAAGATTAATTGGTTGAGAAAGAATAAAACTAAAGCTAAAATATTAAAATAAATAGTAGATATTTAACTAATGCTAAAAAAGTCTACTTTGACTAATAAGTTTAAGGAAACAGCTTTATTTTTAAATTTAAAGCGTAAATTTTTAAAAAAAAAAATTCTATAAAAAAACTTAGTTAATATAATATATACTTCTACGTTAGTATCTAAGTTCTTTAAAGCAGCAATAGCTGTTACTACAAGTAATAATCTAAAAACCAAGTAATTTATTAATATATGAATATTATTTAATGCAGTAGTTAAAGTAAATAACTCAGTAATTTATAAAATACTAAATATCTTTAAAAAGCTTAAGAGTTAAATATAGCTTAACTACGCACTGTATAAATTATGAAACCTTCTACTGTTATAGTATAAGAAGTCTATAGAATTACTAATAGAAATTAAAGTCATTACTTTACTAAAGAAACTCTACATATTTTTTATTGAGAAAGAACAATCTTAGTTTTATTTTATAGAAATAAGATTTTACTGCCTTTTATAAAACATTATAATTAGAAAGTAGTATATCTTTAGTAGAAGATGATAAATAAGTATAAAATATAAGATAGAAGTTATTTAAATAGGTTTTTAGTATTTCAGTAATCGAAAATCAAAAAAAGTAAATAATTATACCTATATTGAATATATAGATAAGTAAAATTATAAAAGAGTTTAAGCTAAGAAATAGTAGTTTTCTAAAAACCCTACTACTATTAGAGGAGCTACTTAAAAATACTAGGAAAACAACTAAGCAAAAAAATAAGGCCTACTAATAAAATATTAAATTACTACTATTTATTTTTTAAAGTATAAAAAGTAGTAGTGATTGTTATAGTTAAAATAAGTTTTTTAAAAAAGTAAACAGTAGCTACTCTCTACAAATTGGTTACAAAAGATAAAAGAAAATTGTATTTAATCAATAAAATTTATATAGTAAGTAAATAAAGTCTATGCGCTAAGCGCTTAAAGAAGAAAAGCTAAAATACTAGGCAAAATTAATGTTGAATAAATTTATTAAAAGTACTAAAAAACTACACTAATTAAAAGTTATTTCATAGTAATTGCTAGCTTATAGCTAGCAAAAAGATTGTAATAGAAGTAAAAAAAGAAAAAGAAAGTAAAGATACGTACGTTACTATAGTAAAAGCCTACGATACTGTATAAAAGCTTCTTGCTTACTACTTTTTACTTTTAAGATTTCTTATACTATACAGTACTATATATAAATAACTTATATATCAATAATGTAATACTTAAACTGTTTTTTATTTATTTAATATAAAGACTAATAGCTTATATTGAGTAATGTTAGACCCTACTAAGTTACTATATAAAAAGCTATAGTAGTAGATTATAAAGCCTGCGTTTACCTTTATTAAGCAGCCTCTCTAGTCAGTTAAAAAGGAGTTGTTAGCAGTAGCTCTTATAGTAATCAGGTAAACACAAAAGTTAAATTTTGTTATTTATTAATATTTTATTTATGTGTTTAGTATTGTAAATATTAAAGTAATAATAAAAGTAATAAAATGCTTATTTAGTAGCAAGTTTATTAAATACGTTGTATATATTAATAGTCTAAGTGCAGTCTTAGTGTATTATTTTACTAATCTTTTTTTACGCAAAGATAACTTTAGTAAAAAGACTTTAGAGCAGCTTTATAAAAAGTAAAAGCGTACTAAATCAGCGATTAAGTAGCTAAGAAAAACTCATGAGCAAAAGAATTTTGTAAGTTACCTTTTAAAATAGAAAAGCTATACTTAGATAGTAATGCTATTATTTTATATTTATATCTAAGGATAGGCGCTTAAAGCGCTGCAACTACAACACTACTAAAATAGTATTAACAATAATAGAAGTTACAGTTATTAGTAAATTGTGATTAGTTAAAATAGTTAATTAAAAAGATGTTGCGCATATTTATTTCTAAATCAATATATAACACACTAATTCCGTACTAGTAATACTAAATTAAGGGGCATAAGCCTATATACTTATTATTAGTATAAAAATATTTTTACAAAAAAGGTGTTTACAGAATATGTAGTTATATTAAAAAGTATTTTCAAAAAGCTAAAGATAAAATTAGTGCTATATAAAGCTAGTATGCTTTAGATAAATATTGCCTACTTGATTTCTAAGCTATTACACATCCTTACTAACTCTAGTAATTTGAAAATAAAAGCTATAAATAAGTAATTATATACTTTTATTAGATAAAATAAAATGTAATCAAACATAGAAACTATAATAGCCTAGAATCAAAAATTATAACCAATACTTTTTTCAATAGATAGTTAAGAAACTTGTTAACTATTTTATAATATATAGCGATTTTATATAATAGTCTAACATTTTAAAAAGCAGTATAGTAAACTATAGTAACTAAGTTAACTACTAAAGTTAAGCTGCTTGCTTTGAAGTTAACTACCAAAGTTAAGCTGCTTGCTTTTAAGTAAACTATTAAAGAGGCTATAGCTTTTTAACACTTTTTTTATATGCTATCTCATGATTTAAAAGATGTTTAGATAGTTTGGTAAAATAATTATGAATAATTAGGCTCATCATAAAAAAATAGAATAAATTTTAATTTATTAAGAATATGTCAATCTATAAAATATAAAGTTTAAGTAAGAATTTAGTAAAAGAGTATTTTAAATTAAGTGATTAGATATAGTAATTATACTAGCAAACATACTTACTATGCTGCTTACTTAATAATAGTTTAAGAAGTTTAAATAATTACTTTACTTTTAGTGAGTTAAGTACTTAATTAAAAGTAATAATAATTAATAAGTCAAAGAATAAAACTAAGTAGTAGTATTTATATACTAAGCTAAATCTCTTCTTAGTCGCTTAGAAAGAGTATGAAATCAAAAGCCAAACTAATTAAAAACTAAAGACTACACTAAGAATATACTTACTAGTAAGTATAAAAATTATTATACTTACTCAATTTCATAATTAAGTCTTATTTAGCTTTTTAAGTCTTAGTAAGCTTAAGCGTATTATTAACTATCTTAGCTAAAATACCAAATGTCTATAGGTAAGTAGTAAAAAGGGGTAAATAAAACTTATTACTCTTATAAATTAAGTCATAAGATAATTGTTTTTATATACTAGTATACTTATATACCTAGTCTATATAAAAAGTCATATAATAATCAAAAACTAATTATACAGAGCAATTAAAGAAAGTATATTATAAGTATACTATTTTTAAAGTGTTAATTAACGTAAAAAATACTGCTATTACTATTATAGCTAGAGCTAACATTGCTGTAGCTGTTGTAAATTTTAAGCTAGCTATTAGGTAGGCTGTATAATAGGCTAACTAGAATTAGATAACGTGTTTCATAAGCGAGTCGCCAAGCCAAGCGAGTCGCTAACGCGAAATCACCGCAAAATTTTAAAAAAACAGGTGTCTGTTTCTTAGCAACCACAAGGTAGAATTCTCTAAAAATTTAATAAAATTGCTGCATCTATAAAACAAATAAGCTATTGAGATATAAAAACTCTAGCTTTACTATTATGCGAGATATACTTAGTTTTGTGGCTTTACAGGGGTGCAAGTAGTCTATCTCTACAATAACCTTTTAGAATTTCTTCAAAATTTCACAGCTTTCTTTTTATATAAGTGCAGCAATTGTGTTAAATTTTCTAGAGAATTCTACTTTGTGGTTGTTGAGAAACAGACACCTGTTTTTTTGAAATTTTGCGGTGATTTGGCGTTGGCGACTCGCTTGGGTTGGCGACTCGCTTATGAAACACGTTATAGTATTATAAAGCTAAAATTTTAAAATAAAAGCGCTTACTAGATTAAGAGTAAGAAGGGGAAGTTAAGTAGTAGAACTGCAAGATAATATTTTTTAAGCTTAGTAATTTTAAACTAAAGGCTTCTGTGTAAAAAGCTTCTTAGTATATATAATAGTACTATTAATTTCTTTATAAAAAGTAAATATGTTGCTTAGTAGCGTATACTTATTAAATTAGTACTTATCATTATTTCATTCTTAAAAATTAGTTAGTAGTCTAAGCAAAAAGCTTAAATAATATAAAACTTACTTTTTAATTTTTCTATATAGCTAGAAATAGCTTTAGCTTTTTAAGACATCTTTTTAATAAAGCTATATATTTTATAAACATATTTTTAGTAAGAAAATTCTTATTACTAATAATAAGTACTTGAGCTTATGCTCCTTTCTTTAAATTTATAGTACGTAATTATTATATTGCATTTTTAAATAAAAATAAACAAAAAGTAAAATAAGGATGTAAATTACTTTGTAACTTAACACGCCTTATTCTACTTTTATTCTACTTATACTACTTATACTACTCATGCTACTCACTTATATTAAGGCTTTACTTTTAAATACTTTTAGACAAATGAATGAAGTAGCACTATTATTACTTTACTTTATAACTTATATTTATAATAATAGAACGCATAATTTTTTTTTCTTTTTTCTTTTTTATTACTATTCTATTATTATATAATAGCTAGCTTAACTAGTTAATAATTTTCTACTTAGCTTATGCACATTTATTAAGAAGAAAAGCATACTAAAGTAGAGTATTAGTAAGTATTTTATTAGTATTAGTAAATTTTTTATAAATTTTTTATTCTTTTTACAACTAGCTAAGTTAAGCTTAATTTCCTTTTTATAAATCAAGATATTGTAGATTCTAAAGTGGTTAAAAAGAATAAAATTTTAAAGTTCTAGAAAGGATAACTTTTTAAATGCTTAATAAACTTAGATAAATATATATTTTAATCAAGCAGACAAGTTTAGGGGGTAGGCACATTATAAAAAAGCTTTTATTTTTAAAAAAGAGTTAAGGTTAAAGAAATGCTTATTATAAAAGCTACACGTTATTATAGTGTTAAAGTATTAACACGCGGATTACTCCATTAATCAAGTAATCCTAGTAAGCTATTTACGTAACGGCCCTACTAGCGTTTATATAAACGGGCTAGATTGTCTTATGTCTCTTTAGTAGTTATTAGACACTTAGTTATAGCACTTAGTTGCTTAATACACTTATATACTACTTGAGTAATTAAGCAATTACTCTTTCTTAGCTTTCATAGTTATAAGCCTAGCTGTTTAATTATAGTTTTAATTCCTACTTCGCAAATAGTAAGCTAAAAGAATGAACTATTTAACTATTACCTGATTCTTTTCTACTTATCTACAGCACGGCTAGTTAATTGCTGCGGCTACTATACCTCTTTCTACTTGATTATACAGTTAACCTCCTACTAATCTACTATATTCTCTACAGGCTACTATTACTATTAACACAGCTACTAACTAACTCATCCTGCGCTTACTTTAACAATAATCTATGTTATATTCTTACAAAGGTTCTTACTAAGATAAACTTCTTTAATACACTGCTTATTGCCTTGAAGGTAATCCTTTTGGCCTCATTAAACTAGCTAACTTAGTTTACTCTATTAAAACTACACTACTTAGAGCAAGGTATTTTAAATTAGATTAACTCTTATCTCCTAGACATGCGCTAAATGAATTACTAAAAGCTTTAGTATTCTAAGTTGTCTAAAGATATTAAAGAGCCTATTGCTTAACTACCTAGCGTAAGCGCCAAAAAACAAGAGAACTACAATATTGCTTAACGCAAATACAAAGCTTATACAATTAACGCTAAGTATAAAAAAGATAATTATAATAAGCTAGTTAATAAGTATGAAGTATACACTACTTAATAAACAAGGAAGGTTGCTAAGATTACTAACATTAAGGACTAGATTAGCAACACTATACATCTCGACCTACTATTAAATGCTTTAATAAGCATAATTACTTAAAACTTTACTCGTCTTTAAGTCTTAGTAAGAATTCTAAAAAAGGATCTTGCTTCTACAGATTAGAATACTTGGTATTTAATTAGGGCGCAATATAGATCCTACCTAGACAAGGCTTGCTAGAAACAAATAGGCCCTAAGTGTTAGTTTATAAAGTAGTAGCTCTTGTATTAATAAGCAACAATTAACTTGCTTTCTAAGGTTATTAGAATATTAGTAGTTACTAATTTCTTAGACGATTTAGGCACTAAAATCGCACTAGACTAGTTGCGCAAAAAGCGCAATAAGCTATTGTAAGTGATAGCGCTTAGTAGAGGTTAATTAACACTTAATAATTTAGAAAAGATTTTGAGTGTTTTATTGCAAAATTAGTTATTTACTTTATTAAAAAAAAAACACGTAGTGTTCTAAACAAAATTTAAGTTGAAGACAGCTTAACAATTATTAAATAACTTAAAGTTAAATAAAGGTAGTAATTAATTAAACTTTTGCCCCTGTAAGCTAAGCAAACACTTTTAAACACTGCGCAACTACTTGTGAATTTAAACTATAGTTACACACTTAATTTTTACCTATAGAATACTACTTAAACTTTTAAACAACAATTAAAAGATAATTATTAAGTAATAAAACAGTAATAGATAGACAGCGCTTCACACCTAGATTAAGAAGAAGGGCTAGGCTAGCACTAGCAGATTAGCTGCTAATAAACTAAGTAAAGCGTACTTTAGCTTATAAGTTTTAGCACTAATTAACTTAAGAGACCTTATTAAGAAAATTAGTTTTAAACGTGTTTAGTGTAGACTTTACTCTTTATGCGTTGTTCCTTTATACAATTATAGATAGTAGAGCAGTAGTCTACTTAGTTAATAGCATAAATTACCTAGTACTAGGCACTTATTGCGAAAATGTTAAGGACAAGACTGTTAAAGCAGGCACTTAATTTTTTCTAGTTGCTAAAACAAGAAACAAGCTGCTTAAGAATATCCTATATAGCAAGGCTAGCTCTAAAACAGCTAACCTTCTACTTACTAACGTCAAGTTTGTACTAAGCTTCTACGTTAATATTGTCTTTAAAGTATAGCTTGAGCAGGCAGGCATTAAGTACATAGAATATTATTATACTATAAAATTTAACACAATGAAGAAGAACATTGTATTATTTAACTAAGAGTGTTCTTGTAATCTCTAATTTGTTTATTACAAGCAACTTTCTTGTTATATTACTTAGCTACTGCTACTAAACGCTACAGCATAATTAAGAAAACCTTAACTGCGCACTGGTAATAAGAATTTATAGCATTAACAATTAGAACTCCCAGAATAAAGAGCTATTAAAGCTCTAGTCTGCTTAGCGCCAAACATTAAAGTTACTAGCAAAAAGCTATTAAAATGTAATTATTATATAATAGCTTATGCCTTGCAAGTAATCTTACAGTAACCAGAGAAAAGATTACCTTCACTTTTTATAAAATTTTATAAGATTTATCTAATTTACTAATTAGTTAACTGTGTGAAGATTGTCTGCAGATAATCTGTGTTGGTTCTCTTGGAATGAGTGAGTGCGATGGACGGGGGTTGTACTAGCACGATTAGTAGATTAATGTAATAGTATAGGGTTGTGTTAGCACGTTTAGTAGAACAATATAATAACATAAAGAGGTTAAGAATTAGGTAATCTTTAGATTGCACTTAAAGTTAAACACACTAAGCTATAAGGGCTTAATGCCTACTACTATATACTAAGAGAGTGTCTAGCTGTCCTACAGAATCCTATGCTGTCTTATACGTAAGACGTATAGGATTTTGTAGTACATTGTAGGACACATATAATTTATCTTATAAAGGATTTCTGCTAAGGTCCGTAGAATCACGTGCTTAGTGCAGGGTGGCGTTATCTATTAGTACACAAAGGCGTTGCCCTTTATTTAAGTAATCTAGGATTTTTTTCTACCTTTATCCTTTATATATAGTTTGTACCTTCTCTCTTCTTAGGTTTGTAACACTATTCTCTTCTTCTACATTCTTGTTTTTATAAACTAGCTTAATAGTTTCCTGTAGTACTACTTATTATTACGCACTTAGTAATTATATAAATAGTATTAGTCTACTTACTATAGTTGCCTAATAATATTATATTAAGAAGAGTTTATTGTGTTAGATGTCTTTATTAAAGAAGGCGTGTAAGAATTATTATAAAAATAGAGTTAAGAAGTATATTTTAGTAGAAGTACTATTGCTAAATTATTTGCAGCTAAACTAAAAGTTAGCCTAATTAAAGTAGTAGAAGTCTAAAGCTAATATAGTAGAGTTAGTTACGCTTAAGGCGTTGTTAGCAGCGCGTGCAAAGAAAGATTATTTTTAGAAATAGTATAAAGTGCTAGCGCGTTGTAAGCAGTAGTTAATAAATAAGTTAAAAAAATTTATTAAAAAAATTAAAGCCTTAGAAAGTGCAGAAGATATTAACTATAAGGTTAATATCTTAGAGAGTAGCCTAATGCCTAGTACGCTATTGTTAGATTAGAGCGTGTTCTCTTCTACTTATTTAGAAAGTAATCCTACTTTTAACAACTTCCTAAGTAAGTTGCATAGTACTATATAAGTAATTAGTAATAATTTATAAAGTTCATATCTAGTTTTTATATATTCTTGCTGTTTAGGTATTTTAACTATCTAACTAAGTATTTATTACTATTATTCTATGCTTAGTGTGCTAGAATCTTTTTAACTTTAAAAATATTTTCTTTTTCTGTTTTAAAGTAAAAAGTTTTTTGTAATAGCGTTTTTAAGTCTGCTAGTTCTAATATATTAATATAAAATTTTAAGTAGATTCTTATATCTAGTAAAAAGTTAAGTGTATACGTAACTAGGCTCTTCTAGTCTAGAATTAAAAATAGTTTAACTTTAACATTATTAAGTTCTTAATTAGGTTGTTTATTGCAAAGATTCTTTATAAGCAAATATACTTTATCTTTTTTTTTAGCTAAGGTGCTATTTTTTATTTCTAGTTAATATATAAAATGCTTTAGCGTTAAGCCTTCTTAAGTATTATTTAAAGTAACTTATATACTATTTTTAGCTTATTAGCTATAGCAATAGCTACTTTCTTTTTCTAGCTTAGAAATATTTATGTAAAGAAATTTAGGTGTTTTTTATAGTATATATAAAATAGTGTTTATTTTATAGATTCTAAAATTTTATTATTGTATGCTATTTGTGCTATAAGTAGTAGTAGTACCTAATTGTTTTACTATTAATTAATATATATTTTAAAGTAAGCTTTTATTATACAATTTATTTATTTAGCTTGTCTATTCATTTATAAGTAATAAGCTGTTAAAAGCTTTTGTTTTATTTTAATTGCGGCTAATAGTGTTGTCTAAAAGTTAGAGGTAAAGAGCTTGTCTTTATTACTAATAATTAACTTTAGTATACTGTAATATTAAATAATTTAATTATTAATAATGTGTGCTAGCTATACTACTATATATTTTTTTTAAAGATAATGTACTCTACTTGTTTTATAAATTAATTAACTACTACAAGAATTGCGTTATAAGCTACTTTAGTAATGGGGTCTCTTAAGACTAGTAATCTTATAACAAAGTTTATAAAAATGTCTAACTATAGTGCGTTAAGTAGTTCTATTGCTTGTATTTTTTTATAAGGTGCGTAGGTACTATACTTGTTCTTCTAATAGTCTGCGCACTTAGCAATAAAGAAAGTAACTTTATTTTTTATTCCTAAAAACTTATAATTTTTTTTAATAAGTTTTATAATTTAAGTAATACTAGAGTAACTATGTACAGAGTTGTTATAATATCATTTAATAATTGCTTTCTTCAATTCTTTTAGTACGTCTAGTATAATTTATAAAACTATATTTAGCGTTTTTACTAGTTTTAATAATCTATTTTTATTAATTTTAAGTATTATAGTATTAATAATTTCCTTTGTTCTTGTAATATTATATTGTTAGCTAAAAGCATCTGCTCTACTGTTGTTTTTTCCTAGTGTATATATAATCTTAAACTTATATTATTTAAGTAATTTTAACTATTTTACTTATTGTTAGTTAAGTACTTTAGTAGTTGTAAAGTTAACTAAGTTCTTATAATTTATAAATATTATAAGTTCTAAGCAGCTTTTTACGTATACTCTCTAATACTATAAGTATATAATAATAGCTAGTAGTTCTTTATTGTAGATGTTATATTGTTCTTCTAGTCTAGAAAATTTTTATAAATAATATATAATAGAGTGCTATTTGCCTTTGTGTAGTTAACTAGCACAGCCTCCTAGTGCAAAGTCTAATGCATTAGTTTTAAAGCGCAATAGTTATCCTACTTAAAAAATATAGAAGTATAATAGTTTTATACTTACTTTTTTAAGCATCTAGAAGGCGTTTTCTACTTTTTTACTTTACTTAAAAGGTATTTCCTTCCTTGTAAGTCTTATTAGCAGGATAGGAATCTTAAAGTAATCCTTAATAAACTGTTAATTAAAGTTTAAAAACTTTAAAAATAATGATATTTTTTTAACTATTATTAGTTAAGCTATTTCTTAACTACTTATATTTTTTCTTTACTTATTTATACTTCCTATACTCCTACTATGTATCTAAAAAAAGCAACTTTATTCCTATAAAACTTACATTTTTCTAGCTTAAGTTAGAGGTTAAACTAGTTTAAGTACCTTAGTACTATACAGACGTGTTTTACATAATCCCTTAAGTTCTTAAAGTAGATAAGAATATTATCTAGGTATACTATAACAAAAATATCTAAGTATACTCTTAATATATTATTAATAAGTTCCTAAAATATTGCTAGGGCGTTTATAAGCCTAAACAGTATAATAGTATATTTATAGTATCTATATTGTATTTAGAACGCTGTCTTTTATTCTTTACTTTTTTTTATTTTAATAAAGTATTATCTATTTTAAAGGTCTAATACTATAAAGACCTTAGTATACGATAATTAATCCTAAAGCTTTATAATATTTAGTAATAAGTATTAATTCTTTACTATAATATTATTAAGTTTCTAGTAGTTAACCTACATCTATAGTAGCTTATTCTTCTTTAGTATAAAGAGTATAGAAAATCCTGCTAACAATATTAAAAGTTTAATATATTCTTTCTTTAAATCCTTATTTAGCTTAGTTCTTAGTTCTTTAAGTTCTATTTTTAATAATTAATAGAATAGCTTAAAAGGTAAAGTTTTCTCTTCTTCTAGGACAATTATATAGTCCTAAAGTTAGTATTTTAGTAAAGCTTTACTATTTACTACTTCTATAAAGAGGTGCTAAAATTCTTTATACTTTTTTAGGATATTTGAAGTTACGCATTACTCTAAAACTCTAACTTTATAACTTAGAAATGCCTTACTAGTATTTGTTAAGTTAAACCCTTGTGTTGTAAGGCTGTTCTTAGTTAAAGTTTGCTGTCTTTTAGCAATATTATAAATCTTTCTTTTATTTACTATTATAGTTATTAAATGCGTAGGCTAGCTTATAGTTACGTTTAATCTACAGCACTTAAATAAAAACTTTTTTAACTTCTAGTTAATCTACAGGTTGTGTTCTTGTAACTAAGAAATTTTTAATATAATATTGTAGGTAGCTAATCTAAAGATGTCTAGGTCTAATTCTTCTTTATGTTTCTAGATGCTAAGCGTTACTTTGCTAACCTTGTGCGTAACAGTTATCTTACCTAGCATAAGCTAACTATTTACTATATATAGTAAGTAGAGTTCTTATTTTTTTAGTGTTTATAGACCTGCTACTTGCACTACTTAAAGGGAAACAAAGTTAGCTTAGAAGCTAAAATTTACTAATACTATTATCTAATGTCTTTTAAGCTTTACTAGCAGCTTAAAAAAGCTTAGAAAGTTAATTACGTTTATTACTCTAGTAGTTCTAGGTGTTTAGGGTGTCTATCTAAAAAAGACTATATACTAAATCTATAAAACTTTTTAGTAACTATGTATAGTTTGCATTTAATATTAAGGCATATGTGCTATAAGAGCTAGTTGCACTCCTATATATAAGTTCTATTCTTATAATCTTTTTACTACGTTATGTACATTTGCAAAGTTTCTTTTAAATTATTATATTTATAAAAGTATAAGCTATATTGTTTGTTTTATATATGTACTGCATATTTATCATTTAGGCAGTTGTACTAGAAGTACTTATATTAAGGTATTTATTTTAGTTTCTTTAAAAACTATCTTAATTTATACTTATCTAAGTAGTGTATAGTGCAGTTGTTGTATGTATATACAGTCTATAAGTACTTTACGTGTTCTAGGTTACACAGATCTATCTAATAGTATATACTATTATAATTAACTTCTTATGCTTTTTACTTTTAGCGTGTTGCCTAGAGTTCTCTATAAATCTCTTTCCTCTCTTTGTCTAAAAGTTAATGCGTTAGTTTATTCTAAAATACCTTAGCATCTTAAGTCTATTTTTATATAAAATTGTTGTGCAAAGCTTTGTTAATAGTTACTACTAAAATAATTTCTTTTTTTTATAGTTTTTCTAGTAAATTAGTATACTAGTAGTATTTTATTAATGTTCTTCTATAAGGTTCTATAAAGATTTTCTTAAGTTATCTAAGCTGCCTAAGCAAAATATTAATCTTCTTAGCTAGGTTGTTTAAGTATTGTGTTTCTAAGAGTAGTAGTACCTATATATTAATATCTTGCTTGTCTAGCGTAGTATAGTGTTTCTGTACAGCTAATAGTAAAATTTCTTAGTTCTAGGCTGTTAGTGTTTCTTTTGCTACTAGTGTAGAGGGCTAGTAGGTTTCTTAGAACCTAGCTATCTTCCTAGACTTAGTTTAGTTCGCTAGAGTTGCTTCTATTTTTTTATTAAGCATTATCTTAAAAATGTTATTATCTAAGGCTTTCTCTAGAGTAATTATAAGAAGGTTATTCAAACTATTAATGTTTGCCTAGTCCTATTCTTAGACTGTAATAGTAAGTTAAGTAATAACATTCTATTCTTTTTTTAGATTGTTGCTAAGTACTATAAAGTAAAGAATATTTAACTATTATATTACTTTGCTTTAGCTCTAGTAGTCCTGCTTTATGTAACCTTCCTTGCTACATGCATAGCAAGTAATCTTTTTTCACTACTTTTATTATTTTAAAACTTATTTTTATTAAGTCTTTTATAAAAATTATTAAAGTGCATAGGCTTATAGCTGTTAGTTACATAATATTCTAGAATCTTAGAGGTGTAGTTTTATTGTTAACCTTAGTTAGAGTATAGACGTTAGAATGTTTAATAGAGTTAAACGTCTATATTCTTAAGTATACAATTTCTTTATATAAACAGTTATTCTTCTAACTTTAGCTTGTAGAAATTGTTATCTACTCTAATAGCCTTAGCTATAAGTTTATTAAACGTATTAAGAGTAGCTCTGCTTTGCATAAGTTTTACTTATACTACTAGTTTAAGACCTTGTTAGTATATCTATATTAAAGCGTTGTTGTCCTATTTAATAACTATTTAGTACTATTAAAACTTTATTATATAATTAGCTGTAGAGCGTGTTTGTTGCAACTTTTAGATTTTTTATTCTGCTACTACAAATTCCTTAGAGGGTAAAAATACTTCTTTTATTTTTATTTTAAAGTTGTCTTAGTTTTTAACAAGTACTTAATTAATATTATTATTAACAGTAATATTTATGTATTAACAAAGAATAAGATTAGCCTATTTTTTAGCAGCTCTTTATAGAAACTTAGAGGCCTATATAACTACGTTATTGTTATTAATTTTAGTTTCTTTAATATAGAAGTATTTATTAACTTAAAGTAGCTATTTTTTAAGCTTATTATAATTACTATAGTAGGTGTTAGGCTTGTTAGCTTACGTAGTTGTTTCTATAGTTAAGATGTTAGCAGGAGTGTTTATTACAGTGTTACTTATTTTAAAAGTGTTTAAAGTGTAAAGATTATTTATAGATAATTTATGCTAGTTCTCTTAAAATAAGTAAGTGTAATAGATAGAGGTTGTACTAGCATAATTAATAAATTAATGTAATAGTACAGAGTTATGTTAGCACGTTTAGTAGAATAATGTAATAACACAGAAAAGTTAAGAATTAAGTAATTCTTAGATTGTACTTAAAGTTAAACACACTAAGCTATAAGGGCTTAATGCCTACTACTATATACTAAGAAAGTGTCTAGCTATTCTACAGAATCCTATGCTGTCCTATGCGTAGGATGTGTAGGATTTTGTAGTACATTGTAGGACGCATGTGACTTGTTCTATAAAGGATTTCTGCTAAGGTCCGTGGGATCACGTGCTTAGTGCAGGGTGGCGTTATCTATTGGCACATAAAGGCGTTGCCCTTTATTTAGGTAGTCTAGGATCTTTTCCTGCCTCCATCCTTTATACATAGTCTGTACCTTCTCTCTTCTTAGGTTTGTAACAAACTGCTTAATAAATAGGCACTGATTATTGTAAAAGACTACTTAGGCAAGCTATACAGAGGGGTTACGAAAAAAAAAAAAATCAAAAATGTTGTTAATTTTAAAATTTTATATTTCTATAGCTAAAAGGGCTATACCTAAAAGGGTAAGTGATCTGAAAAGTCAAGAACTTCCTCTTCAAGATAGGCTGCTTAGTAAGCTGCTTAGTAATCACGGTTGCCCTTGCAACTCCGCCCAAATTAAGAGAAAAAAAAAGTAAAAATAATCTTTGTATAACTTTTTTTTAAACGTATAAAAATTACTAAAAAGAATATATCTCTAGATATAACGTGTTACTCTCTTTTATGTCAAAGTTTATGAGTTATACTATAGTAAACTAAATAGTTATTATAAAAGCTTTACTTATAAGATTTATTTAATTAATAAAATGAAAAAGATTACTAATACTTAGTAAGCTAGCCTATAGCTTGCTTAGTAGCTAAGTAACACTATAGCTATTTTATAACATAACTATTAAATACTTTTAAAAGAAATTAACTGTCTTATAAGTTTGTTGAATTAGTATTGTAAAAAGCTTATTATTTAAGAACTATAATGGTACTTAAAAGTAAACTTGTAGTAAAATTTAAGTTAATTTAGGTCTATACATTAAAATTATGAAAGTCTTTACTTAGTTTAAATACAAAAATTAAGAGTTTTTTATAAGCTTAAAAGTAAAATTTTCTAACAGATTAATGTATAACAACAAACTTCTTTTAGCAAGTTTTATAAGGTGTTTTTCAGATATTAATTTTAATTTTACTTTATTAAGTTAAAAATTCATTTTCTTAGATATTTTAGTATAGTTTTTGCTAAGTAATTTTTAAACTCAAACTTTTTTTAAGTAAATTAACTTAAATTAGCATCAAAGTAAGTAGACAAGCTAGGTTTTTTTAGATAATTTAACTTAAAGCATGTAGTAATACTTTTAAAAAGATTTTTAAGTAAATTACTATATAAAGTAAAAAGCTTATATAATAAATATAAACTATTTACATACAATCTAAATTAAAATAAATTATAAGCTAAAAAAAAGATGCGTTAGGAAAAGTAAGTAAAAATAAAAATATCTACTTTATATACTATAAGCTTACTAATATATTACGTAATAAGCGCTTAAATAGGCAATTACTATTTTTTACACCCATTGATAACATCTTGAATAAATAAGATACTACTCTTTAGAACATATTTACATAATGCTTACGTAACCCTATTAAGTTTAGTTTTCTTAGTAGCACTTTTTCATTGTGTGTTAAAATGTTATATAAAAATTTGTATTAACTTTTTTTCTCTTATTGTTTGGGTAGAGTTGCAAAGGCAACCGTGCTGACTAAGCAGCTTACTAAGCAGCCTATCTTGAAGAGGAAGTTCTTGGCTTTTCAAGTTACTAACTCTTTCAGGTATAGCCCTTTTATTTATACAAATATAAAGCTTTTTAAACAATAACTTTTTTGATTTCTTTTTTTTGTCACCCCGATGTATAATTTTGATATCTAGATAAAATTACTAAACCATATTCTATCTGTAGTTAAAGGCTTTGCTATAAGAATTAAAAAAAAATATTAGCAAAAGATTGTAGAGATCTATTAAAATAATAACACTGCTACACTACTTTAGAGAAGACAATTAAGGTATAAGGAATAAGTAATAAAGAAGAAGATTGTAATTAAGATACTATTGCTATCTACTTCTAAGCCTAATAGCTTAGCAGAGAGAGGTATTAAAAAGCTAATTACAGAGGCTATTAAGATGCGTATATGCGCTAATTTACTAGCTAAGCTCTAGCTAGTTTTTATAAATGCAGTAGCTTACTTGCATAGAATAAGCCCTACTAAGATTTATAGGTATCAATTCATTAACTAAGTACTTAAAGAATAGTTTAGGAAATATTTTTAATTCTATTAACTACTTATGATTAGACATTACACTGCTTATCTACGCCTAGACTAGAGTAGAAGTTATGCCTATAGCTGCTGAGCCTACCTATTAAACAGGAAGAAGGTAGCTAAGCGTAATTATTAAAGATTTCAAGTTAATCCTCGCAGTTATATTAGTTACTTATTTAGTTATTAAGGCCTTAATATATACTATATATAAGTACCTACACTTAATAAGGTAATTACTACCTATATTGTAACTTTTAACAAATAGTTATTTTGTAAAAGATATTACAAAAAATGGCTGCTAAGAAATTTAGCAATTAATATTATAAAGATTCTATAAAACGGCAAGCAAGTTAATCCTAAAGACAACTTAGAGATCTTTTTATCTGTCTAAAGAAGAGTAGATTAGGATACGCAGCTAACTACTAAAAACTTGAAAAGTAATCTATCTATTATTTTTAGTAGTAAGAAAAGCCTGCCTACTAAGAATAAGAGTAGATTAGAAGACGCTAAGCATATAGAGTATAAGGCTAGTACACTATTAGAAATTTGCTTAAATTAGTAGCAAGATACTAGTCTTGCTACTTTAAAACTTACTTCAAAACTAGAGACTTTAGGAAGTAATAACGCAATTTATTGCAAGGTATTTTATGGTTAAATAGTAGTGCGCCTGCTTAGAATAGCTAACGTAAAAATATTGAAAGGTAAGAAGCCTTCTTTATATAAGCCTAATAACTTATTACCAGTCTAATAGTTTAAGCCTAAGAATTCTAACGCGCTGGCTAATTGAAATAAGACCTTTACTTAGAGTAAGCAAGCTATAAACTATAAATATATTGTAGTTTAAGATATTAGGTTTTAAATAGTAGACAAAGTAAACAATTATAAGCTTAACTTTTACTTATAAATTGTAGTGCTAAGATTACTAGCAAAAGCTTGAATTAGCCTATAAATCATTATCTTCTACTATACAAGCTAGGCAGCGGGCGTAAGTATAAAGGCGTAATCTAAGATCTTAACAATTAACTAAGAGATAAAATATAAGTAGTGATAATGCATTAATTGCAGGTTATAAAAATCTATAATAAACTAATTTTTATATTACCTACTTGCTAGGGTTGCAAGTAATTTCAAAAGACTAAGTAAGCTATAAAACTCTTAATTACGTGGTTATAACAGCTTTGCTTACTAAGTATTAACAAAATATAAGAAATACTTAACTATATTACAGCAATTTCCCCAAACTGCTAGAATAATAAATACAATTGCTCTAGCATTCTATAAGGGCTTTATTTAAGAATACTTATCTGGTGGTTGTTGTTGTAGTCAAAATAGGTTTTCTAAAAAAGTGAAAAGCAGCTGCCCTCTACTAATTAGTCGCAAAAGTCAAAAAAAAGATTATGTGTAGTTAACAGAATTTGAACGGTGAGTAGTTAACAGAATTTGAACGGTGAGTGGATAAAGTCCACGCGCTAGGCGCTCGGAGCAGAAAAGCTTAGACTACTAAGCGAAATTAGGGTTAAAAAATCTGCTATAGGTACTAAAAAATAACACTAATTAAAACGTGTTTAACAGTAATTGCTAGCCTATAGCTAGTAACAAGATTGCAATAGAGGCGGAGAAGGTAGAGAAGCTAGAGGAAGGTAAGGACATGTACGTTACTACAGCAGGAGCCTGCAATACTTTATAAAAGCTCTCTACCTACTGCTTCTTACCTTTAGGATTTCTTACACTACATAGTACTACATACAAACAATATAATACTTAAACTATTTTTTTCCCTATTTAACACAAAGACTAATAGCTTACATTAAGTAAAGTTAAACCTTACTAAGTTACTATATAAGAAGCTATATTAGTAGATTATAAAGCTTACATTTACTTTTATTAAGCAGCCTTCCTAGTTAGTTAAAGAGGAGCTGTTAGTAGTAGCTCTTATAGTAATTAGGTAGATGCAAAGGTTAAATTTTGTTATTTATTAATACTTTATTAATACGTCTAGTATTATAGATGTTAAAGTTATAATAAAGGTTGTAAAAAGCTTATTTAGCGGCAAATCTATTAAATACATTGCGCATGTTAATAGTCTAAGTGCAGTAATAGTATGTTATCTTACTAATCTCCTCCTGCGCAAATGCAACCTTAGTAGAAAAACCTTATAGTAGCTTTATAAAGAGCAAGAGCGTGTTAAAATAGCTATTAAGCAGCTAGAATAAACTAACAAGCAGGAGGATTTTCTAAGTTGCCTCTAGGGATAGGAGAGCTATGCTTAGATAGTAACGCTGTTGTTGTATGTTCACATCTAAGTATAGGCATATGCTAGAAACGCCGCGACTACAACACCGCTAGGATAGCGACAGAGACAATAGAAGTTGCAGTCAGCAGTAAATGGTCATCAGTTAAGATAGTTAGTAAGAGGAATATTACGCATGTTTATTTCTATTTAAACATGCGACACACCAATTGCGTGCTAGTAATGCCGAACAAGGGGGCTTACATAAGCCCGGATACCTGTTGTTAGTAATAAATCTTTTTTTACCAAAAAGGTGTTTACGAAATGTGTAGTCACATCAAAAGGTTGTCTCAAAAGGCCGAAGCCATAAGAATACTTATAGAAATAAGTTTAATTAGTTAAGTTAAAATAAGACTTAAACTAAAATATTAAGATAAAAAGCACATGAATAACTAATACCTATACAGTAGGTTTAGACTTGAAAGTTTAATCTAAATAGCTTCTTTTTATAAATGCAAGGCGTAGATTATTATAAGAAGTAATCTTTAAGAAAAGAACTAAATTAATTAAATACATATTGCTATAATAGCAGCTAAGTCTTTTTGAATAGTATTAGCTATTGCTGCTAACAATAACTAAGAGATAAAGTAATATTATATTATAGGAGCCTTCTTTAATTTGT
The DNA here is from genome assembly GCA_009289805.1 of Alternaria gansuensis. NCBI lineage: Eukaryota > Fungi > Ascomycota > Dothideomycetes > Pleosporales > Pleosporaceae > Alternaria > Alternaria gansuensis. Next base: position 71,987 of record WBOK01000182.1, on the reverse strand, counting down.
TAATTACAGCATACAAACTAGTAATTTATAAAATACTAGATAGCTTTAAGATGTCTAGAAAGTGTATATATCTTAACTACGCACTTTATCAATTACATGTCTTACTACTGTTGTAGTATAAGAAGTTTTTAAAAATCACCAATAGAAATAAAACTAATTACTTTACTAAAGAAGCCCAGCCTATTTTTTAATAAAGAAAAGACAATTCTAGTTTTATTATCTATAGATAATATCCCATTACTCTTTGTAAAAGATTATAAGTAGAGGAAATTAAATCATTAGGTAAAACTTCTAAACAAGTACAAAATAAAGAAATAAGAATTAATTAAATAATTTTCTAATATCTCAGTAATTAAAAGTTGTATAAAGTAGAAAATTATACTTATACGTAATATATATATTAATAAAATTATTAAGAAGTTTAAGCTAGAAAATAGTAGCTTTCTAAAAAATCTACGGCTATCGAAAAAGCTAATCATAAACACTAGCAAAGCAACTAAGCGAGAAAATAAAGCTCACTAAGAGAAAGTTAAATTAGTACTTTATATAGCTTTTATACCTGAAATAGATGTTGTTGACTTAATCTTAAAGCTCATACACTTCCTTAAAACTTTAGTAATTAGTAAAGAAAAGATGTTAAACAGTTAATTATAAGCCTCTATCAGACTAGATAAGATATAATCTAATATGAAAACTATAATAGCCTAGACCTAGTAATTTCAAGTCATGCTTTATTTACAAAATATTAGAGGACTTGTTAATTATATTATAAATATAGAGCTATTCTATAGAGTAGTCTAATATTTTAGAAGGTAGCTTAGCAGACTATAGTAACTATATTAACTACTCAGGCTAAGCTACTTGCCTTAAAGCAAACTACTAAAGATACTATAACTTTTAAATACTTCTTTTACAAGCTATCCGTTAATTTAGAAGAAGTTTAAATAGTTTAGTGTAATAATCAAGAAACAATTAGGCTTATAGTAAGAAAGAATAAGTAGATTAGCACTTATCTAAGACATGTAAATATACAGAGGGGTGACAAAAATAAAAAGACGATAAAAAAGTTATCGTTTTGAAATCTTTAGATATCAACAACCAGAATGACTAGACTGAAAAGAGTTAGTGATTTGGAAAGCCAAGGTCTTCCTCTTTGAGTAAAGCGACTTAGTAAGCTGCTTAGTCAGCACAATTGTGCATCTTATCTCGCTTAAGAAGAGATAAAGAAAAATATAATTATGTTTCAGCAGAACGTTGTTATAAGCATGTGAAAATTGCCACTAAATAACTCAGTTTAATAAGCTTACGTAAGTATAACGTAGGTCAATTTTGGAGGCTTATATCTTATTTACTAGCTTCGGCCTTTTAAGACAACCTTTTAATGTAACTACACATTTTGTAGACACCTTTTTGGTAAAAAAAGATTTATTGCTAATAACAGGTATCTAGGCTCATGCCCCCTTGTTTGGCATTGCCAGCACGCAATTGGTATGTCGCTCTAGCATGTTTAAATAGAAACAAAAATGCGCAATATCCCTCTAACTAACCCTCTTAACTAATAACTATTTACTACTAACTATTTACTGCTAACTACAACTTCTGTTGTCCTGTTGCTATTCTAGCAGTGTTGTAGTTAAAGCGTTTAGTGCCTATTCTTAAATGTAAATAAACAACAACAGCATTACTATTTATATATAGCTCTTCTATTTCTAGAGGCAACTTACAAAATTTTCCTACTTATTAGTTTGTCTTAGCTGCTTAATAGCTATTTTAACACGCCTTTGCTTTTTATAAAGTTACTTTTAAGTCTCTTTGCTAAAGTTATATTTGCGTAGGAGGAGATTGCTAAAGTAATATATTTTTACTATACCTAGACTATTAATATGCGTAGTGTATATAGTGTACTAGCTAAACTAGCCTTTTATAGTTCTTATTATAACATTAATATCTATAATACTAGACGCATGAAAGATATTTTAACTATAGTTATATATTAACTTCTGCACTAACTTAACTACTACAGGAAATATTACTACTAGCTCTTTTTTAACTAATAGAGGTAGCTGCTTAACAACAGTAAACGCTAGCTTTATAATCTACTACTATAGCTTCTAGTATAATAACTTAGTAAAGTCTAACTTTACTTAATATAAGCTATTAGTCTTTGTATTAAAGAGAGAAAAAATAGTCTAAGTATTATATTATTTGTATATAAGTTGTTTATATGCAGTACTATATAGTGTAGGAAATCCTAAGAGTAAGAAGTAGTAGGTAAAAAGCTTTTATAAAGAAGTATTATAAGCTCTTACTGCAGTAATGTATGTATTTTTACTTTTCTTCTTTATTTTTATCGCAATCTTGTTACTAGCTATAGGCTAGCAATTACTGTTAAACACGTTTTCATTGGTGTTAGTTCTTAGTACTTTTAGCAAATTTTTTTAACCCTAATTTTCGCTTAGTAGTCTAAGCTTTTCTGCTCTAAGCGCCTAGCGCGTAGACCTTATCTACCTACTGTTCAAATCTTTTTAATTACACATAATCTTTTTTTTAACTTTTGCGACTAATTAGTAGAGAGTAGCTGCTTTTTACTTTTTTTGGAAACCACATTTTGACTACAACAACAACCACCACCTTTGACACCTTAAAAATTAATATCTTATTTACTTAGAGTTTAATTAAAGGCTAAAAAAAGAAGAGTTGCTTACGTAAGCTCTAAATACATAATAGCTTAGTAATCTTATAGTATATTAAATCCTCTTCTTTGTCCTAACTTGCTTTTTTTGTAGCACCTCCTCTATGTCTTGCAATCTTTTTCAAATTGAGCAAGAAGTTTATACTTTATATTTACAAAACAAGCCTGTTTTTTTAATGAGTAATATACTGGAAAAGACTTCTAGAAGTATTACAAATACTCTTTATCGAATTCAAAAGAAAAAAGCTTTTTTATCTACTTTTAGACTTAAAAAAAGTCGTTTTACAAAGATCTTAAATAAAGTAAAAAGAGTGCTTAATAAAGACCTTACTAGAACCTCTAAAAAGACGAATTGGCGTCTGTTAAAAGAAAATAGTCTAGATCTTTTAATTAGAAGCTTAAAACGCTTTCTTAAAGAAGAGAACTATTGTGTTAATGTTTCTTAAAAAAAGACTTCTTTAGACGCTAAAAAGGCCTATAATTGTCACATTCAGGCCATGCAAACACGTAAAAACCTCAAAAATATAAACTTTAATAAACTCATATTTTTAGACAAGTCTGCTATTAAGCGAGGGCACAGTGCTAGGATAAAATACTATTAATCACGTCAAAATCAAATAGAGTTAGAAGGAATATAGTTTCTACTACTAATACAAGTAAGTTTAAAAAAGCCTAATTAACTAAAAAAAGACTTTAATAGATCTTCTATCTTTCTATTATTTTTTCTATTTTTAGCAGGTTTACTAATCTAGTTATAGGTCAAGATATTTCTATTTAAGTTTGGGGAGCGATTTGGATAGGTACTAGATCGAAACTAGTAGTAATTAAAAGCCCTTTAAATACTCCTTCTTTCGGGAATTGAGACTATATTTAAAAGATCTTTATTCCTATTGCAAAACCTGCAATAAACAAAGGTAAGTTATATATATGTTTTTTTCTACTGATAGGCTTATTACTTTATATTTGAATGATTAAGTTGCGATCTTTTTCTATATAATTCACGGACTTACTAAGCTCTATATAGGCTGGAAGTTTTAGCAGGATAATACTTAAATTCATAAAACTCCAGAAGTTTTATCTTAGTTTTCTAGGAATAGGATATCGCTTTTTAAGCATCCTGCCTATAGTCCTGATCTAAATCCTATAGAAAACGTCTAGGCTTTGCTAAAAGACGCTTTAGCTAAAAGGCCTATTACTTCGTTAGGTATAGGAAATAATGGAAAAAGTATAGCAGCCTTTAAGAGAGGAATAGAATCAATTACCTCAAAAAACGATTAATAATTGTATTTTATCTTTACCAAGGCGTTATTTTGATGTTAAACAAGCTAAAGGCTGGTACACTAAGTATTAGTAAGCTGTTTTTGTTATTTATTTTAAAAAAATCTTTTAAACGACCTATGTACTATTACCTAATAGTTTATTGGACAATTGCGTTCAAGCTAATACTTAAAAAAGATAAGCTAGTGTTATTAAATATATGTAATTTATAGCAATTTATATATCTTCAAAAAAAGGTTATTTTCTTTATTAATCTTGAGGTTTTTTATCTTTATCTTTACTGCAAAAGTTGAGCACAATCGTGCTGCCTATGTTGTTTACTAAGTCGTTTTACTTAAAGAAAAAGATTTTGGCTTTCTAAATCACTAACTCTTTTTCGTATAGTCCTTCTGGTTGTTGAAATATAAAGATTTCAAAACGATAACTTTTTTAACGTCTTTTTATTTTTGTCAGCCCTCTGTTTAAAACATATAGCTATAGCAAGAATTTGATTGAAAATTATTCTAGGTAAAGTACTTAGAAACAGTAATTATGCTAGCTAATAGACTAACTAAGTTGCTTACTTAACAATAGCTTAAGAAGTTTAAGTAGTTACTTAACTTTTAGTAAGTTAAGCACTGAATTAAAGGCAATAATTAACAATAAGCAAAGGATTCATATTTAGCAGTAATATTAATATACCGGGCAATGTCGCCTTTTAACTGCTAAGAAGAAGCAGGAGATTAAAAGTTGAACTAACTAAAAACTAAAGACTAGAACTAAAAATAGCTTACTAGTAAGCATTAATTTTATTATACTTACTAAACTTTATTAGCAAGTCTTGCTGAGCCTTTTAAGCTATAGTACAATTAAGCGCATTACTTACTATTCTAGCTTACATAATAAAAGTCTATAGGCAAGCAGTGAAAAAACGGAAATTTGTCGTATTACTTTTATACATTAAGTCGCGAGATAATTATTGTTTTATACTAGCATATTTATATAATAAGTTTATATAATTGTTAGGACAACAATTAATAACACAACATTATAAAGCTAAAAAACACAGTACTTTATAAGTATACTATTGTTAAAGCGTTAATTAATGTAGAGAATGCTGCTACTGCTACTATAACTAGAGCTATTATTGCTACAGCTGTTGTAGATTATAAGCTAGCTATTAAGCAGGCTATGCTACAAATTAACTTAAATTATATATAGTATTATAAAGCTTATATTTTAGATTGAAAGCACTTACTAGGTAAAGGTAGGCAGAAAAAGCTAAACAGCAAAACTACAAAAGCATATTTTTTAAGCGCAGCAATTTTTAACTAAAAGCTTTTGCGTAAGAGGCTTTTTAGTAGACATAACACTATTGTTGATTTTTTAACAGAAAGTAATAATTTTGCTAAGAAGCCTATGCTTAACAACTTAGCATCTATTATTGTTTTATTCTTAAAAACTAGTTAGTAGTTTAAGGAAGAAGCTTAAATAATTAAAGACTTACTTCTTTATCTTTATATATAGCGATAAAACAATTAGTAAGATTGCTATTAATAGTATAGCACATATAAGATAAACGACTGCTGTAGTAAGTGCAACTTAATTTCTAGTCTAAACCCAGTTAAAGCAGCGCTTAGCGTATAAACTATTAATTATTTTTCTTATACAGCGCTTACACAAAGAAACGTAAGCATATAATAAATTAGTAGTAACTTTTCAAAAGCTTATAAGCACCTTCTTTAAGTAGAAAAAAGCACGTTGCGCCTAATAAACAGCTTGATAGGCGTATATAGACTATTGCTATTGTTATGTTACCTTTTTCTTCAATATTGCTTAAGCAGTAATCTACTTTAACTTTGAAATAAGCTTTTAAATAGTCTTTTCTATGCGCTAGCTTAATCTCTTAGTTAGGCTCTTAGTTTAATTAAAATTTAAATAAAGGCTTAACAGTAGACTTAGTTTAATAAGCTAGTTAATCAGTCTCTAAGCTAAGCTACTAGAAATCTTGTAGTTTACGTACAGATTAAAGGGTAGAGGTAACAGACTATTATTATTTTGAATATTAGCTACTTGCTAAGTTTTATTGTTAAACAAGCTTTAACGTGCATAATACTTATGCTTAGCACTATTCTTGCGTTACTAGTGCAGGCTTTTTAAGCAACGCTTACGCTTATTACTATTAGAGGCAGACTACACTAAAAAGATCAGTAGCTAATTAGTAATGGAACAGTAAGGCAACAAGGCGTACTATATTAATAGTTTTGGGAGCTGAGAAAGAGCAATTGCTTAATCACCTTAGTGATAAATAAGTGTATTGAGCAACTAAGTGCCACAACTAAGTGTCTAATAACTACTAAAAAGATATAAAACAATCTGGCCCGTTTATATAGACGCTAGCGGGGTCGTCACGTGCTTAGCTTACTAGGATTACTTAATCACCAGGGTGATCCGTATGTCAATACTCTAACACACCCCCTAGGTTAGTAAGAAGATATTAAGCTAAGAATTTTACAGCCTATTTATTAGGGCATATTTTACCTTATATACAAATTTCACGTATATATCTCTCGTATTCGTAGCGATGCGGAGGTGCGAAGGTTTTGGTGTTCTGATTAGTTAGACCCAACTGTCAGCATTTTTACCAGCCTAGTTTCTTACTAACCTAGGGGGTGTGTTAGAGTATTGACATACGGATCACCCTGGTGATTAAGTAATCCTAGTAAGCTAAGCACGTGACAACTGTCAGCATTTTTACCAGCCTATAAGAAACTATTAATTTAAGCTGGAAGCAAAAAGTTAATTCTTTCTAAATTAACATCTTCAAACAATAAATCTCTTTACAATCTTAGTTCTACTACATAATTTGTTTATTTTTGTTATAATATTTTAATGTTGTTTTCATTAAGTATGTATCTTAGTCTTATCATAATATTAAGATATTAAATAGACCTTAAAAATCGCGTAATTAGTCTGTGTATAATTACTACAAGTACTAATCGCGTCTGCTGCCTTTCTAAAACCTTTAGCTTTACTAAAATATTCAATACTAAGTGTTCTTAATCCTTAACGCACCTCTATTACTTTTAACATAGTAAGCTTTATTGCCTAACTATTCTTTTACTAATTAGCTGCTAATCTTTCTAGTGTAGTCTGACTTCAACAGTAACAAGCGTAAACGTTACTTAGAAAGTTATTATTAAGAGCGTAATTGTTACTTAAAAAGCCTACGCCGATAACGCAAGAATAGTGCTAAATATAAGTATTATACGCGTTAACGCCTATCTAATAATAAGATATAGTAAGCAGCTAATTTTTGAAATAATAAAAGTTTATTACTTTTGCCTTTTAATCTATATGCTCATTGTAAGACGTCTAGTAGCTTAGCTTAGAAACTAATTAAATTGCTTTTTTTAATCAAGTCTGCTGTTAAGCTTTTTTTAAATTTTGATTAAATTAGGAGCCTAACTATAAGATTAAACTAGCGTAAAGGCAAGACTATTTAAAAGCTTATTTGAAAGTTAAAGTAGATAACTGTTTAAGTAATAATAAGAGAATAGTAACATAACATTAGCAATAGCCTATATACGCCTATTAAGCTGTTTATAAAGCGCAACGCGCCTCTATCTACCTAAAAGAATGCGCCTACTAGCTCTTTAAAGATTACTACTAATATATTATATTTCTGCATTTCTTTATATTGTACGGGTGTTAGAGTGTATGAAGATATACTGCTACGAGGGCAGGAGATTACTAGTGGTTAGATCATGCAAGAACGAGGTTGGTAAGATGATAATCTTGTTGTAGGTTGAGTATAAAGACTATTGGTAGAAGAAGAAGGCTATTCTATAGTACAGTACAGGAGCTTAGCTGTAGAGTGCACGAATGCTCGGTGCCCCCTCCTTTCCGTGTGATACAGAACAGGTTATATACCTTAGGATTAGGTAGTTGAGCACTAACTTAGTGTGTAGTTAGGTATCACTCTATGCACCGGCACAAACTTCTCTTTTTTATAAGCTTAGCCCTATTAAGCCTTTTATTTTGTAGAAAGAAAAAGAGAATAAAATCAGCAAAACAGAGGAAATAAAATAAAAGAAACATAATATAAATACTGACGTTGCTGCCTAGTATTAACAGATCTTATATCTATGTAGTAGCTATAGAATTCACGCGTCTAGAGAGCACTTAAATTCTGTCGGCCTAGCAATTTTCTTACTATATGCTCAATATAAGTATACTTTTGCTATACTCTGTATCTCTTACTTCTTTAAGCGTTTACTTTAATAAAGTTCTTAAGCAGTAGTTAAAGTGCTTAGTCTAGGTATAGGTATAGTTATTGTAATAGTAGCAGGAGCTTAAGTTTTAGATATTAATTAAAAATAACTATAATAAGGCTGTTTAGTTAAAGTTTAAAGTACTAAAACGTTATTTAAGATTACTATATCTAATTAAAAATAACCACGCAGAAGACGCTGTATAGAAAAAATTATAATAAGTTTTTTGCTTTTTTAGAAGACTTAGCGCTTAAAGGCTATAAGGCTAAGTCCTCCTCAAAGGTGCAAGAGAAAATTAGCTTTAAAGAAATTAGTATTTTACTTATTTTAGTCCTTTGTTGTGTATAAAGAGTTCTTTTTATTATTAGAAAAGTATAATTAGTTAGAGGAACCTTAAACAGGATAAGCATAAAAAAGTTCTTCTTTAATCCTTACACTATAAGTTATAGGTTAAGAATATGTTGTATAACATAGTGATAATGTTTTTTAATATAATTATTAATCTATTCTTTAGTAGCATTTTATAGCAGGTTGTTTAGCTTCTTATAAATAAGAGAATTATTCTACTTAGCCTATTCTACAAAGGCATTCTAGATCTAGAATTTATACTTAATATGCACATCTTCAAAGAATAGCTAGTTAATTTCTCTAAACTTGTTAAAATAACTAGAAGAAGTGTAAGAAGTAGCAGTAAGGTTGCAGTAAGCTTTATAAATCTCTTTATAAGTTCTTATAACAGGCACCTTTATTACACTATCTTAAACTATAATAAACTAGAAAAGTACAGTACGGCAGTTGCAAGTAGTTAGCCCATTAGATCTATAAAGTAGAACAAGTAATAAAATTTAACTTATCTTTCCTTGCAGATTTACTTTATTTATTTAGCGTTAGGAACTACCTTCTACGCGTCTTCTAGCTAGTTAGTTTTATCTTCTTATTCTTTAATAAGACTAATTAATTATTTAATACCTGCATTCTTACGCTCTTACAGGTACGCTAGTATATACTTTTAGAATCCTAGTATAATCTCTATATAGTTGTTTATGTTCTTATTATTAAATAAAACACTACTTTAAATTATCTCTGCACGAGGGTCTTCTATTATTACATGCTTAACGTTAAGGTTAATATGCTTAAAGTATATCTAATTGCCTTTTTTTTAGCAAACTTAGCGGAGTAAAAGTTTAAAATTAAAATGTGTTTTTTATAAAGTATTACGTATTATAACTAGTATTTTAGGTCTATGCGTATAGCTTATTAAATATGCAAGTAGGACATGTTACGCAACTACTTCAAGTTTAGTTTTCTAATTATGTATTATCAATAAAACTTATACATCTTAAAAGTTTTTATAGTAATATTCCTTAGATTGCTACGCTATTGCAGCTTTATATAGGCGTTAGTAATAATACTTCCTGTGCGTTAGAATTTCTCTACCTATGATTAAACTTTTATAGTGTTTATTATCTTATTTTAAATAGAGATAGAGTAAAGGTTAAGTTAAGATAGTTAACATTAGTAGCTTAGTAAATCTTTATCTTGCTTAGTTAAGCAATATTTGCTAGTAAAAAGCTTAGAGGTAACAAAATTATATTAAAATTCCTGCTAACAGCTTTGTCCTATACATAGTAAAAGTAGACACTTATTAAGTATATTAAAAGATATAGCTTTCTTAAACAGACTTATAACACTTGCAGCAGTATACTTATAAATAAATTATACTTAATTATACAATAGGTTGTTAGAGTTATACAGTTATTTAATGTTAACTTCTTAATACTATTCTTTTATAACCTTAAAATAATTAGAATTAGTAGTTAGCTTCTTTGCATAGGCACGCTTAAGTAGCTTAAAGAATACTAAAGTAGGATTTATATAGTAGTATCCTGTTTTAAAATTTTTAGTCTTTTAGTCTATTTTGTTAGGCTCTATATCTACGTAAGTAGTATAATTAAGCTTAGTATTTAGCTATATAGCTGCTTATTAGTATGCTAGTGTTGCCTTTAGAGCATAAGAGCTTAGTAGAGATAGCAGAGTAGAAACTACTTAGCTACTAGTCCTAGCCCTTATACGTTTTACTTAGATGTTAGCAGTATAACGTCTTTATTATATAATAGTCTTTCTGCTTTTAAGTTTAAATACCTTAACTATTGTATAATTACTAGCTCTGCTTCCTGCTAGTATTTTAAGAATTGCCTTAGTTGCTTAGTTATAATTAATAGACTACGACTTCCTAGAGTACAGGTCTTAGATGCTATAAAGTTACTATAGCGATTAATAGATTAAGCTTCAAATAAAGTTTTTCTAAGTTCTATAGCTACTAAGATAAGTACTCTATATATTAAATGCACTTACACTTTTATTACTTTACATTAATTTATGTTCTTAAAAGATAACATAGAGTAAACTTAATTACTTTTAAAGTTTTTAGATATAGCTATATACTTAAAGATCTTTTACTAAAAAGTAGAGTAAAGGTTATTGTTTTTTTTTATCTTTAGCCCTAGCGTCAGGGCGTAGCTTTTATGCGCTATAGTTTATGTTATTTTTCTTAACTTTTATAGCTGTAACAATTTTGCGTAGGTTCTTTTTTTGCTATTAATTAATATCTAGAAGTAGTTCTTTGCTGTAAAAATATTTTATATAGTAAAAGTATTAATGTCTTTATATAGTAGATTAACTGTCGCCTAGTCTACTAGTAATATATAGCATTTTTTTCTTTAGTTTTTTAGGTTAAGACAGTGTAGTGCTGCTACATTAAGGAAGTAGGCAGTATTCTTTAAATCTATGCGTTGTCGATGAATTCTTAGTAGTTAAGTAATGTGCGGGGTATATAGATGCTAACATATTTTTTGATAAATTCTACTACTAGTTTCTTTACTGTTAAAACTGCATTGCCTAGTTTTTTCGCTCTCTTGTCTCGCGACAAGAATACTGCACTAATAATAAGATAGTGTTTCTAGAAACTTTTAACACTACTTTACCTGTTTATAAGTCTAGAGAGTTAAGCATAAAGATCGCATACTCCTTAAAAAACTTGAAAAATTCAGTTAAATTAGTAAAAGGCACTGTTAAACTATTAGTTTATAACAATGCGCTGTTGCTGTAAAGTATGTAAAAAGATCTTATATATTAAAAATTAGATAGTAGAAACTTGATACTGTTGCTAAGTTTTATAAGCTCTAGTACCTTATCTTAATGCTAGACAACTTTAAGGGTGTAGTCTGCAATATAGTATTTTTTTCTTATACTTACTTCTAGGCTCTTAAAGACACTTAATAAACCTAGTATCTAAGGCAGTAACTACTATAGCTGCTTGCCTTAAGCCTTGTTGAACAAAGGCTAAAATATTACTTAAGTAAGTTAGTTAGTAGTATGTGTATTGTTTTTAGCCTTTATTAGCTTAAAAGAGGAGATATTGCTGTAATTATTATTTTTAAAGGTTAATACCTAAGCAGAAAAGTAGTAAGGTTAGTGTAGAAAAATAGTTAATTAGTTAGTAAAGTTGTAGTTTAACTTTAGGTGTAGTAGCAGTATACTGCTAGCAGGTAGGTAAAAGTAAAAGTAAACAAAGTCCATAATGCGCTAAAATAAGTAGGTTTTGCAATAAAAATAGTTACTATGATTGACTGTTGCTTTGCAAATGCGAGAAATTGGGTGTAGTATTAGTATAGTAGTAAGGTATTCTAGGTCTATAGAATCTAGGTGCTTACTATACACCTAGAATCTGTAGATCAAGCGGCTTATACTTAAATTTTACATAAGAAATTATTAAATAAGCAGCTAAAGGTAAAGGCAGACACTAATAGAATAGCATCTCTACCTTTTTCTAAGAATATAGGCTGTCCTATAGCTCATAGGTTGCTAGCAATTTATTTTTAAGGTGTTAAAGGTGGTGGTTGTTGTTGTATTCAAAATGGGGTTTCCAACAAAGTAAAAAGCAGCTACCTTCTACTAATTAGACGCAAAAGTCAAATAAAAAGATTGTGTGTAGTTAATGAGATTTAAACAGTAAGTAAATAAGGTCTACGCGCTAAGCGCTTAGAGCAGAAAAGCTTAGACTACTAAGCAAAAATTAAGGTTAAAAAATTTGCTTAAGGTACTAAAAAACAATACTAACTAAAACGTGTTTAACAGCAATTGCTAGCCTATAGCTAGCAATAAGATTGCAATAGAGATAGAGGAAGAGGGTAAGAACACGTACGTTACTATAGCAGAAGCCTACAATACTTCTTTATAAAAGCTCTCTACCTACTGCTTCTTACTTTTAAGATTTCTTATACTACATTGTACTGTATACAAAAAACTTGCATATATATAATATAATGCTTAGACTATTTTTTTTTGTTTAATATAAAGACTAATAGCTTATATTAAGTAAGTTTAGACCTTATAAAGTTACTATACTAGAAGCTATAGTAGTAGATTACAAAGCTAGCGTTTACTATTATTAAGCAGCTACCTCTATTAGTTAAAAAAGAACTTGTAGCAATAGTCCCTATAGTAATTAAGTTAGTGTAGAAGTTAAAATATAACTATAGTTAAGATATTTTTGCGTCTAGTGTTATAGATATTAAGGTTACAACAAAGACTGTAAAAGGCTAGTTTAGCTAGTACACTATTGTTACAAGTAACAGGAAGGATTCTCTCCTTAACGTATGAGCGAGGGTTGAAGGTCAACCAGCCACGACGTTAGAAGGTAATGATCCGCGCGGGGCGCCGATCACGTAATAACTATCCTGCTAAGAAGAACTATCCCACCAAAAGAGGGATGTTATAAGAGTAAGGGATAGCCGCTATTACAACTATCTTACAGAAGGCAGTATTTAAGGAATAATAGTAATAGTATAGAACAAAGACAATAGGTATAAGAATATATTAGATCTTATTATTATAATTATTATAGTTAACTTAAACAGTTTATCTCTTACACAAATTATTAACTAGTTATTTATTATTATAAAATTAGTATTACTTACCTATTAGTTAACATTAATAACTCTTTTTTACTTAAAATTACACTTATAATACCTTACAGACTACTTTATACATTAGCTTTACCTTAACATAGACCAAGTCTAGATAAGTATAAACAAATTCTATATAACACTTTAACTACTAAGAATTTTAGTAAACAGTTTAACTAACAAGTTACTTAATTAAAATTTATAATAGCATCCTAGAGAATTGCTTAAAATAATATAGCCTAGGGTCTAGAACTCTCTATACTCATTTAACTAATATTAAAAAATAATAAGATGCTTAATGCATCTAACTCTAATACTAAAGATAACCTTAGTGCCTAGGAGATTAGGAATCTTAAGTAACAGGCCTATATTTTAGCATAGTAAGTAGCTTTTATAATAAATATAATTAATTAGCTCTTAAGTTAGCTAATAGCTACTTTAAACAATTAACCTGTTGCTATAAAGAAACTTAACATAGTACTACCTAAGAAGTATAGAGAGAAACAAAAGAAACTATAAAAGTTTTTTACTTACACTAATATTTACTATAAATATAATAAGATCTATACTAATTAAGAAAAGGTTTTTATAGCAAGCACGTATATAAAAGATAAAGCTTTTAACTAGATACAACTTTATATAAATAACTACTTACTTAATACAAAATATAAAGAGATTAAGGCTAAAATATAAGCCTTATTTACAAGTTAAATAGAGTTTAAATAAAAAATAGAGTATATTTTTAAAAAAGTAGACGCTAAGAAACAGGCTAAAAAGAAGATTACTTACTTAAGGCAGACTATGTTAGTATTAGTATACACGGCAGAATTTAAGTAACTATAAGTATAAAATAATTAAAATAATAAGGCACTTTGAATAGTATTTAAAGTAGGCCTAAAAAAGAATATTAAAAATAGCTTTATATACTATAATAAGCCTAACATACTATACACGCTAGTTAAGCTAGCTATCCGCGTTAATAATAAGCTCTAGAAACAACATAATAAAAAGAAATACTTTTAACATAGCCTAGCTAATATAAGAAGGCAACGCGGCAAGTATAATAAAGATAGCAACCCTATTATAACTAGCAAAGTATAGAAAAAGGCTAATAATAGAAATACTTAAAAAAAAAGTATAATAGCCTCTTTAAAAAAAAATGCTAAAAGCGTTGTGATAACAAGGCATGTCTTTAGTATAGCAAAGTTAGATACTTTGCCTAAAACTACAAGAAAAAATAAGTTAAACAAGTAGCTATTAAGATGAAGATAATTAAACAAAAAACGCTATACTTAGTTTAAATAGAACTAAATAACAACTTAAGTAACTTAGACCTCTACAAGAAAATACGCTTAATAAATAGCTATAAAATTATACTATAACTAAAACTAAACAATAAAATCTTTACTCTAAGTAAACTTAGGCTAACAAATTAGAAAGTTAAGAACAATGTTATACTAGAATAATTAGTTAACAACTAATATTAAGTATATAAAGTAACAATGCATTATGCTAACAAATATATAATTAAAAAAAAAATTATAATTACTAGCAAGAATGCTAAGAAAGTTAAGTATTAAGTAATATACTAATAACCCTACTTTAATAATCTAGTAGCTAAAGTTAAAGACTAAGAAGCTAAAGAATTAAAAAGTACTAAAGAATATAAAAAGTTATAATAGTACAACTATAAGCTTAATTGCAAGTTTTATAAAATTAATAAAAGAGAGTGTAGAGTAGACTAAGACTAGTACTACTACCTAAACTTATAGGTAGACAAATACCTAGTAGACAAGTGTTACTTCTATAAACTTAAGAAAGTAAAGATTTACTACTAACTCTTATAGACGTAATGCAAGAATAGATATAAGTTCTATTAATAGTAACTTAAAAAGGTACAATAAGTAGACAAGTACTACTATATAACTTTATTATTAAATATTTATAAAGTAGTAGACTACCTAATTTGCAAAGCTAAAAAGCTAGAGCTAAAGAAATAAGCTTTAAGGCAAGAAACACCTTACTAAAACTTTTATTAGAGCTTTTATTACAATAATAGTTGCTTAATATACTATAGCACTAAGTATAGTGCAGGCTACTTTCCTAGAAAGAGGAAGAGTAAGCAGGCAAAAAACTAGAATGCTACTAGAAATAAGGTTATACTAGTAAAGGCATACCTAAAACAACTTTAAAAAAAGTATAGAATACTAATAGTTAAGTAAAGTAGTTACTTACAACTGTATTTATATATAGTTAGAACATGTAGACGCTTATAAATAGTAAGGCTGCGTAAACAATAATCTTTTTATAAGTAATTAAAAAACATAATACACTGTACTAAATTAAGAGAGAACTAATCCTGATAATACTAGCTAACAAGAAACTTATAAGATATAAAGATAGTATAATATAGTTAGAGACTAAATTAACAAAGCTTTAAATAGTAGGCATAAAGTGCTAGATATATATTAACATTATAGATTTAAAAGAACTAGATATGTTAATTAGTTATAACTAGCTAAATGCCCATAACTCTGCTATAGACTAGCAAAAGAAAATAATATTTAAGAAAGAGCTTATTTATAAAGTTCCTAGAGTACGTAGAGAGATACGCCTAACAAATTAAAGCTTAATTTAGAATAGGAGATTTAGCAAGATTTTACGATATAAAATTAGAAAAATCTATATAAAGAACCTTTAGAAGATAGAAGTTATTTAAATAAAGCAAATTATAACTATAAAGAAAGAAATCTTACTACTAGAAATACTAAAAGAGTATTATACTAATAAGTTTAGGGAACTCTTTAAAAAAAACAAGGCTTTAAAGCTAGTAAATTATTAGAATTAAAATTATAAGATTATTCTAGATAATAGAGCTAAGTTAAGCCTAAAACTAATATACCTAATATTACCTAAGCACAATGCCAAGCTAAGGAATTACATCTAAAAAAGTTTAAAGAAGAAATTTATTTAACTATAATTAAGCCTAATAGCTTTACTTATTTTATTTATAAAAAAGCTTAATATAAAGTAGCAACTATGTGTTAACTTTAAAAGGTTAAATATCATAACGCAAAAAAACTAATATCCCTTACTATTAATAAAAAAGCTTATAAATTAACTCTAAAGAGCTAAGTAGTTTCTAAAATTTAACATTTAAAAAATATTTTACTAAATTAGAATTAAAGAAGGTTATAAGTAGATAAAAGTATTTAAGACAAAGTATAGACTGTTTAAATACATAATAATGCCTTTTAGATTAATAAACGCACTAGTAACCTTTTAATTAGTTATTAATAACGCACTTTATAAATACTTAAAAATTTTGTTACAGCCTACTTAGATAATATACTAGTGCACTCTAGGGGAACGCTTGAAGAACAAATAAAGCATATTAAAAAAGTACTTAAGAAGCTTAAAAACTATAAGCTATACTTATAGCTAGAGAAGTGCAAATTCTATATTAAGAAAATAGAATTTTTAAGCTTTATAATATTTATAAAAGAAGTAAAGATAAATCTAAAGAAGATTGCAGCTATTTAAGAATAGCTAATAACTAAAATAGTTAAAAACGTGTAATTCTACTTAAAATTTGCTAACTACTATTAGAAGTTTATTTAAGATTACTTAAAGATTAATACACCCCTCTTAAAGATTATAAAGAAGAAAATAAGATTAACTTAAAACAAAGAATAAAAGAAAGCATTTAACAAGATTAAATAAATATTCCTTAAAGCACTTATACTAGAGATATATAACTTAAAATAAGAGACGTAAATTAAGACTAATATATTAAATTATGTACTTAGAGCTGTATTGTTATAGTAGTGCCTAAAGAAGGAACAGAGACTAGTGTTTTACTATTTAAAAAGGTTCTTTAAAGTAGATCTTAACTATAATATTTGTAATAAAAAGCTACTAAAAGTAGTTAATTTCTTTAAATAGTAAGAAGTCTATTTATTAAAATTACTACACTAGATTAAGGTTTTTACTAATTACTAGAACTTAGCAGGATTTATAACAATAAAAAAACTTAAGTAATAACAAGTCTAATAAGCTAAGATATTAGCTTAGTTTAACTTTAAAATAACACACTGCGCTAGAATACTTAATAAAGTAGTAAATACTTTAAGTAAAAAATTTAACTTACGTAAGAAGAGTTATAAAGAACTATATAATACTATATTTAAAAAAATACTAGACAGCAGTCTATGTTATAACTAGCTAGAACTAGCTAGAGTAGCTAAGGTAGCTAAGTAGGTAGAAATACTACAATAGTAGTAATAGCAGAGAGTAGCTAGCTAGCAGTTTAAGCTTAAAAAAGATAGCTTTAACAAACTACTATAAGACAAACAAGAGTACTAAGATATAATTTAAAAGAATTAGACATATGTACTTTTATACATAAAATTAAGTTTTATTAAAAACTATATAAGTCTTTAGAATATAGACATGTAGTAATTAAAGAAATAGTTAAGTAACTAGCTAAGGTATTTGTAATACTATGCTTATAAGTAAAAGTATAAAATGTTTTAAGTAACTATTTAGCTTATTACTAAAATAAGCCTAAAAGATATAAGCCTTATAGCTTATTACAACTTTTACAGCTACTAATAAAACTATAAAGTAGTATAATAATAGACTTTATAGTAAAGCTTTTAAAATTATTATAACTAAAATTAGCTGAACTTTGTAACACTATCTTAGTAATTATTAATTAATTAACTAAGGCGGCAAAGTTTGTGCTTATAAAAAAAGCTATTATAGCAGAAAGCTGCGCGTATAAAGTTACAATAGTACTAGTGTTAAAGTATAAAATACTTAAAGAGTTTATTACTAATTATAATAAACTATTTACATCTAAGTATTAAAATTTATTTCTAGCAAAATTAAGTACAAAAAAAAAGCTATTAACTAGCTTTTACCTTAAAATAGATAGCTAGACAGAATAAACAAACTAGACACTAGAATAGTATCTAAGAATATACGCTAATAAGCTGTAAGACAACTAAGTTAAACTTTTACTAACAGCATAATTAGCTTACAATAGTATAAAGTTAGTAATTATAAAGTACTTGCTATACTTCGCGAACTAGAAATATAAGCTAGCTACTTATTATAATTTAAAAGATATTAAGAGTATTGTAGTAAGCGTAGATAATAAAGCTTACTTAATGCAAGAGCTATACAAAGAATTAAGCAAAAATATAGCTTATAAAAAGTTTATAATAGCTAAAGTAGCTAATAAGTAAAAAATTAAAAAACTAACTTTTAAAAAGAAGGACAAAGTTTTCCTGTTATAACAAAACTTAAAAACTAAGCAACTAAGCAAAAAACTAAATAACTTCTAAATAAAACTATTTCAAATTTTAGAAAAGATAAGTCATATAAACTATAAATTCTAATTGCTACTAAGCATACGCGTCTACTCTATCTTTTATAAAAAACTCTTAGAAAAAGCACCTTTAGATACTAAGCTAGCTACTAATATAGAGCTTAAAAATATTAAGTATAAAGTAAAAAAATTGAAGACTTATAGAAAATTAGTTGTTAGTAAAAATATTTATTTAAGTAGCAAAAATAGCTAGAAAGCTAAAATACTAAGAAACTAAAAGAAAATTTAACAAACTGCAAGTTAAAAGTACTTAAGTACTATTAAAAACATTTAAAGAAGAAAGAACTAGGTTCTTAAAGAAAAAAAAGTAATTAGAAAAAGAATTAAAAAAAGTATTAGCTTATAACTAGCTTAAGTTAGTTAATAATTTAGGTAGTAATAGTTTAGTTGTTAAAAAGCTTGTACTAAAGGTAGAGTTCCTCTTAGCTTGCTTCTTTATATAATTTTAAAAATTTAGAATTATAAAATCTTAATTAGTATATAAATGCTCTTGCGCCTTAACCTCTAGGAGCTTATAGCAAAGATAAGCAATCTTTACTATTATAAGAGCTTAACGCTCCTCTATATATATAATTTTTAACTTCTTCTTAGGCTTATTAGCTTAAACTTTCTTTTACTCTTCTTTAGAAATAAATAAACTACACTCTGCCTTTACAAAAATACAACTAGCGTAAAAGCTTGTAATAGTATCTACAAAATAATAAAGTTCTTCTTTTTATAGTGCTTATATCAAAATATTATTTTAAAACCCTATTCTTTTATGTAGTTAGTATAAGTATAGCACTTAGTAGTTAAGTTTTGTAGATAGTTGTAACAAGATAATTAGACCTTAGGCATAGTTAAGAAAGTGTAGAGAGAAACAAGCGTATAACATAACAGGTATACCAAAACTTTATATATAGCTAGCGATTTAACACGTAACGCAGGAAAACAAAATTCTAGAGTATTAAAATAATACGCCTAAGAGGGGGGATAATGTTACAAGCAATAAAAAGAATCTCTTTTTAATATACAAGTAAGAGTTAAAGATTAACTAGCTACAACGTTAAAAGGTAATAACTTACGCAGGGCGCTAATTACGTAATAACTATCCTACTAAAAAGAACTATCCTGCTAAGAGAGAGATGTTATAAAAGTAAAGAATAGCTGCTATTACAACTATTCTACAGAAGGTAGTATCTAAAGGATAGCAGTAATAGCACAGGACAAAGGTAATAAGTATAAAAATATGTTAGATCTTATTATTATACTTATTATAGTTAACTTAAATAGTTTATTTCTTACATAGATTGTTAACTAGTTATTTTATTGTTACAGAATTAGTATTGCTTACCTATTAGTTAACATTAATAACTCTTTTCCACTTGAAATCACTTCTACAATACCTTACGGACTACCCCATACATTAGCCTCGCCCTAACACGGACCGAGTCTAGATAAGTGTAGACTAACCCCGTGTAACAACTATATACACTACGCATGTTAATAGTCTAGGTATAGTAAAAGTATATTACTTTAGTAATCTCCTCCTGCGCAAATATAACTTTAATAAAGAAACTTAAAAGTAGCTTTGCAAGAAGCAAAGGCGTGTTAAAACAGCTATTAAGTAGCTAAAAGGAACCAATAAGTAGAAGGATTTTAAAAAACGCCTTTAAATATAAGAGAGCTGTGCATAGATAGTAATACTGTTATTATTTATTTATATCTAAGAATAGGCACCAAACACCGCGACCGCAACACTGCTAAGACAGCGACAAGACAACAGAAGTTGCAGTTAGCGGTAAATAGTTATTAGTTAAGAGGGTTAGTTAGAGGTATATTGCGCATCTTTATTTCTGTCTAAACATGCGACACACTAATTGCGTGCCAGCAATGCCGAACAAGGGGGCTTAAAGTAACTGTCAGTCACACTAACCCTGTAAGATGTATTACCTTAAAGCGTACTTACATGAGCCCGGATACCTGTTGTTAGCAATAAATCTTTTTTTACTAAAAAGGTGTCTACAAAATGTGTGATCACATCAAAAGATTGTCTCAAAAGGCCGAAGCCATAGGTTGCTAGCCATAGTGTTGTTTAAAACTGCTTAAAATTAGCAAGAGCCTGCTCTAGTTTAGCGTTAATCTCTTAATTAATTATAGAAAGCTTTTTAGTAATTGAATTAGAAAGCTTGTTAGAGAAAAAATGCTAGAGATTAAGTGTTCTAAAGTAGTGTATATAGTCTTTAAACGTAGTAGACTAAAGAGTACTTTAGTTAATCTCGCTTTGCCCTAGATTTCTAAAAATAAAGTATCTGTGTTCTAGTGCAAATTATTTTTAATTAAAAACTTCTACAAGTTTGTTGTAACGTAATCCTTTTAGTAAATAGTTAGGTTTAGTAAGTATACTAATGCGTTAGTTAGTAGCTTTTCTAATACAAGCAATGCTACAAGTGCTAGAATTAGCAATGTCTATTACTAGTAAATAAGTGTTTATAAGTAGGCTAATAGTAGCTAGTTATGCATAAGTAATAATTTGCTTAAAGTCTTGTAGGTTGTCTATTCTTGTAAAAAGAAAACAGTTAAGCTAAAAAGTTGTACTTATTCTAGAAAGCGTTGTTTGTATTATTTTAGTAATAGCGGCTGCTTTTTTTAAAACTCTTTAAGAGCTGGAAAGTTAGCGCTAACACTGCTACTATTTGCGAGGTGCTAAAGGTCTAATTTTAGGAGATGTAAAATAATAGCATCTTTTTAGCATTAAGCTTTAGGTAATACGTTTTGTATACCCTCTGTATCTCTTACTGCTAATAGTAGAAGCTAGAGCTTGTAAAGCCTTTTGTTTTTAGCAAACTTACTAGCGTTAAGTTAATGTAGCTTTTAAGCTTAAAAGCTAATTTTATATGCTTGTAGCAACTTAGCTAGGTTAACTAGCGCTACTTTTTTCTAGTAAAAGAACCTGTAATAGTAGACCTTTACTAGCTACTATGTAAGATAATATATTCTTTAAGCTAGTTTTGCATAACACTAAGTTTAAAGTTAAGGCTAGTAATAGCGCTAGAAGCTGTAGAACGTGTTGCGCTGTTTGTAGTATAGCACTAATAATAGATTATTGTTAGTAGCTCTTGCTTTTCTTTATTATACTAGTGTAGTAGGCTTTGTTTTAGTTTTTGTAGTGCTACTAATAATTTAAGATTACTAAGCTTAGTATGTTGTAGTACGCTGTTATTTGTATTATAGAAAGTTACTATGCTAGGTTCTTTGTACTTGCGGCCTAAGTAGCGTCCTGCCTGCACTAGAAGGGTAGCTCGCTATTTTAATATTAAGAAGACTAGTAGTTATAGGCTGATCTGTAAAACATAGGTAAAAAATTCAATTATAGTAGTGTACTTCTAGGTGCGTAAACTTAATGTAGCTAAAGGAATTATTAAGTTAATGTTGCTTTCTAGCTTGTATTAAATTTCGTAGTTGAAAGAGGCCTTTCTTTAAAGAAGGCACTTATTTTCATCTACTGTTGTTATTGCTATTGCTTCTGCTAGTTAATGACGCTTATATCTTAGCTTTTACTAAATTATGTAGCTCTTATAGTGCTGTAGTAGTTGTAGTTTCTGTTGCTAGCTTTTAGCGTATTACGCTAGCGTCTACTACCTTTTATGTATCTCTTACTATTGTAGAACTGTAAAAGGTTGCTGCTTTAAAAGATGTTAGTTGTAATTAACTAGTTAAGCTGGCTTGTTTAATTGCAATGCATAACGCTTAAAATTAGATAAAGTTAAAAAAGAGAAATAATACTTTGTCTAAAGAGCTTTTGTATTTAAAGTAACTAGTTTAAAACGTATAAAACTATTAAAACTACGTTTACATACTGGAGAAGCTTACAAGAAAGCGTTTGTTGTAATATAAACGTAGTGTTGTGTATTAAGGTGTAATACATTTATAGAATCTAGGTGCTCTTTGCACACCTAGAATCTGTAGGATAAACGGCTAATATCTGCATTTAATATAAAAAATCTGTAAATAAGTAGCTAAGGGTAAAAGTAGACACTAATAGCATAGCATCTTCTCCCTTTCCTAAGAGTATAGGCTGTTTAGTAGCCTATTAGTTGCTAGTTGCGGTAGTGTTAGAATTAGAGTTTAAGCTTCTAAAATCTTGTATGTATACACGACGCTCTTTTTCTGTAAAACGCTTAGTAATAATAACTTAAGGATAAATATTATCTCTTATTGCAAGAGGTAAAGATAATTGTAACTTAGTAGGTAGCTTAGGTAGGTCTAGAGAGACAAGAATATTTACTATTAGGCTAGTTTGTTCCTAATACTTAGGATTCTATAGTTTTACATATTCTTAATTTTCTTTATAATATTATGCATGTGTTGTTGTTAAAAAGGCTTTCAATTGCTAGCTAGGTGTTGTGTGTAAAAAGCGTATCATATTAAGGGTATTAAGGCGGTAGGTCCCCCTATTATGTTTAGTGTTATAGATATAATATAGTTTTTACTACCTTGTATCTAACTTGCAGTTTTAAGATGAATTAATTGCTATAACTAAGTTATAAAGAAGAACTAAGTTTTTTAGCTTTACATCTTTATGTTGTATTTCCTTAGTATTATCTTAGTAGTCTTTCTTAGCAGCTCTTATATAATTAGTATAAGCAACAACCTTTTTAGTAAACTAATTTTTAAAATCTAATTACATTACTTATATAGCAAGTAATTATGCACAATTTTTTACTTCTCTGAAGAGAAGAGTTTGCTATATAAGTACTGTAAGCTTAATAGGAAGCACTAAGTTCTGCCTTATAACTAGTTAGTATAGTAAGTAACTTGTTTACTCCTGTATTAAGATTTTGTCTATAAGAAGAACTATAGGCAAGTTCTTAACCTAAGGTTTTAGTAGCTTTGTGAAAGTATTTACAATTAGTTTTTGTTTACTTTTAATCTTTTTTATAGCTTAAAGACTGTGTTTAAATAACTAGACTGAGTTAATTTTGTATATTTTTAATAGATGTAAGACTACTTTAGCGAATTTAAGTTCTTTATTAACTATAAGTTTGCGTGCTGTGCTCTATCTGTATATAATGCTCTTATATATCAATTCTGCAATTGTCTTATACTAGTTGTTTAATAGCGCTTTTGCTTTAAGCTAGCCGCTAAGGTAGTCCCTTGTAACTATAAGAAACTTCTTCCTAAAACACTAAGGCATGTATGCTATATTAATAGCAACAGTTTTCTAAATAGCAAAACTATAGGTGATAGTAAGCATATTAACTTTTTTCTCAGTAAATTATAGTTAATAGTCTAAGCAAGTTGCTAGTCTCTTTTACACTTGCTTATATATTGTTACACGGGGTTGGTCTACACTTATCTAGGCTCGGTCCATACTAAGGCGAGGCTGATGTATGCGGTAGTCCGTGAGGTATTGTAGAAGTAATTTTAAGTAGAAAAGAGTTATTAGTATTAACTAATAAGTAATTAATACTAATTCTATAAATAATAGAATAACTAGTTAACAATCTGTGTAAAAGACAAACTATTTAAGTTAACTACAACAAGTGTAATAATAAAATCTAACATATTTTTATACCTATTACCTTTGTCCTGCTATCCTGTACATCTCTTCTGAGAGGGAGGTATGTAATAGCGCTGCTATCTCTTTATGCATAGCTATTCTAGATAGCTAGCCTTAGTAGGAATAGCAATTACGTAATTAGCGCCCTACGCAGATTATTGCTTTCTAGCATAAAGGCTAGTTAATCTTTAACTATTGCTTTTACGTTAAGGAGAGAATCCTTCTTGTTACTTATAATACTATCCTTCCTCTTAGGTGTATTATTCTAATACTCTAAATAATTATTTTCTTATACCGCGTGTTAAATTACTAGCTATATATAAAGGTTTAGTATACTTATTATGTTATACACTTGTTTCCCTCTACGCCTTTTTCACTATACTTAAGTTCTAATTATCTTGTTATAACTATTTATAAACCTTAACTACTAAGCGCTATACTTGCGCTAATTATATAAGAAAATTAAGTCTTAAAATAATATTTTACTATAAGCGCTGTAAAAAAAAACCTTTGCTAATTTTTAAATAATACAACTAGCTGTTACGCTAGTTATAGTTTTATAAAGGTAGAGTGTAGTTTATTTGTTTCTAAAGAAGAGTAGAAGAAAGTTTAGTGTAAAAAGCGCAAAAAGCGTCTTAAAGTTGCGCATTTAGAAACTTAGCTAGCTTAAAGTAAGCTAGAGCTCCTAAAGACTAAGGTGTAAAAGTAATTATTTTCTAATTAAGATTTTGCTATTCTAAATCTTTAAGATTGTGCAAAGAAGCAAGCTAAGAAGAACCTTGCCCCTAGTATAAACTTTTTAATAACTAAACTATTACTACCTAGACTATAAACTAACTTAGGCTTGTTATAAGCTAATGCTTTTTTAGTTTTTTTCTAATTACTTTTTTTCTTAAATAAAAACCTGTTTCTCTCTTCTCTAAGTGTCTTTAATAGTACTTAAGTACTTGTAACTTATAGTTTATTAAATTATCTTTTAGTTTTTAAGTGTATTAGCTTTCTAGCTATTCTTGCTACTTAACTTAGTATTTCTACTAATAACTAATTTTCCATAAGTTTTTAATTTTCTTAACTTTGTACTTGTCGTCCTTAAGCTCTATATTAGTAGCTAGCTTAGCATTTAGAAGCGCTCTTTCTAGGAGTTTCTTAGAAAAAATAAAGTAAATATATATCCTTAGTAGCAATGAGAATTTATAGTTTATATTGCCTATTTCTTTTAAAATTCTGTATAGTTTTACTTAAAGTTTATCTAATTTTTTGCTTAGTTGCTTAGTTTTTAAGTTCTATTGTAACAAAAAAACTATATCTTCTTTTTTAAAAGATAGTCTCTTAATTCTTTACTTATTAGCCTACATTATTTATTATAAGGTCTTTATAAGCTATATTTTTACTTAATTCTTTGCATAGCTCCTGTATTAAGTAGGCTATTTTATCTACGCCTACTATAATACTTTTAATGTCCTTTAAATTCTAATAAGCAGCTAGCTTATATTAATAGTTTGCGTAGTGTAGTAAGTGCTTTATAGTTACTAACTTTATACTATTGTAGGCTAATTATACTATTAGTAAGAGTTTAACCTAGTTGTTTTACAGCTTGTTAGCATACATTTTTAGGTACTATTCTAGTGTCTAGTTTATTTATTCCGTCTAGCTATCTTTTTTAAGGTAAAAGCTCGTTAATAGCTTACTTTTATAGTTAATGTTGCTAGAAATATATTCTTATACTTAGACGTAATTAGTTTATTACAATTAGTAACAAACTTTTTAAATGTTTTATACTTTAATACTAGTGCTTTTATAACTTTATACGCGCAGCTTTCTACTATAATAGCTTGTTTTGTAAGTATAAACTTTACTTCCTTAGTTAATTAATTTATAATTACTTAAATAGTAATGTAAAGTTAAGCTAATTTTAGTTCTAATAATTTTAAGAGCTTTACTATAAAGTCTATTATTACACTACTTTATAGTTTTGTTAGTAGCTATAAAAGTTGTAATAGGCTATTAGGCTTATATCTCTTAAGCTTATTTTAGTAATACACTAAATAGTTACCTAATATATCTTGCACTTTTGCTTATAAGTATTGTATTATAAACACTTTAGCTAGTTACTTAATTATTTCTTTAATTACTGTATGTTTGTATTCTAAGGACTTATGTAGTTCTTTAATAAAACTTAATCTTATATACAAAGGTATATATATTTAATTCTCTTAAACTATATTTTAGTACTCTTTCTTGTTTTGTAGTAGATTATTAGAGCTGTCTTTTATAGGCTTAAACTGCTAGTTAGCTGCTCTCTAGTACTATTACTATTATAGTGTTTCTACTTACTTAGCTACTTTAGCTACTTTAGCTAGTTCTAGCTAGTTATAACATAAACTGCTGTCCAGCATTTTTTAAATAAAGTATTATATTGTTTTGTGTAACTTTTTTTACATAAGTTAAATCTTTTACTTAAAGCATCTGCTACTTTGTTAAGCATTCTAGCGCGGTGTTTTATTTCAAAGTTAAACTAAGCTAATATTTTAGCCTATTACACTTATTGTTAGTTAAGTTTTTTTAATGTTATAAACCTTACTAAGTTCTAGTAATTAGTAAAAACCTTAATCTAGTGTAGTAGTCCTAAGAAATTAACTTGCTACTATTTAAAGAAATTAACTACCTCTAGTAGCTTTTTATTATAAACATTATAATTAAGTTCTACTTTAAAGAACTTTTTTAAATAGTATAATACTAGTCTCTATTTTTTATTTATGCACTGCTGTAATAGTACAGCTCTAAGTATATAATTTAACACGTTAGTTTTAACTTGCGTATCTTATTTTAAGTTATACATTTCTAGCACAGGTGCTTTAAAGGATATCTATTTAATTTTATTAACTATTTTCTATTATTTTTAGTTTTAAGTTAATCTTATTTCTTTCTTTATAATTTTTTAAACAGGTATAGTATTCTTTAAGTAATTTTTAATTAACTTCTAATAGTAGTTAGTAAATTTTAAGAAAGATTGTACGTCCTTAACTATTTTAGGTGTTAGCTATTCCTGTATAGCTATAATCTTCTTTAAATTCATCTTTCCTCTATTATAGATATTATAAAGTCCAGGAATTCTATCTTTTTAAAATAGAATTTGCACTTCTTTAGCTGTAAGTATAGCTTATAGTTTTTAAGCTTCCTAAACACTTTCTTAACATGCTTATTATGTTCTCTAAGCGTTTTGCTAGAGTATACTAGTATATTGTCTAGGTACACTATAATAAATATTTTAAATTTCTTGTAGAGTGCGTTATTAATAACTAATTAAAGGTTGCTAGTACGTTTAATAATCTAAAAGGCATAACTATGTATTTAAATAGTTTATACTTTGTCTTAAACGCTATTATTTACTATTAACTTTCTTTAAGTTTAATTTAGTATAATTCTATTTAAACATTAAATTTTATAAACTACTTAGCTCTCTATATTTAATTTCTAAGCTCTATTATTAGTAATAAGAGATATTAATTCTTCTGCGTTACGCTATTTAACTTTCTAAAATTAATATATAGTTGCTACTTTCTGTTAGGCTTTTTTATAAATAAAATAGATAAGGCTATTAGGCCTAATTCTAGTTAGATAGATCTCTTCTTTAAATTCTTCTAGATGTAGTCCTTTAGCTTAGCGTTGTGCTTAGGCAATAATAAATATATTAGTCCTAGGCTTAGATTAGCTTTATTATTTAGAATACTCTTCTAGTTTTAATTTTAATAGTTTGCTAGCTCTATAGACTTATTTTTCTTAAAGAGTTCCCTAAACCTGTTAGTATAATAATCTCCTAGTATTCTTAGTAGTAAGAGTTCTTTTTTTGTAGTCGCAACTTACTTTATTTAAGTAACTTTTATCTTTAAACGGTCTTTTATATTAATTCATTTAATCTTATATAGCAAGATTCTGCTTAATTTTCTATTTTAAGTTAAGCTTTAATATATTAGGCGTATTTTCTGCGTACTTTAGCAACATTATGCATAAGTTCTTCTTTAATTATTGTTTTTCTTTGCTAATCAATAGCGGGCTTATTTACATTAAGCTAATTATAACTAATTAACATATCTAGTTTTCCTAGATTTATAATTTTAATATTTATCTAGCACCTTATACCTGCTATTTGTAGCTTTATTAATTTAGCCTCTAACTATAATATGCTATCTCTGTATTCTATAGGTTTTTTGTCAGCTAGTACTATTAGGATTAATTCTTTTTTAACGTAGTATAGTATGTTGTGTTTTTTTACTACTTATAGTAAAATTATTATTTGTGTAGCTCTACTGTTTATAAGCGCCTGCATGTTCTAACTATATATAAATATAGTTCTAAGCAACTATCTTACCTAACTATTAGTATTTTATACTTTTCTTATAGTTGTTTTAGGTATACCTTTACTAGTGTAACTCTGTCTCTAGTCGTATTTTAGTTTTCTGCTTATTTACTTTTTGTCTTTCTAAAAAAGTAGCCTGCACTATACTTAGTGCTAAAGTGTATTAAGCAACTATTATTATAATAGAAATCTAATAGAGGTTTTAGTAAAGTATCTTTTGCTTTAGAGCTTGTCTTTTTAGCTTTAGCTTTTTTGCTTTATAAATTAGGCAGTCTGCTGCTTTATAAATGTTTAATAATAAGGTAATATATTAGTAGTTGTTTACCTATTATACTACTTTAAGTTACTATTAATATAAGTTGTATATATCACTGCATCGCGTTTATAGAAGTTAGTAGTAGATTTTTACTTTCTTAAGTATATAAAGGTGGTATTTATCTGCTAGGCACTTGTCTGCCTACAAGCTTAGGTAGTAGCACTAGTCTTAGTCTACTTTGCACTTTTTTTTATTTTTTTTTAAACTTGCAATTAAGCTTGTAGTTGTACTAGTTAACATAACTCTTTATGTTTTTTAGTACCTTCTACTTTTTTAGCTTTTTAGTCCTTAACTTTAGCTACTAGATTATTAAAGTAAGGTTGTTAGTACATTGCCTAATATCCAACCTTCTTAGCGTTCTTGCTAGTAATTATAATTCTTTTTTAAATTATATATTTATTAGCGTAGTGCGTTGTTGTTCTACATACTTAACATTAGTTGTTAGCTAATTATTTCAGCATAACTTTATTCTTAATCTTTTATTCTGTTAGCCTAGGTTCGCTTAAGATAAAAAGCTTATTATCTAGTTTTTATTATAGTATAATCTTATAGCTGTTTACTAAGCGTGCTTTTTTATAGAGGTCTCGTTTGCTTAAGTTATTTTTTAGTTTTCTTTAAACTAGGTATAGCATTCTTTATTTAATTATTTTAATCTTAACAGCTGCTTGTTGAACTAGTTTTTCTTTACAGTCTTAGGTAAAGTGTCTAACTTTGCTATATTAGAGATATGCCTTGTTATTATACCGGTTTTAGTGTTCTTCTTTAAAAAGGCTATCCTGCCTTCTTTTTTAAGTATTTTGATCTTTAGCCTGCTTTTACACTTTGCTAGTTATAATAGCGTTGCTATTTTTATTATACCTACCGCGCTGCCTTTTTGTATTAGCTAGGCTAAGTTAAAAGTATTTCTTTTAATTATGTTGTTCTTAGAGTCTATTATTAATATGCGTAGCTAGCTTAACTAGCGCGTGTAGTGTATTAAGCTTACTGTAGTATACAAGGCTATCTTTAGTTTTTTTTTAGGCCTGCTTTAATTACTATTTAAAGTGCCTTATTATTTTAGTTAATCTATGCTTGTAGTTGCTTAAATTCTGCTGTATATGCTAATACTAACGTAGTCTACTTTAAGCAAGTAATCTTCTTTTTAGCCCAGTTCTTAGCATCTACTTCTTTAAAAATGCGTTTTATTTTTATTTAAACTCTATCTAACTTATAAACAAGGCCTACGTCTTAGCTTGAATTTCTTTATATTTTATATTAAAGAGGTAGTTGTCTATATAGAGTTGTATTTAGTTGAAGGCTTTATTTTTTTTATATATGTGCTTGTTATAAAAACCTTTTTCTAATTAGTAAGAACTTTATTTTTCTTGTAGTATAAAATAGTATAAGTAAGAAACGTTTATAATTTCTCCTGTTCCTCTCTATAATTCTTAGGTAGTGCTATCTTAAGTTTTCTTATAGTAATAGGTTATTTATTTTTAGCTAACTTAAGAGCTAATTAATTATGTTTATTATTAAGGCTACTTGCTGTGCCCAAACATAGGCCTGTTACCAAAGATTCTTAATCTCCTAGGCACTAGGGTTGTCTTTAGTATTAGAGTTAGATACGTTAAACATCTTATTATTTTGTAATATTAGTTAAATTAGCGTAAAAGGTTCTAGGCTTTAGGCTATATTATTTTAAGCAATTCTCTAGAATGCTATTATAAATCCTAATTAGGTAACCTGTTAGTTGAATCGTCTTCTAAAATTCTAGGTAGTTAAAGTTTTACACGGGGTAAGTCTACACTTATCTAGGCTTAGTCTATATTAAGGCGAGGCCAATGTATACAGTTGTCTATAAGGTATTATAGGAGTAATTTTAAGTAGAAAAGAGTTATTTATGTTAACTAATAAGTAAGCAATACTAAGTTTATAAATAATAAAATAACTAGTGAATAGTCTGTCTAAGAGATAAACTATTTAAGTTAACTATAACAAGTATAATAATATAATTTAAAACGTTTTTTACTTCTTGCCTTTGTCCGGCTATCCTGTAAATCCCTTCTAAGAAAGAAGTATATAATGGCGCTGCTATCCCTTTATGCATAGCTATCCTAGATGGCTAGCCTTGGCAGGGATGACAATTCCGTGATCGGCGCCCCGCGCGGATCATTGCCTTCTAGCGTAGAGGCTAGTTGACCCTCAACCATCGCTCGTACGTTAAGGAGAGAATCCTTCCTGTTACTTGTAACATATATTCTCTTCTACTAATATTGTTGTACAAGTATAAAGTATACTACATTAACTTTATAGTGTTTAATCTAGGTGTGTATATTCTATACTGCAGCTGTTCTTAAATTTAAATTATCTACAGCTTGTTAGATTATAATGTTTTTAGACGTTTTTCTAAAGAGTATACTATCTTGTATAAAGAATTCTAATAATTGCTTCTTCTACGCCTATAGTTCTTGTAGTTTTATTCTCTTAGGAGTTTTAAAGTTAACTAAAAATTACGCATATTGTTTTCATTTTTTAAAGAACTCTTAACAAAGTATCTTAGCTTGTCCTGCTAGTACTAGTGTATTTACATTTCTAATTATATAGTTAATAAACTCCTCTAGGTTCTCCCTAAGTTTGGGAGGAGGCTTTTAATTATTAGCTTTTAGATACTTAGATAGTGCATCTACAACAATATTCTTCTTTTCTAGTATTCACTTAATGTTAAAATTCTACAAAAGAATAGTTAATATTTACTTATTCATAACTAATTCTAGATTATTAGTTAAGTAATAAGAGTTGCAGCGTTAGTTTTTATAGTAAAGTAAATACTCTAAAGATAAATACAAAACTTGTTAACAGATTATAGTATAGCTTTGTATCCTAACTTAGTAGAGTGCTATTACCTTTCTTATGCTAACTATAGAGTGCTTTTAAACTGTACTAGGTATTGTTTGTTGTTTTTCTTAAGTTGCTTTATACATGCCCTTATACTATCTTAACTAGTATTAGTTATAAAGAATATTTTATAGTTCTTAGTATTAGTGTAGTCTAAGCTTACAAGTGTAGGTGTATTATATATTGCCTGTTTTAGTGTGTACATTAGTATGTCTTATGTATTTTTTTATTTTAAAAGTGTATTGTCTTGTAGAAGTGTAAACAGAGGTTTAGTGATTTTAGTAGAGTTCTTTACCTATATATTTATTTTTAAGGTAATAAAGGTGGTTGTTGTTGTTGTTGTAGTTAAAATAGGTTTACTGAAAAAGTAAAAAGCAGCTGCCCTCTACTAATTAGTTGCAAAAGTCGAAAAAAAGATTTTTTGTAGTTAACAAAACTAAAATAGTAAGTAGATAAGGTCTACGCGCTAGGCGCTTAGAGTAGAAAAGCTTAAACTACTAAGCAAAATTAAGGTTCAAAAATCAGCTGTAGGTACTAAAAAACAACACTAATTAAAACGTGTTTAACAGCAATTGCTAGCCTATAGCTAGCAACAAGATTACAATAGAGGCGGAGAAAGTAGAGAAGGTAGAGGAGGGTAAGGACACGTACGTTACTACAGCAGGAGCCTATAATACTTTATAAAAGCTCTCTACCTACTGCTTTTTACTTTTAGAATTTTCTTACACTATATAGTACTGCATACAAACAACTTGCATATAAATAATATAAAGCTTAGATCTTTTTTCTTAACACAAAGACTAATAGCTTATATTAAGTAAAGTTAGACTTTACTAAGTTACTATATAAGAAGCTATAGTAGTAAATTATAAAGCATACATTTACTTTTATTAAGCGGCCTCTTTAGTTAGTTAAAAAAGAGCTGTTATCAGTAGCTCTTATAGTAATTAGGTAGACGTAGAAGTTAAGTTCTATTATTTATTAACACCTTATTGATACGTCTAGTTTTATAAATGTTAAAGTTATAATAAAGGTTGTAAAAAGCTTATTTAATAGCAAGTCTATTAAATACGTTGCGCATGTTAGTAGTCTAGGTGTAGTAATAGTATGTTATTTTACTAATCTTCTCCTGCGCGAATGCAACCTTAGTAGAGAGACCTTATAGTAGCTTTATAAGAAGCAAGAGCGTGTTAAAATAGCTATTAAGCAGCTAGGACAAACTAACAAGCAGGAGGATTTTTAAGTTGCCTTTAGAAATAAAAGAGCTGTACTTAGATAGTAACGCTGTTGTTGTATGTTTACATCTAAGTATAGGCGCTAGAAACGCTGTAACTGCAACACTACTAAAAAAGCAACAGAGACAATAGAAGTTGTAGTTAGCGGTAAATAGTTATTGGTTAAGATAGTTAGTTAGAAGGATATCGCGCATCTTTGTTTCCGTCTGAACGTGCGACACACTAATTGCGTGCTAGTAATGCTAAACAAGAGGGCATGAGCCTAGATACCTGTTGTTAGCAATAAATCTTTTTTTAACAAAAAGGTGTCTACAAAATGTGTAGTTACATTAAAAGGTTGTCATAAAAGGCTGAAGCCACTTTACCTATATATAATAGTAGATTCATATGCTTATAAACAATTATACTTCTCTCTTATCTTGCATAGTAGCTAGTTTATAATGTTTTTAACTTTTTTTAAGTTATGATAGCAACTTTGTAGACTAACTTTATAGCCTACTACTTTAAGTCTTTTTCTCAGAAAGTAACATTTTTTTTTTAAAAAGTACCTCTAGCTTATTTGATATTAGCTAGCACCCTGTCTAGCTGCATAATATTTTTAAGAAGATAATATTGTACTTTTAACATTAAGTGTTCTTTATTATAATTAGTTTTTAGACCTCTGCATGTGATGTTTTTTAATAAAAGGCATAGTATTAGGCTAGTAGTCTCTTAGGATCTTTATTATGACTTGTAAAAATGTTGCTATAGAGTTAGTAGCGCTTATGGCTATTGTGTATAACTGTACAAGTCTTATAGGCGTTTAGAATGCTGTTATATCTCTACTTTCTAGATGTAGTGTAATCTCGTTGTATTCTAAAAACAAGTTTATAAGTAAAAGAATTTTCTATTCTGTAAATCTCTTAAAGAATTTATTAGCTATTAGTAGTAAATTTATATTTTATATATTAACTGCATTTACACTTTGCGCATTGCTAATTTATTAAACGCTCTTATCCTTTTTTAGTACTAGGTGCTATGAATTCTAATACTAACTGTTACACTATTCCTATATTCCTTAATTTAGGCGGACATTAACTATATCTACTACTTGTAATTCTAATGCCTTTAGAACAGCAAAGCTTGACACTTACTAAGCTTTATGTAGTATTATCTATATCCTGTATGGTAGGCATATATTAAGATAGATTCTTTTTAATTACTTACAGTGGGATAACAAAAAAATAGAAATCAAAAAAGCTATAGTTTTCAAAGCTTTATATTTCAACAACAATAAGAGCTATACTAAAAGGAGTAAGTGATTTGGAAAGCCAAGAGCCTTTTATTTAAGATAGGTTGCTTAGTAAGCTCCTTAGTCAGCACAATTGCGCCTGTAATCTCGCTTAAAATATGTTAAAAACAAAGCAAAATTAGATTTCGGCATATCTTTTTTGTAAACGTATAAAAAGGGCTAAAAAATAAATTCGTCTAATAAGCCTACGTAAGCATGATGTAAGCAAGTTTTGGAGTAATATTTCTTATTCCCTTATAGTTTAATAAAAGGATAGAAAAAATATAGGTTGCTTACGTAAGCACTAATTACGTAATACCTCAATAAATATATAATATATTTACTCCTTCTGTTTATCCTAACTTTCTATTTTCATACTATCTCCTACATGGCTAGCAATCTCTCTTAATTTAAACAATAAGTCTATACTTTATATTTACACAACAAATCTATCTTATCTATTAGTAATATACTAGAAAAGCCTTCTAAAAGTATTTATAATACTCTTTAATAAACTAAACAAAAAAAGAACGCTCTTTTATCTATTATTAGCTCTAAACGAGGTTGTCCTTCTAAGATCTTTAAAAAAAGCAAAAGGAGTGCTTAATAGAGACCTTACAAGAAGCCCTAAAAAGACAATTAAACGTTTTTTAAAAGAAAATAGTAGAGATCTTTTAATTAAAAGCGTACAACGCTTTCTAGAAAAAAAGAACTATTCTGTTTATATTTTTTTAAAAAAAGACGCCCTTAGACACTAAAAAAGCTTATAATTGCTGTATTTGCGCTAAGCAAATACTTAAAAATATTAAAAACATAAACTTTTATAAAGTTTTATTTTTAGATAAGTCTACTATTAAGCGTAGGCACGGTGCTAGGACAGAATACTTTTAAACAAAGCACAATAATAGAATAGGAAAGAAAATTGCTTTTACAACAAATACAAGTAAGTTCTAAAAACTCTAATTATGAAATAATAAACTATATTACTTCTATAATAGTTTTGTTATTTTAATCTATTTTTACAATACTTACTAATCTGGTTATAAGTTAAGATGTTTCTATTTATATTTAGGGTGCAATTTGGATAGGTAGAAAATCTAAATTAGTAGTAATTAAAAGCCCTTTCATTACTACTCTTTCTAAAAATTTAAACTAAACTAAAAAGATCCTAATTTTGAAAGTAAAACCTGCGATAAAACAAGGTAAGTAATATTTACTTTATTTTTCTATTTAGAGGCTTATTACTCTGTATTAAAATTCAAAAGTTGAAGTCTTTTTTCTATATTTCTAAGCATCTTACTCACTTTTATATAGGCTAGAAGTTTTAGCATGATAACGCTAAGATTTATTAAACTCTAGAAGTTTTATCTTAGTTTTCTAGGAATAAGATATTACTTTTTAAGCATCCTACCTATAGTCCTAATCTAAATGCTATAAAAAACGTGTAGGCTCTACTAAAAAACCCTTTAGCTAAAAGGCCTATTGCTTCTTTAGGTATAAGAAATAATTAAAGAAGTATAGTAGCCTTTAAGGCTGCTATAAAGCAGGATCAGGATTAATTACCTTGAAAGGCGATAAATAATTGTATTCTATTATTACTCAGGCGTTATTTGCAAGTAAAAGAAGCTAAAGGCTAGTAAACTAATATTAGTACGCTATTGTAGTTATTTATTAAGAAAAAACTTTATAAAAAAACTCTCTATTATTACTTAACAATTAATCCTGCAATTACCTTTAAACTTATACTAGAGAAATATTAGCTTGTAATATCTATTACATGTAAATTATAGCAAATTTTACATATTCAAAAAAAAGTTATATTGTATTATATTCTTTAGTTTCTCAACCTGTATTTTCACTGCGAATATTGAGAGCAATTATGCTGACTAAGCAACTTACTAAGCAACCTATCCTAAAGAAGAAGTTTATAGCTTTCGAAATCCACAACTCTTTCTAGTATAGCCCTTGTAGTTATCAAAATATAAAGCTTTGAAAATAATCACTTTTTGGATTTATTTTTCTGTCAACCCTCTGTTAATTGCTATAAGAGAGCTTCTTCTCTATTAAGGAGTATATATATAAATATTTCCTTTTCTATTAGCTAGAGGTAATCTTCTACTTGCAGTTTATCAATTTGTTCTTTAGTAAGTCTTGTTTCTTATAGAAAAGCAGCATATCTTAGTTTAATTAGATAATTATATAGTCTAGTATTAGGATTACAAATACTTCTTTAAAAGAGCTATTGTTTTTTTAGCTTTTTTCTTCTAGTCTTCTTGTCTAAACCTTATTAGTATCTCTTGCTAAGAGATATTAATAAGTTAAACTTTCTTGTCTATAGTTTTGTACATAGTGTAGAAATTATAGTGTTGTTAGAAGTTGTTAAGCAGCCTTTCTTGCAATTGTTACTAGTTAAGCTTATACATAATTAGAAATTTACCAAAACTATAGTTTTTTGTAAGGTTTTCTAATTATCTAACTATGTATACAAGAACCTAGTTCATCTAAACTATTTAATTCTGTTTATTATTATTTGTGTACAGCATGTTAAAATTGCTAGATTTAGTTTTTAAATTTAACTATGCAGCTTCATATATATACTTTTCTACAGCTACTTATAGCCTATTATTTATTATGTTAGTAATTACGTGTATTTATATATTACCTGCTATCTCTTTATCTAAATTATTGTAAGAAGCTTTATTCATAATTATCTACGTAGGGTAGCTTTGTAATAAATTAAGTGTAACAAAGACTGCGTTCGTAGTACTATTTTTAAAAGAGAATTTAGCATATAATTTGTCTAAATATATTATAATATATTACTATCAATGCGCATGCGAACTAAGGTCCTTCTAAAATTACAAACTTAGTAATATTAGCAATAATTCTAAATATAATTTTAGTAGTAAGTATCCTTATTTGTATCGAGATATGAAACAATATACTAATAAATAGATTACAAGTTCTATTCGCTAAAGTAACATTAGGAGATAGCTATCCTAGTCTGTGTTTTATTATTTTATATAGTATCTGCAATGCCTATATAGCACTAAGTCTTAAGATATTTATTTATACTCTAGTGTTAATTAAGCACTTTAAATAGTTGCTATTAATAATAACTTAGTATTCTATTAAGTCTATTTAAGCAAAGACTTATTTATTTCTTTACTTGACTTTGTAAACTTCTTTAGTAGTTATAGTGTTTAGCATATTATCTTAGAAATTACTTTTTTTATACACCTTATGTTGTATTTAAGCATTTTATTAATATATATTTGTTATATTATAATACAGGCTTGTAATAGATAGTGCAATTAGTAGAACTTTAATTGTAGGATGTTTTTAGCCATTGCGCTAGTTTAGCTAATTAGCAGCTCGAACAAATTCTAAATACGTTAAATTACACTTAAATTCTGTATTTTCTCTACTACTTATAATGTTAAGCGTTCTTAAGCTATTTACAGCACTAATATTATTATTTAGAAAGTTGCGTAGTTGTTTCTAAATATTATTTTACTTTATAAAGTTAAATATAGTAACTCTTTAAAATTTTTGTCTAAGCAAGGCAGTTATAATGAGGTTTAGCTAACCTAATTTTTTTTTACTTAAAATTAGAAAGCGTATTTATAAACTTTATAGCCTTCTTTTTTTATTCTTGTAGTAGGTGCTTTATATTAGCCAATATATTGCTATCTTGCCAAAATAACTATAGCAGCCTAATAATTAAAAATAATATCTTATAAGGCTAACTTGCAAAAAGTAGTTTACTTTATATTTCTTTTCATAGAAACTGCATATTTATAGGCTGCAAGTTAGAGATTAAAGTATTACTTTTAATTATTTAATTACTTCTTTAAGTGCTTATATTCTTCCTTAGTCTTTCTTGTTTCTTTATTCCTCTATCCTAGACATAATTAACACCCTAGTAGATGAAAGAGCTGTTTCCCTTTAAGCGTGTAGCAGCATTTAAATTAGATATATTATGTAATACATTTTACCCGCCTTTTAATATGATATTAGCAGCATTAATATTTTTAAGCCTATTAACATATTTGTCTACAGCAAGATTATATAGCTGTTTTTAAAAGTATTAGAAATGCTAAAGAACATTATTATAGTAACCTTAGTTTGTTAAGGTAGTCGCTATATTTACTAAAATAGTGCTTTTACTCTTATACCTTAAGCCTAGTTAAAAGTTTTTACTTATAAACTTCTTAGGCATTACACTAAGGGCTAGGAAATGAATTATATTACCAGTAATATTATAGAATTCCTAGATTTTTGCCTTTAACTATAACAAAACTTAGGTTAGTAGTAGCTATCTTAGGATTTCCTTTAGACGTTTATGTAGTAGCCTAAAGTAGTAAGTTCCTTTTTTAGCTACAATATTTTACTTAAAACTAACTTATCTTATTTTCTTCAAAGCATAGTATAGCTTACAATCTTTTAGCATGTTTCTTATAATATTATATATATAATAAAGAGTGTTCGTCTTTATATTATTTAACTACATTATACTTGTTTTGTTTAAAAGTTTTTGTTTTGCATTAGTAATAAAAGAACTATTATTTTTTTCCTTAAAAGTTTAGTTTTTATTGCTTGTGTAATAAAGTACGCGTAATTAGCAAGTTTAGCTAAGAGTTTCATAGTTATAAGGTAAGCTATTAGAATGTTAATAGTAAATATTTTAAGCTTTAAATTACTTAAAGACTTATTAAAGTTTTTTACTTTTAAGTTAATTTTTACTAGTGTACTTATTCTCTTGTGTGCTTTGCTAATCTCAACTGCTGCTTTTTTTAATTTTTTAAAGGTAAATGTTGCACGCTAGTTAGACAGCATAATCTAGCGTATCTCTACATATACGCCTTTTTATTCTAGCTAATAAATCTTTTTTAGATTGTTATTTTCCTGTAGTAGGATTGAAGAAAAAAATAGATTAAATTTAGTTTATACATATTCTCATTACTACTATTAAAGGCAGTAAGCATATAGTGTATAACTACTTTTTTATTTATTTGTAGTAAACTTTAAAAAAAGAAAATACTCTTCTTTTCTTAAGGAGTTTGCTTATTCTTGATGGAAGCATTTGCAATAGAAGTAAAATAAGTATAGTACTTTACTAGGCCTAGCTAGTTTTGTACGCATTTATAGAAATAAGCTTAAAAGTAAAAGCGTTTACTTATTTTAATAGTAGTACCTTTGTCTTTCTACTACTTTTTTATATTTGCGTACAACTTAGACTAATTTCTTTTTACATATTCTAGTAAACGTTATAAGACATAAGAGAGTAATTAATCTTTATTAAAAAGATAGTCTGGTAGAATAAAAACTCTAATAGCTTTATGAATGCTTTTCTTATTAGCTTGTTAGTTGAAGTTTTTTAAGAATTCTGTAATATCCTTCCTAGTAAAGACTAGGGTACTATATTTTAGTTAAATTATAAACAACACTAAGTTGTGCATGAGTATAGTTATAGTATTACTAACTAAGCGTAACAATGTCAAAAGTAACTTAGGACTAATAGTTGTAGGCCTAGTAGAAAGAAGCGTTTCACTTTCCTATCCTTAACTTAATTTTTAATCCTTCTTTAATATCTTTAGTATAGTAAAACTTATATAAGCCTTTTTTAAATAGCTGTTAGTAGCTAGTTATTAATGTAGCAAACAATGTTCATTTTTTAAGAGAAATAATATATTTGTTCTTAAAGTCTTTATAGTAAGTACTTACCTAAAAGTAAGTGTATAGATCTTTGCCTTTTTTGTACCTTAATTTCTACTAGGTAGGCTTTAATTTATACTTATACTATCTTAATTATTAGTAACGTTTCTATTTTGCTAAACAGATACCTCAAATCAGCGTTTTAGACATATTTAGTTATATGTTTCAAGTCTTCTTCTGATTTTTACTTAATAAAACTCTTGCTTTTTATTATTAACGCATGTAAGCCTATCTTTATGCTACTAAATAAGTAACTACTTCTATTTTGCTTAGTAGACTCTAGATTAGCGTTTAATTATATATAAGACTATTTTTATTTTACTAAATAGTTTGCTGCCTTTATTTTGCTAAACAGACTTTAAGTTAGCATTTATTAACGCCTACTTATTTTATTAGTAGATTTTGTTTATTTGGTAATTGTTAGTGCTAAATTAGGTAACAAAGTCCTTAACGTA
Source organism: Alternaria gansuensis (assembly GCA_009289805.1). NCBI lineage: Eukaryota > Fungi > Ascomycota > Dothideomycetes > Pleosporales > Pleosporaceae > Alternaria > Alternaria gansuensis. The sequence continues at coordinate 31,635 of WBOK01000182.1, read as the reverse complement.
GTCTATGGGAAGAAATAGTGCTAACCTCTCAAAAGTATATCTAGTAGTAACTCTGAAAATTCTAGCAATTAGTAAAGTTGTAAAGTTATTCTTATAATAATTGTGCATTAGTTCCTTTGTACACTAAGTAGTAGAGTATGTCTCTATAGGCTTTGCTATTTATACAGGTGTTGAAGTGTATAAAGACATATTGCTATAAAATTAGGAGATCACTAGTAGTTAGATTATGTAAGAACAAGGTTAGTAAGATAATAATTTTATTATAAGTTAAGTATAAAAACTATTAATAGAAGAAGAACTATATTCTGTAGTACAGTACAGGAGCTCAGCTGTGGAGTGCACGAATGCCCGGTGCCCCCTTCTTTCCGTGAGATACGGAACAGGTTATATACCTTAGGATCAGGTGGTTAAGCACTAACCTATTGTGCAGTTAGGTATCACCCTGTGCACCGGCACAATATTAGCGCTATATAAAAAAGTTGCTTAATAGTTTATACGCTAAGCGCTGCTTTAATTACGTTTAGACTAGTAAGTAAGATAGCACTTGCTATAGTTGTTTTTTGTCTTATACATGCTATACTGTTAACAATAATTTTGCTAATTACTTTATAGCTATATATAGAGATAAAAAAGTAAGTTTTTGATTATTTAAACTTCTTGCTTAGACTGATAACATGCTTTTAAGGATAAAACAATAGGAGGTACTAGTTTTATAAATACAAGCTACTTAGCGATATTATTGCTTGCTGTAAAAAGATTAATAGCATTATTACATTTACTAGAAAACCTTCTACGCAGAAGCCTCCTGTTAAGGATTGCTGCTTTTAAGAAATGTTATCTTGCAGTCTTGCTGCTTAGCTTCTGCTGCCTGCTCTTACTCCTGCTGTAGTAAGTGTCTTTAATCTAGAATATAATGCTATAGATTATTTACCCTAGACACAGCCTGCTTAGCAGGCTATAAGTTTAAATTAGGGTTTTTTTTTAGACAAGAGCCTTATAATGCGCAGCCTTATGCTGCTTATGCTTCTAGTTAACCTGCGTGGCAGCCTAATTAATAGCTAGCTTATAATAAATAACAGCTATAGTAATAGTAGCTACAGCAGCATCCTCTGCGTTAATTAGAGCTTTAAGAATAGCATGCTTAAGAAATGCTACTTTCTCCGACTTTATATTGAAATCGTCCTTGCCTCTAACGTCGCCCTAATCGCTATACAACTTAATTATATAGGCATAAATTTGCTAAGGTAAACTAAAAATTATCTTACAATTCTATGTATAAAAGTAATAAATTATATTCGCGTCTTCAAGCTGCTTGCCTTTAGACCCTTGCTATTTAAGCTAAAATAGCTAATAATACACTTAAGCTTGCTAAGGCTTAATAGGCTAAGCAAGACCTGCTAATAGAGTTTAGTAAGTATAATAACTTTAATGCTTTCTAGTAAGCTTGTTCTTAGTTCTAGTTTTTTGTTTTAGATTAGTATAGCTTTTAATCTTCTACTTCTTCTTAGTAATTAATAGGAGACTTAGCCTAGTATATAAATACTACTACTTAATACAAGTTCTTTGCTTATTAATTATTATTATATTTAATTAAGTGCTTAACTTGCTAAAGGTTAAGTAACTGCTTAAACTTCTTAAACGATTATTAAGTAAGCAACTAGTTAGTATATTAACTTAAATAATTACTGTTTCTAGGTACTTAACTTAAAATTAACCTTTGGCATATTCTTGCTATAGATATATAATTTTTTTATCTACATGTCTTAAACAAGGGCTAGTTTAGTTAATTTTTTTAACTATAAACCTAATTCTTTATTAATTGTTATACTAGACTATTTAAACTTCTCCTAAATTAAGAAAGAGCTTATAAAAGAAGCGCTTAAGGGCCATAGCCTCCTTAGTAGTATAATTAAGGGCGAGCAGCATAGCCCTAGTAGTTAACGTAGTTACTACAGTCTGCTAAGCCGCCTTCTAAAATACTAGACTACGATATAAAACAGCTATATATTTATAAAATAATAAACGGGCTTCTCAAATATCTGCAAAGAAAGCATTACCTGCAAGTATTAGGTCTAGGCTATTATAGTTCTTATATTAGATTACATCTAACCTTATCTATTAAAGGTATATAATTAGCTACTCAATAGCTTTTATATACTAATAACTAGAGTGTGTAAGGAAGTATAAAAGCTTTAGAACTAAGTAAGCAATATTTAGTTACAGTATAATAGCTGTGTAAAGCACTAATTTAACTTTTTCTTTGTAGGCCTTAATCTCTTACTTAGTTACTTTGCTAGTGTACTTAATTAGCTCCTCTAACAGCAGTAGAGTTTGAAGAAAGCTACTATTCTTTAGCTTTAATTTTTTTGTAATTTTCTTAATGTGCAGATTATATATAAGCGTAGTTATTTGCTTCTTACAATTTTTAATTACTTAAATACTAAATAACTACTCAAGTAATTCTTGTTTCTATATCCTGTACTTGTCTATAATCTTTAACTAAAGATTTACTGCTTTTTACTTATACTATTTTGCAAAGAGTAGTAGGATATTATTAATATAAAATAAAACAAAAATTCTCCTTGTTTAATTAAAGAATGGGCAGGGCCCCTCTTGTAAGGTTATTCGTCTAATCTCTTTAGGTAATTTTAAGACCTACCTATACTACAATAGTAGCGAGTCTTATAATTTATATAGCGCGCAGTTAAGCTATACACGCTTTTTAAGCTTGTTAAAACTATTTAGTATTTTATAAACTACTAGGTTGTCTACCCTAATTAACATATTAAAGAGTACATCATTAATATTATAGTGCTTAATTTCTAAATTAATTTTAGATGCAATAGCTATTTCTGCTCTAAAGAACTTAGCTGCTAACGTAGTAGTACATGTTAAATTTATTAATTTCTTCTTTTAAAGATTACTTCTTATAACTATCTACGCCTTATAAGTAAGAAAGAAGCTATTCTAATTAAGCTGATAGGTCCAGACCGACTTTATAGATATTAGTTAATTATCTACTTCTTTTCTTTATATCTTAATCTTAGTCTTATTTTTACTTTACTAATTAATTTCTTTCCTGCAGGTATCCTTAAATAAGGCCATTATAAAATACTAGAGCAATTACCTCTATAATCCTAGCAGTTTAGGTAAATTATAGCAATAGAGTTAAGTATTTCTTCTATTTAGTTTATACTTAGTAAGTAAAGCTACTATAACTACGTAATTAAGAATTTTGTAACGTAATTAGTCTTCTTAAGTTGTTTACATACCTAGGAGGTGAGTATTATAAAGATTACTTTATAATAGATCTTTATAATCTACAATCAGTGCATTAACACTACTTATGCTACTACTTTTTAGTTACTTATTAAGATATTAAGTTACTTTCTTATACTTACGCCTACTACCTAGCTTATATAATAAAAGATAACAATTTTTAAGCTAAGTTAGGCTTTTGCTAGCAATCTTAGTACTACGTCTAATAAGTAGAAGTTAAGCTTATAATTTCTTACTTTATCTGCTATCTAAGATCTAGGATCTTAAACTATAAGATAATTTATAGTCTACAACTTGCCTACTTTAAGTAAGAGTTCTATTATAACTAGCTAGCGCGTTGAAGTTTTTAAGCTTAAACTATTAAATTAGTAATAGGTTATTAGGCTTATTTAAACAAAGCTCTTTTTTTCTAAGCAAAGATAGGTTAGCTTTCTTTAGTAAGCTTACTACTAAGTAACTATTGAGTGCTCTACAATCAATTACGTCATCGCTCCCTAGAGTCTCTAGTTAAGGAGTAAGTTCTAGGGTAGCAAGACTAGTAATCTGCTACTAATCTAAGCAAATTCTTAATAGTGCACTAGCCTTATACTCTATTTACTTAGCGTCTTTTAATCTACTCTTATTCTTAGTAGGTAGACCCTCCTTACTGCTTAAGATAGTAGATAGATGACTTTTAAGACTTTTAGTATTTAGCTACGTATTCTAATTTATACCTTTTTAACTAAGTAGGACTTTCAAGTCCCTTTTAAAATTCATAAGCTTACTTTAGCAAAAAATTAATATAATTATATTTACTTAATTCTTTAGCAGCTCTTTCTTGTAAGTTTCTTCATAAAGCTAACGTCTATTATCGCTTATAGTATAAGTAGTATTTACTTAATTAAGTGTTAGTATCTATATAAAGTAAATATTAGAGGCTTAAGAACTAACTAAATAACTAATATATCTGCAAAGATTAACTTTAAATTCTTAATAATTACGCCTAGCTGCGTTCTTCTTAATTTAAAGGTGGACTTAGCAGCTGCAGGCATAGATTTTACTCTAGTTTAGACATAGATTTGCAGTCTAATGTTTAATCTTAGGTAGTTAATAGTATTAAAAATATTTTCTAAACTATTCTTTGATCACCTATTTAAGGGAATAGTAGCTATAAATCTTAGTAAAGCCTATTTTTTATAAGTAAACTACTCTATTTATAATTGCTAGCTAAAGCTTAGCTAGGGAATTAGCGCTTTTACGCATTTTAATAGCTTTTGTTATTAGCTTTTAGCTAGCTCTTTCTGATAAGCTATTAGGCTTCTAAGTGTATAGCAGTAGTATTTTAATTACTATCTCTTTCTTTATTACTTATTCTTTACATCATAATTGCTCTTTATAAGGTAGTGTAGCAGTATTGTTATCTTAATAGTTTTTTATAATTTTATACTATTATTACCTCTTACTTCTTGTAGTTAAGCGTTTAATTACAAGAAAAATATTATTTAATATCTTTGACTGGATGTTGTAATTAAAAAGCTTATCTAATTAGTTTTTCTTAACAATTAGTGCCTATTTCTCAAGCAGCTAACTAGCGAGAAAATTAAATAGATTTTTTAAAATTTAATAAAAAGGTTACAAAATTTCTTCTTTAGTTGCTGCAGAACTACTTGCAAAGCATAAGCTATTACGTAGTAATTACATTCTGAAAGATTTTTGCTAGTAATCTTAACGCTCTACGCTAAGTAACTTAAAGCTTTAATAGCTTGTTCTTCTAAATAGCCTAGTTATTAATGCTATAGATCCTAATTACTAATGTACATCTAAGGTTTCCTTATTTGTGCTACAGTGTTTATAAGCAGTAGTTAAGTAGTGTAACAAGTAGTTTGCTTATATTTAATAAATAAATAGATAAAGTAACATTCTAAGTTAATTGAACTAATATTATTTTTAATAGATCTAAATTACATAGTATAATTATGCTCTAAATACTGAATACCTACCTGTTTAAGCTGTGCTTCTAAGACAATATTAACATAGAAACTTAGTATAACCTTAACGTTAGTAAGCAAAAGATTAGCTGTCTTAGAGCTAGCTCTACTATATAGAACGTTCTTAAGCAGCTTAATTTTTACTTTAGTAACTACAATAAATTAAGTGCCTGCCTTAATAGTCTTACCTTTAATACGTTTGCTAAAAGTGCCTAGTACTAAGTAATCTTTGCTATTAACTAAGTAGACTACTGCTCTACTATCTATAATTGTATAAAGAGACAAAGCATAAAGTATAGAAGCTACACTAAACACATTAAACTTAAAATCCTTAATAAAGTCAATATAGTTAATTAGTGCTAAAACTAGTAAGCTAGAGTATAATCTACTAGACTTATTAGCAGCTAATCTGCTTGTGCTAGCCTTCTAGATATCATTTTTAATTTTAGTACCCACTGTTATTTACTTATTACTATACTATTAACTAAGTATCTTCTTTCTTTTATTATTTAGAATCTTAATTGGTATTTTGTTACATTAATCTAGTAACTGCAGTTTACAGTTGAACATAGTTATAATGTATCTAGAAGTACTTATTTTTAAATTCTTTACTTAGCTTACAGGGGCAAAAATGTAATCACTTACCAGTTATTTTTAAATTTAAGTTATTTATTAATTAAGCCGTCTCTAATTTGAATCTAGTGTAGATCACTATATATTCTTTTCTTTTTAAGAAAGTAATTAACTAATCTTACAATAAAACACTAAAAAACTTTCTTACATTATTAAGAGTTAATTAAGCTCTACTAAGCGCTATTACCTGTACTAGCTTATTGCGTTTCTTACGTAACTAGTCTAGTGCGATCTTAGTGCCTCAAGCATTTGAGAAATTAGTAACTACTAATAGCTTAATAACTTTAGAAAGCAAATACATTATTACTTGTTAATATAGAAGCTGCTATTTAGCAAACTATTTTTTAAAGCCTATTTATCTTTAGTATGCCTTATCTAGTTAGAATCCATAGTGCGCTCTAATTAAATATTAAGTATTCTAATCTGTAGGTGCAAGATTCTTCTTGAGAATCTTTACTAAGGCTTAAAAGCTAGTAAAGTTTTAAGTAATTATGCCTATTAAGGCGTTTAACAGCTGGTTTAGATAAATATTCTTGCTAATTTATATTTTAAAATTAGTAATCTTAGTAATCTTCCTTGTCTATTAAGCAGCGTATACTTTATACTTATTAACTAGCTTATTATAATTATTTTTCTTATACTTAGAGTTAAATAAATAAGCTTTTTATTTGCGTTAAGCAATCTTGTAGTGGTCTTATATTTAAGCGCTAGCGATAAGTAATAAAGCAACTAGTTACTTAAGATTCTTAGGCAGTTCTAGGTACTGTCGCTCTTAGTGATCTATTAAGGGCATGTCTAGAAGATTAGGATTAACCTAACTCTGAATACCTGTCTTTAATTAGTGCAGTCTTAATAAAGCAAACTAGGTTAGCTAGTCTAATTAAGCCTTAACAACTACTCTTAAGGCGACAAGTAGTGTATTCGTAAGGTCTATCTTAGTAAGATGCTTTATAGCATTACGACGTAGATTATTGTTAAAGTAAGCGTAGGTTAGTTAGTTAGTTAGTAGGTAGCTGCGTTAACAATAGCAGTAAGCTGTAGGTTCTAAGATAAATTAGTAGGAAGTTAATTGTATAATCACGTAGAAAAGAGGTGCTGCAGCCGCAGCAATCTGCTAGCCGTGCTGTAAGTAAGTAGAGAAGAGTAAAGTAATAATTAAACAGTTAACCTTCTTAGCTTGCTAATTGCGCAGTAAGAATTAAAACTATAATTGAGCAGCTAAGCTTATAACTATAGGAGCTAAGAAAGAGCAATTGCTTAATTACCTAAGTAGTAAATAAGTGTATTAAGCAACTAAGTGCCACAACTAAGTGTCCAATAACTACTAAAGAGACATAAGACAATCTAGCCCGTTTATATAGACGCTAGCGGGGTCGTCACGTGCTTAGCTTACTAGAATCACCTAATCACCAGAGTGATCCGTATGTCAATACTTCAACAATAGTAATAAAAGTGCGTCAAAGATTAGAAAGACTAAGTAATCAATATTTTAGTAAAGCTAGAAGTTTTAAGAGGTAGCAGACGTAATTAGTTTTTAAAGTAATTACATAAAAACAAATAACGCAAATTTTAAAGTCTATTTTATATTTTAATATTATAATATATCTAGGCTACTTGCCTAATTAAAATAACATTATAATATTATAACAAAGATAAAAAAGTTAAGCTTGTAGGACTAAGATTATAAGAAGCCTACTTAATTAGCAACATTAATTAATAAGAATTAACTTCTTACTTACAGCTTAGATTAATAGTTTCTTACTAACCTAGAGACTGTGTTAGAGTATTAACACGCGGATTACCCTGTTGATTAGGTAATCCTAGTAAGCTGTTCACGTAACGGCCCTGCTAGCCTCTATATAAACAGGCTAGATTATCTTATATCACTTTAGTAGTTATTAGACACTTTATTATAGCACTTAGTTAATTAATGCACTCACTTTCCACTTAGGTAATCAAGCAATTGCTCCTTTTTAGCTTCTATATATAGTGTATTGTATACAAATCATTGGTATATAGTGCTATTCAAAAAGTAAAAAGCAGTAAGTAAGAAGTAGCAAGTAAAAAGCAGTAGCTTTAGCTTTATAAAGTATTATAAGCTCCTACTGCAGTATGTACGTATTTTTTCTCTTCTCTATTAAATTATATTGTAATCTTATTACAATTCTACTGTAATCTTATTATTTGCTACAGACTAGCAATTGCTGTTAGACACGTTTTAGCTAGTGTTGTTTTTTGGTACTTTAGTAAATTTTTAAACTCTAGTTATTACTTAGCAGTCTAAGCTTGCCTCTTAGAACTTATTTACTAAATGTTTAAATCTTATTAACTATATATAATTTTTTTTAACTTTTGTAATTAAACTAGTAGAAAGTAGCTACTTTTTACTTTTTCAAGCCTCTATTTTGACTACAACAACAACTACTACCTTTAACACCTTGACAAAACATTTAGCTATAAAATAATTAGCAAAATTGTAGTTAACAGTAGGCTAGTAAAAATACTAACAGTTAGATCTAACTAATTAGAACACTAAAACTTTTACACCTCCACATTGCTACAATTACAAGAGATATATACGTAAAATTTATTTATATAATGTAAAATATGCCCTAATAAATAGGCTATAGAATTCTTAGCTTTATATCTCTAAAACTCGCAGCAATGCGCAGGTATAAAGGTTTTAGTGTTCTAATTAGTTAGACTTAACTATTAGCATTTTTACTAGCCTAGTTAATAGTATAGCATATATAAAACAAACAACTGCTATAGTAACTGCTATCTTAACTACTAGTATAAACATAATTAAAATAGCGCTTAGCATAAAAGTAGTTAAGCATTTTTATTTTATATTGCTTGCAAAAAAATAAAATAAAAACATAATTAATTAGTAATCATCTTTGAAGAGATTATAAGCACTTTCTTTAAATTAGAGAAAAATGCGTTACGCCTTATGAATAGCTTAATAGGCGTATGTAGGCAAGTGCTGTTGTTGTGTTACTTTTCTCTTAATTTTCCTTAAGCAGTAATTTACTTTAACTTTTAAACAAGCTCTTAAACGGTCTTACTTTTAAACTAGCTTAATCTATTAGTTTAGCTTTAAGTTTTATAAATTTAAATACAGGCTTAACAGTAGACTTAATTTAACAAGCAAGTTAATTAGTCTTTAAGCTAAGCTACTAGAAGCTTTACAGTCCGCGTATATATTAAAAAGTAAAAGTGATAAACTTTAAGTATTTTATAGATAAGCTACTTACTAAATTTTGTTTAAAAATTAGCTTTAACACGTATAATACTTATACTTAGCACTATTCCCACGTTACTAGCCCAGGCTTTTTTAGTATTAATTACGCTCTTAATAATAATTTCTTAAGTATAGAGAGGTAACAAAAAGATATTTTTTTAAAAGTTATCTGTTTTTAAATATATTTAACTAAATAACATAATAAGCTAGAACTATGATTTTCAAGTTTTAAAAAGCGCATAACTTCTACTTTAAGTAAGCATACTAGTAATTTTACTTAGTAATTATCTAGTTGATAGTAAAAGGCTTTAATAAAAGGCAAAAAAAAGTCAAATTCTTTCTATTAATAACTTATCATTGATTATATAAAAGTATTTAGAAATAAATTATGTAATACTAGCTTACATAAGTATTACGTTAACAAATTTCCTAATCTTAACTAATGATATAACTACATTTTAAATTGAAAAATACAATAAAAGACGCCAAAAAACGCGCTAAAATTACGTAAGCTTTTTTTTAGCGTTAGTTTATATAATAATATCTCTTTCACCCAGGATTTTCTCTTCTCTTTTATCTTTTTATATCTATCAAACTTTTAAAGTTTAAAAAAGAAGTTTACTTTTTATCTTTACAATAAAAATTTATTAGTGCTATTAGCACTATACTTAAAAAGCCTTTTAAATCTATTAATAATACTATACAACGTGTTAAAGAGAGAGAAAGAACTTTTTTACATCTTTCTTAGCGTAAACTAGGCCGCCCTGCTAAGGTCTCTAAAAAAGCTATTTAAGTAGTTAATAGAGACCTAGAAAGAAGCCCTAAGAAAACAAATAAGCGTATTTTAGAAGAAAAATATTTATCTTTTTCTACTACAGGCTTACAACGCTTATTGAAAGCAGAGAAATACTATATTTTTGCTACTAAAAAGAAATAGCTTTTAAACAATAAGAAAGCCTTAAATTGTAACAAATACGCTAAGATGACTATTAAAATACAAAAAAATATAAACTTTAGAGAAGTTATATTTTTTAACAAGTCTTCTACTTAGCGTAGACACGGCGCTAGGCAAGAATACGTCTAAAAAAAGGGAAATTAGCGACTTTGTAAGGAACAAGTGTCTACTACAAATACAAGTAAGTCTTAAAATAATTTAATTACCTTAAAAAAAATTCTAAAATATTTAGTATTTTTCTAGTTTTTTAAATTATTTATAGCTTGCTTGCTAACTAAGATATAGCTGGTAATATTTCTGTCTTAGTTTAGGGAGCTAATTAGCTAGGTAGTAGATCTTAGTTATACATAACTAGATTTCTAAAAGATACTAAAACTATTTTAAATACTTAATATATGTCAAAGGTGGTGGTTGTTGTTGTAGTCAAAATGGAGTTTCCAAAAAAAGTGAAAAGCAGCTACCCTCTACTAATCAGTCGCAAAATACTTAATATATAAAAGAAGCTTTAAATCCTATTTTTAAACCTCTTTTAAAAAGAGGTAAGGAAAACCTCTCTAATTTTATACTATAAAAGGCTATAACTTTATTATAACTTTATATTTTTTTAAAAATTTTTTATCTCAATAAAGCTAATAGCTAATTTTATTTAGGCTAAATATTTTAGCAGTATAACGCTAAGATCTATAAAACGCTACAAGTTATTGCTTAGTTTTCTAGAAATAGAATTTTACTTTGCAAGCATTCTGCCTATAGCCTGGATTTAAATCCTATAAAAAACGTTTAATGTCTACTTAAAAACGCACTAAAAAAAGGCCTATTGCATCTTTAGGCATAGATAAAAGCGTTAAAGCAGTAGAATTGTGAAAAAAGGCAATTCTAGAAGAGTAAAACCTTATACTACAAAAAGCAATTAATAATTATATTAACTTTTTACTTAGGCGTTATTTGGCTCTTAAAGCAGCTAAGGGTTAGTATACTAAGTACTAGTTACTAGCTTTTTCTACTTTAATATAAAAAAACTTTTAAAATGTTTTCGTTATCTAACTTTTGCAATAATAATAAAAAATACTTCTTATTTAAGCATATTCTAAAAGTTATTTAAATGTAAGAGACTTATTACTTTTAGCAAAAAAGATTCTGTTGATAAAAAGTTGTTACTAGGTTTAACTAGACTTTTTTTCTACTTACTTTTAGTGCCTTTCTGCTCCATTTCTCTGCTGACTAAGTAAGTTCAAAAGTAGCCTAACACAAAGAGGATGTTATGCGCTTTTTACAACTTTAAAAATTATAGTTCTAGCATATTCTGTTATTCAGCTATATATCTTTAAAAAAGATAACTTTTAAAATTACTCTTTCTTTTTGTTACTCCTCTGTAACACTTACGCTTATTGCTGTTAAGGGCGGACTATACAAAAAAGATTAGCAGATAATTAGTAAGAGAATAGTAATTCAACAAAGATTACTATATTTAAAGTAATAAAGATGCGTTAAAAATTAGAAAGACTAAGTAATTAATATTATAGTAAAGCTAGAAGTTTTAAGAGGTAGCAGACGTAATTAGTTTTTGTAGTACTTACGTAAAAACTTATAACGCAAGTTTTAAAGTCTATTTTACATTTTAATATTATAATAAAACTAAGCTACTTGCTTAATTAAAATGACATTACAATATTATAACAAAAATAAAAAGGTTAGGTAGTAGGACTAAGATTATTAGAAGCCTACTTAATTAGCAAAGTTAATTTAGTAAGAATTAACTTCTTACTTACAGCTTAAATTAATAGTTTCTTACTAACCTAGAGTGTGTGTTGGAGTATCAACACGCAGATCACCCTGTTAATTAGGTAATCCTAGTAAGCTGTTCACGTGACGGCCCCGCTAGCGTCTATATAAACGGGCCAGATCGTCTTATGTTTCTTTAGTAGTTATTGGACACTTTGATGTGGCACTTAGTTAATCAATACACTCATTTTCCAATCAGGTGATCAAGCAATTGCTCCTTCTCAGCTCCCACAACAACTCTTGCTAATATAGAAGTTGCTAAAAGTAGTAGTATTTATCTTAGAAGCAGCAACTATTGTATAGGCAAGTATAGGCTATTCTAGCTTATAGTACTTCATAGTAAGCTGTAGTAGAGCTAAAATAAGCAGAAACAGCAATTTTTTTACAAGAAGAGCTAGTCTAATAAATTTTAAAGAGCTGCTAAGCTATAGTTATCTTTACTAACTTTATCTTAGCTTATTATAGCCTATAATATCATATAATAGCCTTTTACTAGAACTAGCTAGATTTTGAGAATTTATAATAACTGACTATTTGTTACCAAGTTGAGTGTTAGGAAAAACTATAAAACTTAGAAACAGCTTATACAACTCTGCTGAAACGGTAGCAAGCCTTTTAAAAGCTTTTAGCGCATGAGAGCTTACTGTTAAAGTAAAATATGATATAAAGTTCTAAGGAATTATACAATTATACCTTAAAAGTAACTTCCTTTCTTATTACCAATAAAGCACTAACTATAGTATTATAGCTGAGAATAGGCTATTTTACTCTAGTTTTACTAACCTAAGAGAATTAGTCCTAAGAAGGAGAATAATGTTAGGATCTAGCGACCTTCTAGGCTAGGTCGGATTAGTTTAGAATAGCTGAGGTTAGACTTAACTATAATAGGTATAAATAGGTTATATGACCCTAGAGTACCCTAGTATAAGTAGAGATATGATATCATAGTTAAGACAGTATCGATTCGTCTCTTCTCTACAGGCAATATACTATTATCTTTCTATCTCTAGCATCTTGCATCTATACTTAGTATTGAACCCTACATAAAATTAGTAAAGCCAAAGAAGTACTTAAGTAGCTTACTAGTATTAGTTAATTGTAGGTAGTAACACAAGAGGCCTTATAGCTAATAATTAATTAGCTAGTAATAAAGACTGTAGAAAGCCTATTGGCTTCGGCCTTTTGAGACAACTTTTTAATGCAACTACACATTTTGTAGACACCTTTTTAGTAAAAATATTTATTGCTAACAACAAGTCTCTAGGCCTACGCTCTCTTATTTGGTATTGCCGGCAAGCAATTAGTGTGTCGCATGTTTAAATAAAAATAAAGAAAAGTAAGACAAAGAAGCGAATTGCCTCCTAACTAAACGTACTTTATCCTACTCCTATTTTGCCTGTACTGACTATGCTGCCTACTTATGTTAAGGCTTTACTTCTAGGTACTCATAGATAAATTCTAGAAGCAATATTATTATTACCTTACTTTCTAACCTATATAGACGACAATAGGACGCCTACTTCTTTTTTTCTACTCTTTTTTTATTGCTACTTTAACAATATATAACAGCTTGCCTAACTAGTTCATGATTTTCTTACTTAGCTTATATATAATGAACAAGAAGACAAAGATACTAAAGTAAAGTATTTTATGTTTTTTGCTAGTATTAGTAAATACCTTATTAATTTTGTATATATTTTATAACTAGCTAAGTTAAAGTTTAGCATTTTCTTCGTATATATCGAGAGTATAGATTCTAGAGTTGTTTATAAAAAATATAAGCATTAAGTTATAGAGAAGCTAAGTATATAAGTACTTAATAAGCTTAAGTTTTTGCATAATTAGATTAAGCTAGACTTGTTTAAGGGCTAGGCGTGTAATAAGAAAGCTTCCTGTCTTTAGATAAGAGCTAAGGTTAAGAAATTACTTATTCTAGAAGTTGCACACTATTATAATGTGTTATATCTAAATTATTTGTATGTACTGCTGTTCAAAAAGTAAGAAGTAGTAGGTGAAAAGTAGTAGCTTTAGCTTTATAAAGTATTGTAGGCTCCTGCTGCAGTAAGTACGTGTTCTTTCCTTCCTCTATTATATTATGTTGTAATCTTATTCTAATCCTAATGTAATCCTGTTGTTAGCTATAGTCTAGCAATTACTGTTGGACAAGTTTTAACTAGTGTTGGTTTTTAGTACTTTTACAAATTTGATTAACTCAAATTATTGCTTAGTATTCTAAGCTTTCCCTTTAGAACATATCTATTTACTGTCTAAACCTTATTAACTAATCACAATTTTTTGTAACTTTTGCAAATAATCAGTAGAGGGTAGCTGCTTTTCACTTTTTTGGAACCTTATTTTGACTACAACAACAGCTACTACCTTTAACAATTTAAAAAAAAGGTAGAAAGCCTATTACAATATCTAATAGATAGTACGTTAACAGCACATAAGAAGCATTAATCTAACACTTCTAAGAGAATTTATGTAGATTTAAAAGATTCTTTTGGACAGCTACTAACGCCTAAAATAATACTAATGTCTTTTTTACTAGAAGCGTAAATGCTAAAGCAAGGCAGGCTAGCTTAAAGAGCTATAACTAGTAGTAATACGCTGCTCAGCTTCTAGGAATTATAAACTACTAGTAGATTAAACTTAATAAACGCGCTAGGACTTTAATAGTCATAAAAGAGAGTGAAAATTATTTGTAAGAACGCCTAATGCGGTGCTAAGAATCTTTTACAGAGGGGTAACAAAAGAGAACGAAATCACAAAGTAATTGTTTTTAAAGCCTCATATTTCTATAATCAGAAAGGCTGTACTAAAAAGGGTTAGTGATTTGAATAGCCAGAAACTTCCTCTTTGAGATGAGGTGCTTAGCAAGCTGCTGAGTCAGCACTGTCGCCCCTCCATCCTCGCCTGAAAAAAGATGTTAAGAAAAGTCAAAATTAAAAATAGTATAACTATTCTTTGAACGAATAAAAATCGCTCATAGAAAACTATGTTGAATAAGGTTACAAATGCAATGTGTAAGCAAGTTCTAGTGAGCAGTATCTTATTAAATATAAGAGTATTTAAAAAGTACAAAAAATAAAGGTTGCTTATACAAGCGATAATTACGTAATGTATTCGTAAGCTTATAATATATCAAGTCTATTTATCTATTTCAGCTTGATTATTTTATAGCGTCTCCTATATAGATCATAATTGATATTTATCTAATTGATAAGTTTATAGTACTTACATACTACATAAGCTTATTGTCTTAAATATTCATTTACTAGAAAAAATATCCGATATTATTAGTAAATGCTTCAAGTAAAATTTTATTAATCATTTCGCTTTTTTACGTACTTTTATACTTAAACTTGATTGTTATACTAAGATTTCTAACAAAATTTCAAAATAACTTTGTAAAAACCTTATTAAAATGTTAAGAAAATCAATTCAAAACTCAAAAAGCAAAATAAATATTGATCTCTTATTAAAAGCGTATGAAACTTACAAAGAAAAGATATCCATTGTATAGAAATTTGAAAGAAAAAGGTACTTTTAAACTTGAAAAAACTAACTATTATATTATCTATACTATATTAAAACTTAAGAAACTCCAAAATATACACTTAAATTAAGTCTATTGTTAGAATAGGTTTACGATTAGGTATAATCATAGTTCTAAAATTATTGTCTATTTCATATTAACAAAGTAATAATGTTGTAAAAGAGTTAGTTTTCACTAAAAGTTTTTGAAATTTATACTAGATAATAGCCATAGTGTAACTTAGCTACTAGTGAAGCTATAGGCTAGTTTACTAAGTTTTGATAAGCTATATTATCGAATAATCTTAATAATTTTGAAATTAAGCATTTAATAAGAACTAGATAATGTGTTATAGTGCTATTTTCAAACTATCACACAAAATAAAACAACTAGTCTTGTTAATCAATATATTTTTTTCAGCGATTTTTTTCTTTTCAAAAAAAAGTGATACTAAAATTCATTTTAGCTGTGTGATAGGCCTGTTTTCAAGCGAGATTGCAGGGGCAGCCTTGCTTACTAAGCAGCTTACTAAGCATACCATCCTCAAGAGTAAGTTCTTGACTATTTAAATCATTAACCACTTTTAGTTTAGCCATTCTAGTTAGAGAAATATTAAGCTTTGAAAACATTAACTTTTTTGATTTCCTTTTTTGTCACCCGTCTGTAATACTAACTAGATCCTCTTGAAACCCTCTAGTAGAAAACCTTCAGAAAAAGAAGGTAAAGAGACCTCCTGCGAAGAGCTTCTGGAGGCTAGAGAATAATGACTAATGTAGTTTTAAATATAAGATATATAGGTGTATATTGCCTGTTATAAAACCTCTTAAAGGCACCTAAGCTTAAGGTACTAGATTTTTAGCTCTTCAACTTTAATAGAGAGCTAATTATAGTTTACGCTGTAATAGCAGCAGCTTTTAAAAAATTTAATTCATTTTACACGTATTTTCATCAACTCTTAAAGCTTCTAAATAGACTAAAGAACGTCTTTAACTACTAACATAGAACTTGATTGAACTAGGCTAGCGAAAAGGAGATTATACTCTACTTTTAAAAGGCACCCAGATAGAAGTGGAGGTTTTAGAGGAGACTGAAACCTCTTTTTTTTTAGTATGTATTTACCTATAAGCTTAATAAAAATAGCAACTTTCTTAAATGCAAAGCAAGTCTTGTAGTAAAAAGAGAGTTTTAAGTAAAGAATTCTAAATATTTAATATAGGCAGTAATACTATATGTGTAGTTATTAAGGCTTATGCTTGTAATTGCAGCTAAGTTGACTATAAAGATACAGTAGCTTAACGTAGTAGGCGCCTTCCTTAACGACTATGTTAGTAGTAAAACAATAGTCTTATATAACTTACTAGACAGTTATTAGGGCCTAAGCAAGTGTGTTAAGCTTAAGAGGGCTTTGTATGGCCTATAAGACTTGCTATTATTATAGTATAATTAGTTCTTAAGCACACTAAAGAAACATAGCCTGCTGGCCTTAGCTAGCAAACTATACTTATTCATTACTAAGAAGTGCTTAATACTTCTTCTATTTTATGTAAACAATATATTTCTTAGAAATTATTCAACTTACCATACTAAAGCTTATAATCTTCTCAAATTAATTAAAGACACTTATAAGGTTAAGGATAAAAGAGACATAAGCTAGATTCTAGGGATAAGGATTGTAAGAGACTATAATAAGCGTATAGTAGTGCTACTACACAATACTTATATTAATAAAGTAGCTGAACGATCTAAATTAAACGCTTTTAGCAGGTTTTTTTTAACTTCTTTACTTTTAGAGAAGCTAGAAAAAAATTTAAGAAAAGCACTAAAGTCTTAAATTAAGGCCTACAAAGAGCCTGTTGGTAGCATGCTGTATACAGCTATTATGCTGCATTTCAACGCTGCCTACGCAGTTTCTAAGCTCTTTTACTTCCTTACCAACTTTTTCGAAGCTTATATTAAAGCTATAAATTGTTTTATACCATGTCTCTACTATACAAGACATGAAGAGATTATATATAGCAGAAACAATAGCAAGGAGCTTACAATATATAAAGATGCGTCCTTTGTAGATAATTTAGAGACTCATTAATTTTTTTACGCTAAATCGTCATACTCTTTAGAGATCTAATTATTTCAAAAGTAGCTTTTTAAGCTATAGATACACACGTTATTATTTGGAGCTATCTCTCACTATCTTCTGTGGTGTGAAGCAAGTACTATTGCCTGAAGCCACCCCTTACACTTTTTAAGCTATAGTAATAACTTTAAATACAGAAGCCAAGCTCCTTGTGTTGAATTTTATAGTAAAAAAGTCTAAAGTGCTTAAAAGATTATTTAAAGAGCTTAAGCTTATAATTTTAAGAGTGGATTCGGCTTTTTAATATAATCTTTTGATGTAACCACACATTTTGTAGACACCTTTTTGGTGAGAAAAGATTTATTGCTAATAACAGGTATCCGGGCTTATGCCCCCTTGTTTAGTATTGCTAGTACTCAATTGCTGTGTCGTATGTTTAGATAGAAATGAGGATGTGCAATATACCTTTAACTAACTATCTTAACTAATAACTATTTACTGCTGACTGCAACATCTATGGTCCTGTCGCTATCCTAGCAGTGTTGCAGTTACAGCCTTTATTGCCTATTCTTAGATCAAAATAAATAATAACAGCATTACTATTTAAACACAGCTTTTTTATGTCTAGAAGTAACTTACAAAAAGTCTCTTCTTATTGATTTATTTTCGCTACTCAATAGCTATTTTAACACGCCTTTACTTATTACTAAGCTATTTTTAAGTCTTTTTACTAAAGTTATATTTGCGCAAGAAAAAATAGCTAAAATAGAATACTTTTACTATATTTAGACTGTTAATATTCGTAGTATGTATAGTGTACTAGCTAAACTAGCCTTTTATAGTCCTTATTATTATCTTATTATTTATAATACTAGACGTATTAAAGTTTCTTAAGTATAGTTATTTTTTAACTTCTACACTAACCTACCTACTACAAGAACTATTGCTACTAGCTCCTTTTTAACTATTAGAAGTAGCTGCTTAATAATGGTAAACGCTAGCTTTGTAATCTACTCCTATAGCTTTTAGTATAGTAACTCAGTAAAGGCTAACTTTACTTAATATGAGCTATTAGTCTTTATATTAAAGAAAGAAAAAAATAGTTTTAGTATTCTATTATTTGTTGATAAGTTATTTATATATAAGTTGTTTATATGCGAGTTATTTACAGTGGGGCGACAAAAAAAAAAGAAATCAAAGAGGTTACAGTTTTCAAAGCTTTATATTTCAAAAATTAGAAGGGCTGTACTAAAAGGAGTTAGTGTTTTGGAGAGCCAAGAACTTCTTCAAGATAATTTGCTTAGTAAGCTGCTTAGTCAGCACCATTGCGCCTGTAATCCCGCTTAAAATATGTTGAAAAAAAAAGCAAAATTAGATTTTGGCATTTCTTTTTTGTGAACGTATAAAAAGGGCTGAAGAAAAATTAGTTTAAATAGCTTACGTAAGCATGATGTGAGCAAATTTGGAAGAAATATTTCTTATTCCTTTATAGTTTAATAAAAGGATAAAAAAAATAAGGGTTGCCTACGGAATCACTAATTACGTAATAACTGAATAAAAATATAGTATATTTACTTCTCTTGTTTATCCTAACTTTCTATTTTTATATTATCACCTCTATGGCTAGCAATCTCTCTTAATATAAACAACAAATTCATACTTTGTATTTACACAACACATTTATCTCCTTTATTAGTAATATACTAGAAAAGCATTTTAAAAGCATTTATAATACTCTTTATTAAATTAAACAAAAAAAGAACGCTTTTTTATTTATTATTAGCTCTAAACAAGGTTGTCCTTCTAAGATCTTAAAAAAAGCAAAAAGAGTGCTTAAAAGAGACTTTATAAGAAGCCCTAAAAAGACAATTTGACGTCTTTAAAAAGAAAATAGTATAGATCTTTTAATTAGAAGCATATAAAACTTTCTAAAAAAGAAGAACTATTTCGTTTATATTTCTTAAAAAAAGACGCCTTTAGATACTAAAAAAGCTTACAACTGTTATATTTATGCTAAGCAAATACTTAAAAATATTTAAAATATAAACTTTTATAAAGTTTTATTTTTAAACAAGTCTACTTTTAAGCGTAGGCACAGTGCTAGGACAGAATACTATTAAAGAAAGCACAATAATAAAATAGCAAAGAAAATTGTTTTTGTAACAAATACAAGTAAGTTCTTAAAAACTCTAATTATTAAATAATAAACTATATTATATATATAATACTTTTGTAATTTTAATCTATTTTTAGAATACTTACTAATCTAGTTATAGGTTAAGATATTTCTATTTAAGTTTGGGGTGCAATTTAGATAGGTAAAAGATCTAAACTAGTAGTCATTAAAAGCCTTTTAATTACTACTCTTTTTAGGAATTCACACTATATTAAAAAGATCCTAATTTCTATAGGAGAACTAAGGATTAAAAAAGGTAAGTTATATACACTTTATTTTTTTATTTAGAGGCTTATTACTCTATATTAAAATTATAAAGTTAGAGTCTTTTTCTATATATTGAAGCACCTTACTAACTTCTATACAAGCTGAAAGTTTTAGCAGGATAACACTACGATATATAAAACACTAGAAGTTTTATCTTAGTTTTCTAGGAATAAGATATTACTTTTTAAGTATCCTGCCTATAGTCCTAATCTAAATTTTATAGCAAACGTGTAGGCTTTGCTAAAAAACGCTTTAGCTAAAAGGCTTATTGCTTCTTTAAGTATAAAGAATAGTAAAAGAAGTATAGCAGCCTTTAAAGCTACTATAAAGAAGGAATAGGATTAATTACCTTAAAAGGCGATTAAAAATTATATTCTATTATTACTAAGGCGTTGCTTGCAAGTAAAAGAAGCTAAGGGCTATTACACTAAGTATTAGTACGCTATTGTAGTTATTTATTAAGAAAACACTTAAAAAGCAAGCTCTTTATTATTACTCAACAGGTAATTTTACATTTACCTTTAAACTTATACTACAATAAGATTAGCTTGTAATATCTATCGTATATAAATTATAGAGATTTTTACACATTCAAAAAAAAGTTATATTATAATATATTCTTAAGTTTTTAACCCTGTATTTTCACTGCGAAGATTGAGAGCAATCATAGTGACTAAGCAACCTACTAAGCTGCCTATCCTTAAGAAGAGGTTCCTAACTTTCTAAATCACTAACTCTTTCTAGTATAGCCCTTGTATTTATTCAATCATGAAGCTTTGAAATAATAATTTTTGGATTTCTTTTTTTTGTCACCCCTCTGTACTATGCTCTTTATTAATACCATTATATGTGGAGAACTGAAGACTAATTATAGCAGAGGAAAATTAATGCTAGAAGTACGACGCTATATCCTCTATCCTATTTGTTACTTTAAAACGCTACAACTTGATTATTATCTACTTTATATTCTTTAAATATCTTTTTATATTTGCAAAGCTAATAGAAAGTTCTAGCTAAGCTAGAATTTAGCAGGATAACGCAGTTTTAAAGTCTACGAAAAAACGCGCTAGAAAAAAGGCTTATTGCCTCTTTAAGCATAGGTAAAAGCGTTAAACCAGTAGAATTTTCTACAGAGCGGTGACAAAAATAAAAAGACGTTGAAAAAGTTAGAGTTTTGAAATCTTGATATTTCAACAACCAGAAAGACTATACTAAGAAGGGTTAGTGATTTGGAAAGCGAAGATCTTCTTCTTCAAGTAGGGCGACATAGTAAGCTGCTTAGTCAGCACCAATGTGCTCAACTTTCGCAGTAAAGATAAAGATAAAAAAACTCTAGATTAATAATGAAAAAAAACTTTTTTTTTGAAGATGTAAAAATTGCTATAAATTACATATATTCAATAATACTAGCTTATTTCTTTTGTGTGTTAGTGAAAACGTAATTATAAAATAAACTATTCAGTAATAGTACAGAGCTTATTTAAAAGATTTTTCTAAAATAAATAACTAAAACAGCTTTCTAATACTTAGTGTACCTGCCCTTAGCTTCTTTTACATGCAAATAACGCCTTAGTAATAATAGAAAACAATTATTGATTGCTCGATGGTAATTGATCCTATTCCTTCTTTATAGCAGCCTGAAAGGCTACTATACTTCTCTTATTATTTCTTATACCTAAAGAAGTAATAGTCCTTTTAGCTCAAGCGTTTTTTAGCAAGGACTATACGTTTTCTATAGGGTCTAGATTAGGACTATAGGCAGAATGCTTAAAAAGCAATATCCTATTCCTAGAAAACTAAGATGAAACTTCTAGAGTTTAATGAATTTTAGCGTTATCTTGCTAGAACTTCTAGCCTATATAGAGGTTTGTAAGTTTTTTAATTATATAGAAAAGATCGCAACTTTATAATTTATATAAAAAGTAATAAGCTTATAAGTAGGAAAAGATAGTATATATTACTTACTTTTTTTTATTGCAGGTTTTACTATAGAAATTAGGATCTTTTTAATGTAGTCTGAATTCCTAAAATAAGCAGTAACTAAAGGGCTTTTAATTACTACTAGTTCCGATCTACCACCTATCCAAATCGCTCCTTAAACTTAGAAAGAAATATCTTGATCTATAACTAGATTATTAAACCTCCTAAGTATAGATTAAAATAATAGAAAAATAGTAGATCTTTTTAAGTCTTTCTTAAGTTAGATGGGCTTTTTTTAAACTTACTTATATTAGTAGTAGAAACTATATTTCCTCTAACCCTATTTTTTTGACGTAATCGATAGTATTCTGTCCTAGCACTGTGCCCTCGCTTAAGAGCAGACTCGTCTAAAAATATAACTCTATTAATGTTTATATTTCTGAGGTTTTTAGGTCTTTGCTTAGCGTAAATATGACAATTACGGGCCTTTTTAGCGTCTAAAGGCGTCTTTTTTTAAGAAACATTAATAAAATAGTTCTCTTTTCTAAGAAAGCGTCGTAAGTTTCTAATAGAAAGATCTAGACTATTTTCTTCTAACAGACGTCGATTTGTCTTTTTAGGGCTTTTAGTAAGGTCTTTATTAAGCACTCTTTTTGCTCTATTTGAGATCTTTGTAGGACAACCTTTTTTAGGTCAAAAATTAGATAAAAAAGCTTCTTTTTTATTTGATTTGATAAAGAGTATTAGTAGTACTTCTAGAAGACTTTTCTAGTAAATTACTAATTAAAGAAACAGGCTTGTTTTGTAAATATAAAGTAGAAACTTCTTGCTCTAATAGAGAAAGATTGCGAGACATAGAGGAGGTACTACAAAGTAAGCAAGTTAAGATAATGAAGAGGAGTTACTATACTAAAAGATTACTAAGCTTTTACGTGATTAGCGCTTACGTAAGCAACTCCTATTTTGCTAATCTTTGATTTAACTCTGAGTAAATAAGATATAAGCCTCCAAAATTGGCCCACATTATACTTACGTAAGCTTATTAAACTTGGTTATTTAGTAGCAATTTTCACACGTTTATAAAAAAGTTCTGCTGAAACATATTTATATTTTTCTTTATCCCTTTTTAAGCGGGATAAGATGCGCAATTGTGCTGACTAAGCAGCTTACTAAGTCCCTTTACTTAAAGAGGAAGATCTTAGCTTTCCAAATCACTAACTCTTTTTAGTATAGGTCTTCTAATTGTTGAAATATAAAGATTTCAAAACTATAGCTTTTTTAACGTCTTTTTATTCTTGTCACCCCTCTGTAATAGGGCTAATTTGGAAGTGTGGGACCTAATATCACAACTAGCAATGAGTAGTTATATTGATTCTTTACTTAGACGTTACTTAGCTGTTAAAGCAGCTAAGGGTTAGTATTCTAAGTACTAGTGACTTGCTTAAGCTACTCTAATATAAAAGAATTTTAAAAACTTGTCTTATAAGCGTACTTTTGCAATAAGAATTAAAATAACTTGTTACTTTAAGATATAATCTATATACTAAGTTAGTGTATAACACTTATTTATTTCTAGCGAAAGAGATATTGTAAATGAAAAGTTGTTATTCGGTTGAATCGGGCTTTTTTTCTACCTGTTTTCACTGCCTTCTGGCACCTTTTCTCTATCGACTAAGCCAGAGCTCTAGTAGCCTAACTTAAAGGGGAAGCTATACGCTCTCTAAAACCTTCAAAACTATAGTTCTAGCTAATTTATCTATTTAGTTATATATTATTAAAAAAGGTAACTTTTAAAACTACTGCTTCTTTTTGTCACCTTACTGTATCTCTACTTATACGAGGGTAATCTAGGGTAATATGACCTATTCGGAACTAACATAGTCGAGTCTAACCTTAGCTATTCCGAACTGATTAGACCTGGCCTGGAAGTTCGCCAGATCCTGACTGTGTGAGTATTTATTTTTTACCATTACTACCTTATTACATCTTTTTTTAATTGATATTTAATAGATCCGCATTGCCCTTGCACGGTACTAAGCGCTAAACGTTGTCTTTACCCTATTTCTCTATCTCTATTACAAATTTTTCGCTCGCTTTAGGCTCGCATTTACTGTTGAACACGTTTTAACTTGTGTTATTTTTAGTACTTTTACTAGAAAATTTTAACTTTGATTTTTGTTTAGCAGTCTAAGCTTTTCTACTTCAAGCGCTTAGCGCGTAGACCTTACGTCCTTACAGTTTAAATTATGTGAATAAAACATCAATTATTTTTAGTTTTATAATTAAATAGTAGAAAGTAGATGATTTCTTTTTATAGAAACTCTAGTTTAACACCAACAAAAAATGCTATTTTCAAAAGAGGCTATAGTGATAAGTTCTTTAACAAACAGAACGAGGCTAGCAGTTGTGAGTTCTATGATTAAACAACTGGCTAACCTTGATTAGTTAATCTTTCTAAAGAAAACACGAAGAATACTGCTAGCAAGAACTCAAGCACCTACTTAACAACCTTTATATATAGAATACCAAAATAGATACTTAACCGTTTTACTTCAAGAAATATAGCAAGCTCCTTCTTTTAACTGAAGCTAGGTTGCTGTTAAATAAATAGCAATCTATCTAAAAGATAGAAAGTAGAATTTAAAATAACGTGTTTCTTAAGCGAGTGGCTAACCTAAGCGAGTTGCTAACGCTAAACCAGCGCACCACCTGCGCACAATTATCGCGTAATGTCTTAACTACAACAACGGTAAAAAAACAAATACTAAAGCAGATATACAGCTTACTATCTCTAATATCAATACGCAACGCGTTTAAAGCGTAGATTAGGCTGCAGATGTATATAACGTACTTTAAAAAACTCTTAATAGACAATGCGCTAGAACGCGCATACAACGCGACTGTAAAGTAAACTTAAAGCGCATAAGAAAACTAGAAAAAGAGGCTAAAGTTGAAAAAGTTATTAAATAGTTTAAATAAGGTCTTGCGCCTTTAAAGACCTACGTAGAAGAAATAGTAAATAAACTTCTCAAAGCGCAGCAAAGTAACTCTTGTTGGAAATTAAGCTACTTAGCTGTTTCTCTACAGAATCTAGGTGCTTAAAATTACACCTAGAATCTGTAATTAACCTACGATTAATTGATTACTAGAAGCTATTACGCTACTAGTACTACTTATTATTGTTATTAATTGATCTACAGCAACTACGCAACCTATTACGTAAGATTATATAAAGTTGCGAGATATTGTATTATCTACTACGCAAGCTATTGCGTAAGTACAGATCTTTCTATAATGCAAGTAATAGGTATATATAGACTGTAGTTTAGCTTGTAGTTATAAAAGAAGAGAGAGTTAAGAGAATTATAATATTTAATTAAGTAGTTGTACAATAAAATAGTAAAACTTAATTACTTTCTTTTTCTAGTATCTATCTATTCTTGTATTCTTACCGTTCTACTTTTGCACCTCCTCCTTGATCTCTAGGTTATAAGCCTAGATTAGGCTGCCTCTAAGTCTACTACAAATAAGTAGAAGGCAGAGACCTCTACTTCTAAGTTGATAGTAGAATAAGCAACTATACTTAGAGATTCAATCTGCAACAGGTTATAAGCCTAGAAGTTAATTTGCAATTGGTTATAAGCCTAGAGAATTTATAAAAGATTACGCGATATAATATAAAGATTTAAGAAATTTCTATTTGCCTAGATTTTAAGCACACGTAAGAACTAGTACTATTTAGGGCTAGTTTCTTGGCAAGAGCTAGAGTTACAACACAACAACTTAACAACGCTAGTTAGAGAATCTAACTAGACAAATAATTAATTTGTAGTAAAGGGAATCCTGCTATTAAAGTTTTTTTAGTTTAAGAGTAAACTAAGGCAAACAGGCTAAAAAACTCTAGGGGTTAAGAGTAAACTAAGGAAAATAAGTTAAAAAACTCTAATACGCTAGTAAGGGTATCTAACTAAGCATACAGAGGCTTTATAGCAAAGGTTATCTAGCTATATAAGCTTATTTTTAAAGAAAGGTTAGGAGTAAGCTAAGGCTACAAGCTAAGTAACTCTAATACGCTAGTAATAGAAGATTAGTTTAATTAGCAGCTAGAGTTCTTTATAGTAAGGACAGCAACTGCAGCTGTACTAGGCGGTCAATTATAATCTACTTAGCTAATTATTCTAGGCTTAGGCTAGTAGATTAAAATAGCTAATAATAGTATCTTTAGAGTGCCTAAGCTTAAAGGCAGCTCTAACTACAATATATAGGCACTTAGGATTTAATTAATCCTTGTATAATAAGATTGCAAAGATATTATAATAATTAATTTTAGTAAATTAACTGAAGAGGACTATCTAGACAACAATTAGACGCTTGAAAACTAAGAGGCAAAAGCCTTATTAATATTACGTTTTAGCCTTGAGGATAGACCTCTATTATAGTTCAAAGATATTTTTAATCCCTATTTTTTCTAGAATTACCTAGAGAAATTGTATATATAAAAAGAATATAGTTCTCATTTTTTAAAAATAAGGATTTTATTAATACTACACTATAATAATGTTAGAACAATGTAGAAACTTATCTATAGAAGGTTAGTAGGCTAGTTTTGAGCCTAGAGACTAGAAAGATTTAATTGCCCACTAAATTTGTCGCAGCTCTAATTAGTAATGAATTTAAGTTCAGAATCTAGTTATGTAGTTACTGCAATTACTTAAAGCTCTAGATGAAATAAAGAAATTGATCTAGAAGTAATGTGCAGCTAAATATTAAACATGTCTAGACGTCTAAAAGCTTTAAAGAATAGCTCTATTGAAAAGGGCTACAATTTTAAACATAATTAGCATAGATTAGAGAGGCTATATTAAAAGAGTAATAGTAGCTTACCAGCTTCTTATTCTTAGGACGTTAAAATGTCCTTATTAACTTAAGAATTAAAAAACAAAAAGAGTCTAAAAATAATTTATGATCACTGCAAAAAACTAAGACACTTAAAAAAGAGATGCTAGATAAAAGATTCTAGCAAAGCGCTAAGTAATTAAAAATATTGGAGAAATTAAGTAAATTAGACATTTACGATACAAGATAATTATACACATGCTCTTTTAACTATAGTATTAGTGAATTAAAAAGATTGCTAATATTAATACTACTAGATCGATAGAAATTATTAAGTAGGTACTAGATAGTAGAGCAAGCGCGCATATTTGCTACAATAAGGATCTATTTTAAAACTTTTATAGTGTAAGTAAAACCTATATTAAAAAAGGTAATACAACTACACTACTACTAGCAATTGTAAAAGAAGACGTCTATATAACTTTTACTAGCGCAAATATATCTTCAGTGCTAAAAGACCTACTCTTAGTAATAGACTCTAAAGTAAATTTACTTAATTTATACTAATCTGTTTAAAAAAGAGCTAAGTTTTAATTTACCAAGGCTAATAGCCTAATTATTGAATCTAGTAAGATACTAGCTAAAGGGCAGTACACTAGAAAAATTGCTATATTTACTGTAATTAGTAGTATTAAAAGCAATTAAGCCTGTGCAGAACTTAATAACTTAGAAGAGACTGATTAAATTAATTAAATAGATTAAATATCTTTTTATTGCAGACGCTTTAGCTATATTAGTAAAATAAGCTTAAATAAGCTTAGTAATAATACTTATATAATAGAATTAGAAACAAAGACTAGCAAAGCTTTTAGCAACTATAAGATTTGCTTAAAAACTAAATTTGCTAGCAAGATTAGCAGAGATCTAATAATGACGCTAAAAAATAAATTTAGTAATTTTATTTCCTGCAACCTAGGAGGACCTATTAAGCTAAGAACAAATAGAGGCTATAGGTATTATATTACCTTTTTAGACTACAGAACTAAATATCTAGAATTGGATTTTTCTACTTCTAGATTAGAGCTTGTTAATTTAGTTAAAGCTTTTATTAAAAGGGCTAGAGTAGAGGATAAAAAGCAGATTAAGCTTATTTGATTAGATAATAAGCTTAATACTCTAGATCTGCAAAAGCTCTTAAATAGAAAGTGATTTTAATTATAATTTACTCTTCCTTTTAATCTAGAAGGCAAATGCGGTGCTAAAGGAATTAATAGAATACTGTTTAAGAAGATCAGAGCTTTACTTTTTAAGTTAAATGTGCCTACAAAGTTATAGGCAGAAGCTCTACTTATAGTAGTGTACTTATATAATACGAATTCTTATACTTCTATAAGTTACTAAACGCCTTTCAAAGCTAAGTATTGCTATAAACTTAATATTAGCAATATTAGAATCTAGGGATCTCTTGCATGCAAAAAGGAGCTAAAAGAATTTTTTAGTAAACTTGATTCCAGAGGTAAGCTGTATTATATTACTAGCTACTTTAGCAATAATTTATATTACTTTACTAATTTTGAATTAAAAAACATTAACCTGCAGGAGTCGTTAAAACATCCGAATATGTATTTAATAATTAAGTCTTTTTTAATTTAAAATTGCAGTTAGTAAATAAATAAGATCTAAATTAAATTAATTAAGATAAATGAGCACACAATGAGAACAATAAATAAAAGCTTTTAAACTTAATAAGAGTGATAGGGAGGAATTTAATTGTTATAATAAAAAGTAAAGCTATATTATTACAATAAGCTCTAATAATAGAAGCTGCTAGTTTTAAAGATATAATTCTAGAAGATATGTACTTTACTCTAAAGGATATAAGTAATCCTAGATGCTTTTATCAAGTGCTTAAATACGAAGCTAAAGAGCACTATTTAACAGCAATAAAAAAAGAACTAGATTAATTGTAAGAAAATAATACTTAGTTACTAGTAATAAGGCCTGTAGATTAATTACTTTTAAAAAGTTATTAGGTTCTAAATAAAAAGTACTAATAAAATAATAACTATATATTAAAAGCACGCTGGGTTGCTAAGGGCTTTTAACAAGAGTTTAATATTTATTGTAAAGAAACTCTTGCTAATACTACAAGGCCTAATTCAATAGGGCTATTAATTTTATTAGCTACTACGCTAAAATAGCTTAATAAAAGCTAGGATATAATAAAAGCATTTCTAAACGCTTTGATTAATACAACAATCTATATTAAACAACTAGAAGTTTTTTAAGATAAAAAGTATTTTCAGCACGTCTGCTTACTTAATAAGGCTTTACATAGTTTCAAATAAGCTAACAGACAATAGCAAAAACTATTAGCTAGCCTACTAGGCTAACTACAATTGAAATCTCTGTTTATTAATATAGCTACATATAATAATATTAGATAGAAGATTATAATTGCAACATACGTAGACGATCTGCTTATATATAAATTAAATAATTATAAAATAGCTTATTTATTTAAGGATTTTTTAAATATATTAGACCTTAAAATTAAAGACTTAGGCGACGTATCTAAGTTTTTAGGAGTACAGGTGTTTCAATTAAAATAATTAATGTTTATTACTTAAGAGAATTACGCTTAGAGATTACTAGCTAAATATAATAAGCTAGGAATAAAGCCTAATAAATTACTACTCTAGTAGATTATAAAGCTAAAAAAAATGATTAGAAAGCTACGATAAAAGACATTAAAATATTTTAACAACAAATTGACATTTTAATTTATTTATTGCTTTTTACTAGGCCTAATATAACTTTTGCAGTAACCTGCTATTAAGATTTATAGCTAATCTAAGTACTAAGCATTTTAGGAGCCTAGATTATTTATAGAGCTATATAGCTTAAACTAAATAAACAGGCTTGCTATATAATTTTACACAATCTGCACTATTAAAAGCAGAGCCTGAAATTTATTTAGTAGGCTTTAGTGATGCAGATTAGGGAGGTAAGAATAATCGCAGGAGTTCTACTTTAAGATATATATTTCTGCTCTAAATTAAGAAATTTTTTAGCACTATTTCTTAGCTATTGAAGTTGAAACTAACAGTAGCTTTACTAAGCGCAGAGGCTAATGTAATAGCCTATAAAGAAGCAACTAAGTAGAGTATCTATTTATCTTAATTTATTAATAAAATAAAGCAGCTATTTTAAATTAAATTAACAGAAGCTGCTACAATTTACTCTAACAGCTAAAGCGCAATACAACTGTTAAAAAATCCTGCCTACTACGCTAGATCAAAGCATATCAACATATAATACTACTTTATACGCGAGAAGGTAGAAGTGGAACAAATTAAGCTATTATATTAGAATACAAGCTGCCTATTAGCAGATAGTCTTATAAAGGCTACAAGTTTTAATAAAATTAGAGATTTCTTACTAAGTGCAAATCTAGTAAATGTATTTTAAATTACTAGCAAAATAGCTTCTTAGCTTAAGGGGGCGTGTTGGAGATTAAGTTACTTAGCTGTTTCTCTACAGAATCTAGGTGCTCAAAATTACAACTAGAATCTACAATTAATCTACAATTATTTAATTATTAGAAGCTATTACGCTACTAGTACTACTTATTATTATTATTAATTAATCTATAGCAACTACGCAATTTATTACGTAAGATTATTTAAGATTGCAAGATATTGCAATATTTACTACGCAAGCTATTGCGTAAGTACAGATCTTTTTAGAATGTAAGTAATAGGTATATATAGACTGTAGTTTGGCTTGTAGTTAGAAAAGAAGAGAGAGTTAAGAGAATTATAATATTTACTTAAGCAGTTGTACATTACAATAATAAGACTTAATTACTCTCTTTCCATAGTTTCTATTTATTCTTGTATTCTTACCGTTCTACTTTTGCACCTCCTCCTTGATCTCTAGGTTATAAGCCTAGATTAGGCTGCCTCTAAGTCTACTACAAACAAGTAGAAAGCAGAGACCTCTACCTCTGAGTTGATAGTAGAACACGTAACTATACCTGGAGATTCAATCTGTAACAGGTTATAAGCCTGGAAGTTAATTTGCAACAACTCTGTTAGTCAAAACTAAGTTAATAACTTTATTCAATAAACTTCTAAGCTCTAAAAGCGCTAAAGCTGTCTATATAACTATTAGTAAGCTGCCTGCAAGAATCCTACAGCTATCCTGCACTAGCTTAACTTAATATATAAAATAAAGTAAAAGTATAGAATTATAAACAACAACATCTACAATTTTAATAAGACTAGCTTTACAATAGGCAAGATTTTAGCATAAATAGTAATTGCTAAATTTAAAAGTAGCTAAAAGAAAGAAAGACTATCTAGCTAGATAACTATAAGTAAGTTATTATTATATATTTAAGGCGTTAGTGCTGCAGGTTACCTACTTCCGCCTTTTATTAACTTTGTAGGTAGTATACTTATTAACGTTTAGTTTAAGAACCTACTACGTAATTAAATTCTTAAAGTAAGCCTTAATAGCTATATAAATAATTAGCTTACTCTTACCTAGTTAGAGCACTTTAATAAGTATATAAAGTTACGCGCTATAAGCGTGTACTAGCTACTTATACTCAATAGCTATAAAAGCTATAGCTTACTAAAATTCTAGAATCTCTGCAAAAAGAAAAAGATTATTCTTTACTATATGCCTCTGTATTTATAATACTTACTTTAAAAGATCTATAGGTACTAACTATAAAAACGTAGTAAAGCTATACTGTAGAACTCTTATGTACAGTAGAGCCAATCTTTATATAGTATTTTTTTTAAAATCAAAGCAGGTATAAAAGCTACTAAAGCTTTAATCTAGAGAACTCAAGTTAGAGCATAGAACTAGTAAGCTCGGCCATATACTTTTCGGCCACATATACTTTTCGGCCACCCAACCAAAGCAGCCACACAAAACAAAGTCGCGATTTT
>WBOK01000181.1:0-139158 GCA_009289805.1 Alternaria gansuensis | reverse complement strand
GGGGGGGGGGGGGCTTATGGCAGCACAATACACTGTTTGTTCACCGTGTTTTTTGTACTCGACTTCCACTACCGCCATCCGGGACGGGCTTGGTTCGTTGAACAAAACAGGATTGTATTGGCAGCATATTCGAACGGCTGTTCGCAGGATCGGGGGGACTAGTCGTTCGATAGTCTTGGTTTTTCCCTTGCGAGTCAGGTGTGCAGCAAGGAACCACGCTCCACACTATAGCGGAACGACCGTTATAGGGCCGAGCGAGGTCGTACATATGCAAGTCTACTCACACCGCTCGAGACATGCCTCAATTTCCAGTCCGCTTTCCCCGTCTCAAGTGAAGCCTGCTGCTCACGCCGAGTGAGTGCGAACTTGTGCAATTACCAACCGATGTCGATGTCGTGTCCCACTACAGCAGACTACGTTGCCTCCAACTTTTCCCACAGAGTGTTCATCAGCGAAGCATCATGGCATGAAGCATGAATCCGCGGCGCAAGCCAAGTAGTGACACAGCAGGACGGGTTGAAGGGCTGCGTGATCGAAAACCGGCCCCGGGCTATAGATTTGGCTTTTCATCCCACAGTACAGACAGCTGACGCTGATCCAAGCGTGACATTGAAGACACGGCGTCTTGCTTGCGCAGTACAATAAAGTCCGTCAATAGTCGTACAATTGCGAAGAGACAGCTGCATGAGCTACCCCGCTCTGTGCCATGACGGCTTGAAGAGGGCTTGGCTGTGTGTTCAATAACTTTTGATGGGTGTCTTTCAAGTCCAATGAATACGGAGGTTGGTCATGGTGGTCTGAGGTGGGTATTCTCAGAGCTTGTCGGCTGGGGAATGTGGGCGGAGGTTACCAGAATCGGAGATTGCATATGTGGTGTTGGCCAAGCTTCGGGCCCTTCGCCATGTTGTGATGTACCTACTAGGCAACGAAGAGACTAGACACGTAAACGTACTACACGTCCAAATCCAGTGCGATGGGAATGCCAAGAGTATCACTGCAAGCATACCGCAGCATATGTTTCCGTCTATTCAGCAAGAACCGCTTTATCGCGAAGAATTTAGATTGGCTTCGTATGCGGTTCCGCCATTGTCGGAGCTTAGGACTCATCGGCTACATCAGTGTCGTCTGTGCCGTCGTTCATCTCCACATCTTCGTGGGTATGGTGGCGACCTGCGCCGTTGGTTGTCTTTTTGGCTCGTGTTTTGGCACGTTCCGCTCTCTTCTTTTCTTGGCCCACAAAGTAGTCTTTCTCCTCCCGTAGCTCTGAGAGCTGAGAGAACGTGACTCTTTGAATGCGTTGCAGACTTGCAAGCTGCTTCTTCAATTCCTTGACTTCAGCTTGCTGAGCATTGCCCGATGCGTCAGATACATGCAAACCGCCTTCGTCAAGTGCCATAAAGTCCGCTGTCGGGGCAGAACCGCCTTTAGGTTGAGCAGCCCATGAGTCTAGCTCAGCTAAGCTCTCCTCCAGCATACCGGCGGGAAAACTGGAGTGTGCAAGGGCTTCCTCGAATGCGCTTCTTCCCGCAGATCTCTTCTCGGTCGCAGAAATGTGGGAACTGCGCAACCGACCCGTCAGCTGAAGGTTTAGGGTATAGTTTGGCGGAACCAAGCCATTTGCGTTGCTCGTGAGTCCTGCATCTTGTTTCGGTTTGACAATCGCCTGGATCTTGAAGGTTGGTTCTGGTGCATTTGGAAAGCCAGTGGGTGGGAGGAATCGAAGATTTGAAACGGGACCCGGAAGATTAGCAGGGGTAGAGATGTAGTTTGTCTTTGCAACGTCCCAAAGTGCTATCTTGCCGCTTGCGTGGCCCGAGATGAGTGAAGTGCCATCCCAGCTAAGACTCAGACTGAGGGCCCCGCCGAGCTTCTGCGACTCTGCATTGAATCGGCTCTTCGGTAATGGCTGTATCGGCCGGTGAGATGAGGCACTGTCCCGAAGAACATCTATTGAGGTAGTCTTTTGCACATGGTCGTAGAAGTCGATAGTTTGCAAGCTGCCGTCGGCGTAAGCCACGTAGAATGCCCGGTCTGCAGGGTCGAGAGTGATGGCAGTAGGTGTCTCGGGAAGCAGATAAGTCCTCAGTGCCTGTCCGTTATGATAGTCCCACACTATAGCAGACTTGTCTCCTGATATTGACACGGCAATATTGGCTGTGCTGGAACTGTGCCCGCAAGCAATGGACGATATGGGGCCGCGGTGGGTAGAGAGAGTGTGAATGGGCGAGCGCGAGGCGTCGGGGGAGAATGACAGGATCGAGGGAAGTGCCCACACGTGGATCATAGCATCCGAGGAGCCTGAGAGGAAGAAGTTGGAGGATGGGTCGACTACAATGCTCGTGACTGGCTGGAGATGCGAAGTGGATGTAGAGACGAGACGGCCTGAGCAGATCTGGCATGTATATTAGAAACCTTGCCGACTATGAAGGTTGTTGCAGACTTGTGACTGACCTCCCAAGCCAGTATTCGTCCGCTCTCGGTTCCAAGGAGCAGCACGCTGTCTTGCGCCGCGAGTGCGAGACTGTGTATCCTCTCCGGGAAGGGAACCAAGGCTTCTTGGTTGCCTTTCTCTCTGCTATACACATGCACAATCGCCTTCTCCGACTGCGCAGCGAAGACGTGCGAGGCGCTCACAGCTATGCCGTTTGGCGCACTCGCGCTCTTCTTGAAAGCCTGTCTTTGGGCGACGAGTGGCTGGAACTCGTGGGTGAAAATGCCTGCATCTTTTGTGACGCCCGTGTTTGGCTTTGTCGATGCCGAAATGGCGGCCACAAATTGTTCGGTGAGCATGGCCGGACGTGCTTGAAGATGTCGTTGTCGCAAGTTGAAAGCTGCAAACTCTAGAAACTTTTTGGTGGAGCATCTGCAGCTTGAGGGTCTGTGCCGCTAGCCGCGGAACATGTCACTCGAGTGCTGTTCCTCTCCCCCCATAGGGCAACACCTTTGTGGTGATGTTATGGAGTAAAAAACGTATGGTGTGTAAATGTTTCTATGCTCTCCTGCCCCTCCAATACATCAGAGCGAAAATTCTGATCCTGATGCTGCGGTACTAACCGTCTGGTATCTCTAGACTACATCGTATGTGGAGGTGACACAGCGGGCTTGGTCATCGCAGCCCGTCTCACAGAGGATCCGAACGTTACTGTGGCCATCTTGGAAGCTGGTGGCAATGGACTGGACGACCTCTTGATCGATGCACCGAACATGTTTACCCAGCTCTGGGGCAAACCCCAGTACGACTGGGATTACAAGACTGTCCCACAAGTACGTTTGTAAAATGTTTCGACTGAGTTCTTCTGAAAGTCTTGCTAGGAGGGCACAATTGGCCGAATTCACGGCTGGGTTCGCGGAAAAATCCTAGGTGGCAGCAGCGCTGTGAACTACAACATGTTCAGGTAGGCTCTCACGCTTTCTTCCAGTTGTATCTACAGATGCTAACTTCTGTTAAGTATGGCTTCCAAACAGGATCTGGACAACTGGGGAGAGCTCGGGAACAAGGGTTAGTCCTTTGACGGGATGAAGCCATACTACCGGAAGTTCGAAACATACCACCCCGCATCGGAGACTTTAGGGAAGGGTGTTGACGACAGATACCTCGACAAGTCACTTCGTGGCACATCTGGCCCAGTTCACGTCAGTAATATCCGCCAACATAAACGCTTTTACTGACTAACCAGATTTGCTTCCCAAATACTGATATCACCTGGTGTCAGGATGTATGGCCCAAGACTGTAGTAAACGCTGGATATTCACCCGCAAAGGATCCTCGTACTGGCTCAGCTATCGGCGGCTTCAATCAGCTCAATACCATTGACCCCAAACACAATAGGCGAAGCTACGCTGCGAGAGATTACTATGAACCCAATGCGGACAGACCGAACTTGACTCTCTTGACCCATGCCCTGGTATCCAAAGTCGAGCTTGAGAAGACTGATGGACGTGTAAAAGCCACCGGCGTCTACTTCACAGTCGATGGCACTACGCACACGATGAAGGCGCGCAAAGAAGTCATCGTCTGTGGAGGAGTCGTTAATTCACCGCAGCTACTTGAGCTTTCCGGCATCGGATCACCTACTGTACTCAAGAAGGCTGGTGTTGAGGTCATCGTCAACCTTCCGGGCGTGGGAGAGGACTTGTCTGATCATACAGCGACTAGTCTCGTACTAGTGAGTGCATACCTCATCATAGTCACATATAAAATACTAAGCATCATCAGGGTGTCAAAGATGAATATCCCACTGCCGAAGCTCTCATCCGGAACCCAGCCATTATGCAGCAAGCCCTAGAAGCCTACATTACCCACAAAGCCGGTCCTTTTGCAGGAGCGCCTACCACAACGGGATTCGCTTCCCTCTCCAAGATCGAGCCCGACTTCCCAAATACAGAGTCGCATATACAATCTCTCCTGCAAGACTTCTCCCGTAAGCATCCGGACGCCGACCCAGCAGGTCGCAATCCCAAGCTCGCACGCCAACTCCTCGATCCCAAAGAAGCAGTGTGCCAAATCATCATGCTACCTACAGGTGCATAAATGCAGCGTCCCGAGGCGGCTGCCACGTTATTTTCTTCCGAGGAAGAGGGCATGTGGTGCACAATCGGCGCATGCAGCACGCGCTCCCTATCCCGCGGTTCCGTTCACATCAAAACCTCCGACCCGACCACGCACCCCACAGTCGACCCAGCATACTTCTCGCACCCCCTCGATCTTGACGTGATGGCCCGAGCACTCCTACACTGCATCTCCTTCACAGCCGTAGAGCCCTTTGCCTCGGTCCTCCGCCGAGACCCAGACGGCAACGTCATCACGCCTAAATGCCTTGCTTCGCTGCCCAAAACGCTAGAAGAAGCCAAAGTTTTTGCCCAGAACAATACCGTGACCGAGTACCACCCCATTGGTACCTGTGCTATGTTGCCAAAGGAGAAAGGTGGTGTTGTGGATGAGGAACTCCGAGTTCATGGTGTGGAGGGGCTGAGGGTGGTGGATGCTAGCATCTTTCCGACGCATGTACAGGGCAATATTGTTAGTCTAGTTTATGCTGTTGCGGAGAAGGCTGCGGATCTGCTCAAGGGTGTGAGGGTTGGGGGTGGAGATGGCATGGACGTTGTAGAGAACGTAGACAGTATCCGCGTGGGGTAGACGGGAAAGTGTGGTGCTCTTGCCCACCAGCCAGAAAGACGATCGCAGACACGGCAACCAAAATGGTTTCCGCAGCGCGACGACATAGCGTCCAATCCTACATCTTGCCCCCTTGCCCCCTGCCCCCTTGCACGCCCGGGCGTGCGTAAGCCCAAGCGTTCCTTTGAGCGAACTTGCCCAATCTAATCCGGCAGAGGCACTGCAACGTGAAACCTGCTTTGTCCTTTCTTGCTGTACGATAGGAGAGATTACGGAAGCCATCGCCATATAAACGAATCGATCCCTTCCATCTCTCTCCTCCATCTTGAGAATTGACATTGACGCCCACATTGACGCTCACCTGGACGGGATTCCAGAATTGGCGAAACCATCCACGCTTTCACAACCCACATATTAGAACGACGAGCCACAACATTCCAATAGCCATCATGTCGACACGCAGATCCGGTCGCGCGACCAAAGAGGTGAAATACATGTCTGCATCCGAAGGATCGGATTTCGAGGACAAGAAGAAAAAGAC
This sequence comes from Alternaria gansuensis, assembly GCA_009289805.1. Classification (NCBI taxonomy): domain Eukaryota; kingdom Fungi; phylum Ascomycota; class Dothideomycetes; order Pleosporales; family Pleosporaceae; genus Alternaria; species Alternaria gansuensis. The sequence continues at coordinate 133,501 of WBOK01000181.1, read as the reverse complement.
TAGGAAGACTACTACCACCACCAAGAAGACCAAGAAGCCAGCAATAGCAACAACAACAACAAAAACAACAACAACAACAACAACAACAACAACAACACGAAAAAAGGCCCCCAAGCGCGCCGCAGAATCCGACAACGACGATGCTCCCACCAACGGAAATGACCCCAAAACCACCACCACACCCCCCAAACCTAAGCGCCAAAAGAAAGACCCCGCAATCCTCGCTGCAGAAGCCCAGGAAAAGCAAGCCAAAGCCGATAAAGCCGCGCATAAAAAAGCGTGGCAAGACTGGCTCGCGTCCCACGACGTCGAGGGCGGGATGCTAGAAGAAGAGCCAGGCAAGGAAGAAAGCATCACGCAAACGGACGCGCTCAAGAAGTACGGGCTAAAGAAAGAGGAGCTGAAGTCATTGCTACGGTTCGAAAAGAAGAGCCCGGTGTACGGAGGCACGATGAAGTTATTCCGAGAGGAGCATGTGAGAGGATTGGCGTTCAGGAAGATTGGCACGCTGGAAGGGTGTCAGGGTAACCAGGGAGGAGGTTATTAGAAGAGGGGAGGAGAAATGAACCGAGGAGCACAGAGACCGTCGTCAATGTGTCTGAAGAGAAGGCGGCGAAGGACGAGACGAAAGAGAAGCACCGAAACACAGTCAAAGCCGAGGGACCAAAAAAAAGGAAAAAGACGCCAAGGCAAAAATGGGTCGGCATACGTGTCCACGCATTCTATAGACGATGACGACGACAGCAACAGCGGGAAACTCGCTGAAGAACCCGGCAATGCTATCAATCAAACGGAGAGCAAGATCAAGTACTCTCTGACGCCGCAGGATCTGACGTGTCTGCCTTTCTTCCCCAAGAAGAACCCTGCGTATGGAAATAATATGAAGCTGTTCAAGGAAAGCGACGTAAAGTCGCTGGCGTACAGGAAGGCTGCAGTACTGGATGGGGTGGAGGACGATGGCAAAGATGACAGAGCCCTGTTAGAGATGGGAAAGGATATATTCGAGACGCAGGGGGATCCAGATGAAGACGAGAAAGTGGGCGCCATCTGATGCGATAGTCACACAAATGTCAGCGCATAACTGAGATGTGGACGGATGAAAGTTCTTATAATTCCACAATCAAGCCTTCTCGCTTTTATAAATTTAATTAGCCACACCCAATGTCCAGCTTCTTCACCATCTGATAGCCTTCTTGAACACTGGCACCTCCTCAAAGTTGTCCACACTCCACTTCAACTTTCCATCCCCTGTGACCCATGCGCCTTGATCGGTAGCCTCCAATCCCTTCTTCTCGTTCTCGCTAATTTCGTGCTTACTAGCACCGATGCTGTCCTTCGCCAGCCAGATAATGGGTGTCTTGCTGGTAAAAGCCGGGTTGAGATATGCTTTCTTCATGCCCTCTTCACTGTAGTGTGGTTCTTCGTCTTCGTCAAAGTCGCCATCGCGTAACCAAGCCTTCAAAGCAGTATGGCTGCCATAGACATGTGGCTGCAGGAAGCGGGCGACTGGTGAAACGACGTGTGACGGTACATGTGTCCGTTCGCTTACTCGATCGATCCTCGACTCTGCGTGCCGAAGAGCGTCAGACTCGCCTTCCTCCGCCGAAGATAGCAGTGGTGCTTGTTCATCATCTCCAGATTCCAGCGCAAGATCTGCAGGTAGGTATTGTTCTAGTGCAGCAAAGTAGTGGTTCGTGGTATAATTGAAGATAACAGTGACGATAAGTAGGACGACAAGCATTATTATGGGACCAGTCGCGTCGCGCAGGCTGAAAAGACCGATGAGACTGAGCTCAGCGAGGTAGATTCCCGTAAGGATCTGCTGGAGAGCAAGCGTATAGGCGTGTCCTTTGGTGTCGATCTTCGGCTGTGCGGTGTACAGTAACTGGTATCGATAACTCCAGTAGAAGACAACGAGGCCAACAGCAGCGAAGCCAAGAACGAGAGGTGCGATACAGGCGTAAACAATTGCTACAAAGAAATTAGTAACTTGTCAAATTGTTGTATCCAAGACGACTAACCAATGATAACAAAATTGCCATACTTGGGGAATAGCTTGCCCCAAGCCATGCCCCTCATCGCGATGTAGCTATTGTACTTCTGGCGGGGCGTTTTGTCAAAGAATTTGTCGAAGAACCAGAATGAAAGGACGTCAGTGTAGTTCAGGATGTTGCTCGGGGCATTGGTCAGCGCCTGGACGACGAAGTACGCGAGGTAGGTGTTTGATGCTCTTGGTAGACGTTCCGCGAGAAGCTGAGGTACCGAGCTTGGGTCTTGAACGATTTGCGATGCTACAGCTGCAGCACCTGAAGCAAGTGTTGTGACAAGGAAGACTTGCAGCACTTGGAAGACGAAGTACCACTTCAGCACCTTTAGCTCGATGACAGTCTTGGTAGGCTCTCCAAATGTAGTAAAAATGTCTATATCGTGTTAGCCAGCAAATAGTGAGGGCGGCTACGGGAAGATATTTACATCTGAAGATGTTCGGTACATATCCAGCCAACGCGCTCAGTAGCAGCGGAGGTAGGAGACCACTGAGAAGACTCATAATCCCTGATGGAATGTTGTTGAGGAATGCCAGCCATTTGACATTCTCAGCGAGGTATTGAACGTTCGAAAAGGCACCGACTATGCCGACTGGAATAGACCAAAACGCGATCGTAGCGACCACGAGAGTTAGCGCGATACCGCTTTGTGATATGCGACGTGCAGGTGCCAGGTTCAGGTTGGCCCAGATGACTTCGCTCGGCGTAGTCCCTACAAAACGAGGGGTAAGAGAAAGGATGTCGGCCGATGCAATCTGCTGGTACGCTCGCTGAGCCGCAGGTTGCGTGCGAAACTCGACAAAGACCGCTGCAGCCCCACCAAGACTCTCAGCTGCCTCATTTGACTCGCGAGTCTTCTCGATGTCATCTTCCTTCTCTCTAATTTGGTCTCGAAAATAACTGATGCTGTCGACTTCCTTGCCAACGACTGGCGTCTTGGATTTATGTGTAGGCCGTAGGGATTTCTTCATCTGCTTGGGCAGTTGCTCGTATTTGATGTTTCGGTTGTGGCTCTTTCCAACCTCCTTGTTTACGTTCAGAATCAAAGACATTTCAGCGTTCTCCAGCTCCTCGACTTTAGAGTCTCTCTCTGAAACGAGGGATACCAACTTCTCACCCTTCGTGACTGGCCAGATCCTGACTGCATCATCACCGAAGAATCGCTGCATGTTGCCTTGATCGAGAGCCGCAGTAGGTGCCGAGAGGTACAGTACGGTACGTGAAGATAGCCTCTTTGCGTTCGTCTTTGACAAGTTCCACGCTTGCCGTAGTCCGATGAGCCAGAGTCGTTCCCGCGCAACTGTGAACATGACAAAACTGAAGAAGATCCAGGCCACAACAGCATGCGCATAAAGATGGTTCTTGTTATTCACGTTGCCAATACCAACGCGGTTCAGCTCCTTCGAGGTGCCGCCACCGGTCCAATTGGCAGGCAGAAGAATAGGCCAGGTTATGACAGCACCAACGATGCAGATGAATATCAAGGTCCTCATAAAACGAAGGAACAAGTACGAATCAAGCGACTGATGGTACAGCATAAACTTGTCCGGGACGGTCCTCATAGTGTGGACCCAGTCGAAGTAACCCGGCGATTTCGGGCATGGTGTGCGGTCCTTTTCTGGTACTGTGCCAATGTACGTTCGTGGTGAGTAAATTTTTGGGAAGCGATGCCTAATGAGGACGAACGCGACCATGTACAGGGTCGCAATAATGGCCGTAGGGATGAAAGCTGCGGCGAGTGCCGCAAGTGAAGACGGGCCGCTGGACTTCATGACAGGGTATGTTAGTACACGTGTTTTAAGTAAAGTCATGGATGTGCATGCAGGTACGTACCGACTGGACATGACTGGTGCCATTGTCTTTGGCGACGAACACCGTCTGGAGATCCATGTCGGATGTCTGTTGTCGAGCAAGAGATACTTAGCAATGTCTCATGGCCGATGCAGGGCAGAAAGCTGGAGATTGGCAAAGCGGTGTTGACTAGAGTTTGTGGAGTGCGAAGGGTGAAGCCTGTCAAGCAAGGACGCAGATGACGTAGACGCGCCCAAGCGTCTAGCAGTGGCGTGGATCCGTCTAGTCACGTGCGACTCACTACGAAACGGCAGCCTCGAAAACCAACAACACCAAGATGATGCGTATCCGGGTTGGCGCTGAACGCATGCAAGGGATTTTGATTGTTTGGTGCAAGCAATGCACGTGTGCTGAAAGAAGTTGAAATGGTTACAAATCTATATATGCACCCACGTTAACCAACAAAACTACCTCCAATATTCATACAACAATCTATGACGCATGGTATCGCGGTATCCTAACATGTCGAGCTACCCGTCATCCAAAAACTCCAAAAGCAGAAGATCTTCAAAGACGCCCAACACCGGCGTATGCAGTGAAAGAAACTGGATACTACCGAGCACACCTAGAGCCACAACAGCCATCGGACCACTCCCATCACCATGCCGAATACTCTCTTCACAGACCCAACGAGCACTACGATGAGCCATAGGCACCACATAAGTGCAACGAGAGCCCACTCGACCAGCATCCATCCAAACCCCCGTATCCAGCGCATTCTGCGTTTGCGCGTGCGGATCATCCGATCAATCTCGTCTGTAATTTGCTTGACTTGTAGTGGACCTTGTCCAGAGACTTCACTCGTAATGCGCACAGCTTCATCTCCGCTTTCCAAGATACGCGGCATGAGGTCTGAGTCGACTGTGGCCTGTAACGCCGAGATTTGGTTTGTGAGTTGCTGGATGGCTTTGCCACGAAATCTTTCAAGCGACGTCTGTAAAGCCTTGGTAGATGACTCTAGGTCCTTGACTAGTATGCGTGCGGCGAGGACATGCTCCTCCTTGCGCGGGACAGGGTATATTCGCATCTTAGATGTAGCGGCAGCGCGCAAAAGGAAATCGGGAGGCGGCTCTCTTACAGCATGCGCGCGTCGAGTGATCTCTCTCGCTTTGACACCTGAGCAGAGGAACAGTGCGCGGACGCGAGCGATATCTGCTTGAGTAACTGTGTTCGCATTGTTGTTTCGCCGGTCAGCGGCATCGTCGTCGCCGTCAGCGATGCTCCAGTGCCTCCCGCTAAGGCCGGGTCGAGAGCTACTGCGCTGCCTGCTTGAGGTCTGTGCATTTCTGAGTCCGGTAGGAGGCAGACCCGCCATATTGTCACCAGGCCGAGCGAGTACCTGGTTAATTCGCTCTTGACTATGGCTGTGTGTAAGAGTGAGAGATTCCGTGGATGAGTTTCCGGATATCGTGCCTAGATCCATGCGTGGTGGCAAAAGCCGATCGACTCGAGGCGAGCGACTGTTCTTCTGTTCTCGCGCCTGGCGCGAGATGTGATGCTCATAATCCGAGTCTTCATCTGCAATTGTGTGGATCGGTCGAAACGAAGGTAGTTCAAGATGGTTGCGTTCCTTGTTGCTGACGCTACCCTCTGTACCTGCCGTGACGGTTTGGCTGGTTGGTGGCCGTTTGGTATGCTTAGCTTTGGTGGGATCATCGTCATCAAAATCCACAGAGTTGCGATCGGACATGGTCTCCGTGTCCGAATCTTCGGCTCGGTCCCTTCTAAAAATGATATCACCGACTTTGGTACCCTCGTTCCGCACGCCCTTGAAGAACCGTGTGACAGCAGAATGTGGCTCTTGGGTGTCTCTACGACGAAGCTTATCTGGGCTAGGCAAGCTACTGAAACTATCATTCTTGCGGTGACCGAGTAGATTCATTACAGCACCAGGGGCTGCTAGGATGGCTGTTCCGATATGTTTGTCGTCTGGGGTTTCCTCGCTGGTCTGCCTAGACCTCCCCTTTCTATTCGTTCCAGCAGATTCTGGGCGCAACTCATGCTTGTGATCTTCGCTATGCTCGTGCGAATGGAAGATGGTATTAAACTTGCCCCGCTTGGCTTTCCTTGTCTGTGAGCCCGATCGACTTGACGGTGGTGAAAGATCACTTCCAATGTGTGGGAATCGTTTTCCATATGGAGTATTTGGAGCTGTGCTGTCCTGATCGTCAAAAGACGACCGAGGCTCCGCATCACCGGCAGATAGATTGGGATTCGTACGAGCCTTCGACGGCATCTTGAAATTACCACAATCTTTGCTGTATGCGAAGCCATTCGTAGGGCGAGGAACTTCTAGCGAATCTCGAGAAGGCTTGCTGCCAGACGTGACCTCTGCGTTCCGCCCCCATTTTTTTGGTGTATCTGGCGTGAAGTCAGGGGGCGACTTAGGTTGAGACTGCCTAGCTTGTTGCTCAAGAAGCAAAGCCAGCGGGCCAATGTTATGATCTGGATCCGTGACAATACGGGCTTTCCGTCTCCTAGTATCTGATTCCGACTCTGAACTATCGGTATCGTCGTGGCCGCGCAGTCGCGACCCCCGCCTGGAATGCTTGCCGCCTCTGGGGCTGTCAGTGCGTAGCGCAGGAAGCAGCCTTCGCTTGCGCCCACGCTCGCTGCCCTTGTCGCTTTCATCGCCTGTCGTATGGTCGACTGCGAAGCTGGGCAAGCCATCAATCCAACTCTTCCTTCGGTCCCCAGAGTACTCTTTGCTCGAACGTGGTGAGAGGAAGTCTTTCTGATGCGCTTCTTTCGGTGGGTACACCCTTCGACCGTAGCGGTTCTCCACAAGCATTTTGTTATCACCCTGTTCCAGCCAGTGCGCGTCAGCGAGTAGCTCTTGTGGGGTGAAGACCCAGCCTTTGTGAGGTCTCGCAGGTTGCTGAGGCGCAGGTCCCACTTCGTGATTGTGGTGAATCTTGGGCAGCTGTACCGCATCGTCTCGACGGTAGCTGGCTTGTTTCGCCTGTTGCTCGACGCGATCCACCCACTCGCGTACCTGCTCAACGTCCTTGAATTCCTCTGAAGAGTGGTCGAGTGTCACACGCTCCCGAGCCCTGCTCCGACGGTTTCGTATGTATTGTAGAGGGTTGTAGGGCCGGCCGAGCTCGTGCTGTTTGCCGGCGTGAGATGGTACACGAGTGAGCTGCGCTTGGGGACTGCCTGGGACGTTGTTTGAGGAAAAGACAAAGTTTCCTGGAGCGCTGGCGTCGGGCTTCAGAGGCGGTAGATATTCCAGTAGCCGAAGATACTCCATGTGAAGCTCGATGTATGCGCGGGCCTTCTCTACTCGTGCAAGCGTAGCAGCAGATGGGTTGATGCTTTGAGAAGCCGGAAACGCAATGGACCCGCTTCTCTGCACGGAGGTAGACATGTGGCGGGTAGGAGAGCTCTTGCCCATTGGGGATATATTGCGGGAAGTCCGCCGTTGCTCATTGAGGTAATGCTTCAGACTGCCGCCAGCGCCATAGTTGGAGAAGCTGCCTTCGCGCTGCGAACCAGAAGTAACCCGTGACTGGGACGACAGGAGCTGAGTAGTGCTGACATGTCTCCTCCGACTCTCGCTCAGATTCAGGGCCATGTGTACCAGCTGATTTGGGTCAATCGCCTGCCGTGGCGGCGCAGTGTTTGGTGAGGGGTCTCGGCCATGGGCTGCAGACTGCATATCGTACGCGCTCCTCCTAGTCTTTCCAATGCGCATGCGCTCGTCGTGTCGGTCTTGCGAGTCGGCGAAGTCAATGCGAGATGCTGCGTCGGGTGTGGAGCCGTGGCTGGGGCTGGGACCATCTCTCTGTCCCTCTCGCAACAGAGGCGAGCTGGTTGCGTCCTTCTCGTGTGTGCCATGGTGTCGCGAGCTGCGCTTGCCCCCTTGATCCTCCCCACGCGCGTCGTGTTTGCCGTGCCGCTGCCGTGGCTTGCTGGGAAAGCTTGAATCGAGGAGAAAGCCACCAGATCGCCGGACGCGCTGCTTTCGGCTCGCAAAGTCTTCCTCGTGCCCCGGGTCCCTGGCTGGCAGGTTCCCCGATGCTGAGCTTCCTGCGCCCTCCGTTGCACCTGTGCCGGGCCGGGAATCTTGGCTTCGCCGTGGGGAAGAGCTCCTCCCCTCGCTATTGTCTGTGTATGCGCCCGAGTTGCTTGCGACGTACGTGGGCGAGGATCTCGTCCAGCGGCCCGAGTCTCCCGAAGGCCGGCCATGGCTGGAGGAAGCTGGCATTTCTTGTAATAGCGCCTATGTCACCTCGAACGGCGCATGGCGATGACGACGACGACGACGACTGCGCCGAGCAGAGGCGCGGCCGTATGCCTTGTATCGCAACTAGGCGATGTCGCGACGAGACGCTCACGTGTATAGTCTGGGCGGCACTTCAGCAAAGGTATGAAATCATATGTGGGGTGAGTGGGAGCGGCTCGATGCTGTCCAGAGGTTTGGCCTCGGGTGGAGAGCATGATCGCCTGCACCCCTGTTTGCAACCCCAAACGTGGATAGTGGGTCCGTGTGCAACGGCTTGTTAGCTTTTTCTCTTGCGTCTCCAACTCATCAGGGCAACATTGGCTTTCTTCCGAGGCGTAGGGAGTCATGTGTGCACTGACAGTTTGCGCTTCTCTCAGCCAGCATGTGATGTCGATTTTGCTGCGGGGGATAACCACGCTTTCTCTACTATGGAAGCCTATAATATATATATGAAATCCACGTACGGCCTAGTCAAAGGGATTAGTCCGCTCCAGTACGCGAAAGCAATTCAGGCCTCCCACAGTACCGGCATTTTGGTAGCAGCTTGTCTTTCCCCGTCGTTAGTATCAACGGCAGTACGTTAGAGCAGTCTAAGCTCTTCATCGCGACAAGTGGTTCGCGTGTGTGTGGAAACCATCCATAGACAACAGAGCCCTCGCTTCACAAGAAGGTGCAACACAAGAAAGCGGATTTGGTCATCTCCCCTTCATCAATTTACCAACTGCTTCCATGGCGCTCGTCAGCTTTGTATCTAGATTCATACAGAGCAGGGATTCGGGTACTCTTGGTAGGCAATCGCGTCTTAGTAGGGACAGTGCTCGGAGGGAAGCTGTTTGCCGTGCTGAGAGAGTCTTTCCTGGAGCTTTATTGGACTCCATTTGAGCAAGTTCAAGCTTCACTCCAGTGGGCTGGATCGACCCCAAATTCTGAGCTTTACCCTCGGCTCTTCTCCCGAAAAACCCACCGCTCGTCGTACTGCTTCCTGTCGACAGAACAGGGTGACGATGACTCACCTCGGCCGTATTAATTGTATTGTGCTCGCCTCCGTAGCCTGAGGCTGAGGTGGGAAAGCACAGTCGGGTCAGAAAGAGGGGCAAGCCGAAAATGAACTGGCTGACCAGTGCGTCTAGACATTGCCAAACGCAAACCCGTTAACCTATGCAGCTAGAGGGCTGACGAACCGATAAGCCTTTCTCGCACCTTTTACCTGCGTAGGGCGTGTGCTTCAGCGTCGGGCGGGAAGGCTGACATGTAACGCGCTGAAGCCAGTCAGGGTAGCATCGGAACAACGTCAGAGTCGAATCAAACGAAAACCATATCCACGGTATGCCTCAAGGTAAAGCACATCGGAGATGGCATAGGTTCAACAAAGAGCGTGTCATGCTTCGCGACCAATGCTCTGACGGGTGCCAAGATGGGTACCATGCTTGCGGTAGGGTCCTCTGATGCTAAACGGTGGATAAGGTTTCGTGGCCGCTGGACGTCAGCCTCGGACCAGGTGCCCACCAATCTTACGTACAGTGCCCATATACCGCATATCGAAGTTGACGACCTAGTCTGACTTCAGCAAGGCGAAGGATCAATGCCTTCGTACAGTCTGATTGCGCCCCACCTCAGACGTGCAAGCAGACGTGCAAGACCGAGAGCGCAAGATCAACATGAGCCAAGTTGAAGGAGGCTGCAGCCGATCGAGAATGACAGAGACGTCGTGCTCCCTAGGTGCAGGCCACGCCTCTGCAGCTGGAATCGAGGCTTGGTGAGGCACCAATTGGGTCGTTGAATCGGCGACTCTTCGTAAAGCAAGCAAGTTCCTTCGGTCGCTGATTCGTTCATAACCTCGGCTCCACTTGGGCCAGCAAAAAGGCGTGTTCCGGTACTCGGCCGGAGCAAGGCTGAACGAGGAAAAAGACAAGAGAAAAGGGCTGTAGATGCTGATGCGGCCTTGCTAGAAGCATCCAGAGGGTGCACTGGTGTCGGATGATGATGTGATGTTAATTGTCCGTGTCTTGGTTCGGGGTTGCGAGACTCGGTCGCCAGCCGGAACTTCTAAATAGGAAAAGCATAATCAAGCCAATAACCACAACAGCTCGCCCCCCCCCCTAGCAAGCCCGCAACCCTCCGCGCTCTTGGACTTGCAGTTCGTCGCGAGGCGGAATGATCCGAGCAGGGTTTTGGCGGCATCCTTCGTGCCTTTTGATTATCTGGCCCAACTGGCCCAAAACCTGGCCCAGCTCTACACGGTTCCGTTACCTGATTCGCCATCGTCTCAGCAGAAGTCGTTCAGCCTGAGGCAGAAGACCCAATAAGCACCCAGCTCGCCAGCTTGCCGTTTATAGCGTGGCTTACAGCTCAAGGCTCGCCCACTCACGATGGGAAACGAGGCTGACTGCGCCATTCCAGCCTCGTGCGCACTCCACTCGGCCCAGCGAAAATCGGGATATCTTGCAGCCTGCCCCCCTCCCCCTCTCGCGCTTCCCTGATCGACTTGGAAACATATCACAGGTCCCTAGTACCCCAGGATTACACTTGCCATTCTCTAAACCTGTCGGATTTAGCTGCCGTTGGAGCGATAATACTCGCCCCACCAAGCGAACTTCCCCCCAACTTTCGTCTGTATCGGACCGCGGGACGGAATTGCGCAGAACCACAGTATTTCAGCCTGGCCAGAACGTATCTGGACATCATTGAGCACCGGTCAAGTTTATGCTTCCAACAAGAACCAGAGCCAGGATGAAAGAAGATGCGCCGACCACTACCCCTACCGTCACGGATGCCAAAGCTAGCGAACCAATAGAGCCAGCTTCAGCACCAAGGGAAACCGTTGTGACAGCACCGAGCGTCGAGACCACGTCTACTATTTCGCCAACATTGGAATCGAATTTCAAACCTCCGTCTCGCAGAGTATTGCGACTAAAGTGTCCGGTCTGTGCAGACTATCCCGATGGCTTCCGCAGTGAGCATGAGCTGCGACGTCATACCAACCGCGTCCACAAAAAAGCACGTAAAGTCTGGGTAACCATTGATACTTCACCCGACAAGTCGTTCCTCGCCAACTGTAAGGCATGCCAGACTGGGAAGAGGTATAACGAATGTTACAATGCCGCAAGCCACCTCCGACGCATGCACTTCCACCCTCATAAACGTGGGGAGAGGAAGATGACTGCAGCAGAGGCTCGACGCGGCGGAAAACCTGGCGACTTGGATCCTCCCATGGAGGTCCTCAAAGCCAGCTGGTTGCGAGAAGTGGACGAAATAATCGGAGACGAGAATGAACCTACCGAGGACGACGCAGCGAGTATGTCCTTGTCGCCGGCTCGGATCGTACCCACGGGTCAACTACAGCCACAGCCACAGCCTCAAATTACCCCTAGGAAGGCTGAAGCAAAAGCACCGCCGACACCAACTACGCCTTCCACTCGGTCGATGGCGATAGATAGCATAGTTGAGAAGCAGGACGCTGCATGAATGAGAAGCTTATACTAGACGGCGGCTGAGGGAAACTATCTAGTGGCAATCTCGTACAGTGAGATGGGTCCTGGGTCACCACACATAACCCCGGCAAACATACCCGATCGAACCGTGTCCTCTGGCACCATTTTTTCTGTGCGTGCAGTGATTGTTTCGCTCGATAGAGAGGACCGGGGAAAATGCCCATCATTTTGGAATGCGCTACTTTTATTTTCGGGGTGAAATACAGGGTGGCAAAAATCGGTTGGCGTTGATTTGGGTTGACATTCCGACGTGCCCCCAGGCTGAAAATGTTGTGCCGCGACAGCACGGTCTTCGGAAAGAGAACCAGATGGCAGCGAGTTTCGAGTATGACACCCATATGCTTGTGCAGAGGATTTCGAAAAGACAAGACTGCTCTTCGTTGATCTGTGTTGTGAGCTATTCGATTCTGCATTCATAGTGCCAAGTGTAATACATGGGAATGTTTGAACTTGCGGCTGCGAGGAAGAAGAAGTCAGACGATTATAACGAGATATACACCAAGTTGACTGCCTAGAGAAGGAGGGGTATGAGGAGGTGGAAACATGATGTGAGGTGCAATTAAGATGTGTGTCGATCAACGAAGGGGTAGTGGCGGATCGGTACTCCCGGCCCAAACGGGCTCGTGCGTAATAATCTGATTGCTGCATCGTGAATCCTACGAAGCCACCACACTATTGTTCCAGCAACCACGAGGTATGTCCCCGCCATGTCTATCATGTGTCAGCATCTGCTTCTGCACCGGGCTAGGCAGTTAGTATTGCAAAGCTGATCGTTTTGTCTAGCTGCATGTTCGTACGTGCGCCTGTTATGCGCTTCCACGCTTTTCGATAGCATTAGCCCTACCCGCGGAGTCTAAGATGCTGTAATGGCTGTGTCGCCTGCATACCCTACACGTATCACGATTCGCTACCGCCGCAAAGAGATTGCATGCCACTCGCGAAACATACTGTAGAACACCAGGTAGGGCTTGGGATTTCAGGACCCACCCCGGCATACCATGTCTTTTCGACGGGCACACAGTAATTTCGTCAACCTGGGAAGACTATACAGTGTTCCGCCCTGGGGTGGTGTCCCTTCCTTTGGTCTGGTCAGGCCGCAATATAACTCTGTAAATCTGGGCACCCTCTACGCCCGCAGCAAATCCAAGTACCCAGTTGGATGGGCATATTTTGAGGATGGGTCTGTTTTCATACTTCCCTTCGCATGGCTTGCTCACGATGCCTTCGAAGCACGTATGAAGATCGCCGCGCGGTTCGTAAGTGGGCCCACACCGAAAATGCAGGCAATTCGAAAAGAAAATCCGCATAAGAAGCGCTTCATCATAATCAAGTAAGCACGACAGCTCACCGTGTAGGTGTATATGCTAACAGGAACGACAGCAAGGACACAAGGCAGTTGCGCGAGAAGACATTTCGCATTCTGGCTCGCAACGCCCAGGACGGGCAGAGAGTGTCAGTCGTCGATCCGCCTTTCGAAAACGTCGAATTGACTCTTGACCCAACGGGAAGCCGCCCGATCTCCGCACGCTTCAACGACGCTCCCCAATTAAAATACGAACACAGGATACGGAACAGCGAGGCTCTGGAGACGTTCCGGGGTACACTGGTTGATGGTGTCCTGCAACCCAACGTTCGCTTGGGGAATGGCCTACGCTTGTCGCCCAAGCCAGAGATACTCAAGCCTCAAGTAACAGAGAAGAGGCGGGCGCGGAATCGTGAGGCCGCTAAGCTACGCAAAAGCGTTGGGCTGCCTCCAAAGGCGCCTGCAAAGCTGCTAGATCGGCTAGGCGTACGGTCTTTAAGAGATCGACCTTTGCCTCCAAGGGTCGACAAGCCGAAGCCTTCCCCACGAGCACCGCCACAAGATCACGATCTAGAGCTTCGAGAAGCTGAACTGGTTCAGAGAGAGCGCGAGCTCATCAAACTACAACAGCAGCTCCTGCTACAGACCATGCGCAACCAGAGCACTCCACAACACCAAGAGAGACATCCTCGATCTCTATCCCGCGACGACAACTACTCAAATAAGCATCGGACACGCGAATCGACCGAAGCACGTACCCATACCGAGCATGATACAACAGCTGCGGAGCTTGAGGCAAGAAAAAAGGCACTGGAACAAGAGGAAGAGCTCTTGCGGTACAAGCGCAAGGCGTGGCTTCTTGAGCAAAAGCTTGCCCAGGCCACAGGACGTCCTCCGGCTAGGCGAGCAGCTCGTCAGTACGACGCGCATGTGCACGAGCGGGACGCACAGTACTCTCCTGAATATCCACCAGAACAAGCAGAAATGTCGGATGTGCAGCACGATGACAGTGGCGCTGACAGCCACGACCTTGATGATGCATCGCCAACTGAAGCTCTCGAAAGCCTGAGATCTCGCATCCAGCTTCCTACCAGACAAACGATGCGCTCACATCGGACGCCACGCTGAACGTACGACATATTGACGACAGTATCTTATCGTCACCTACTCAATGTTCGCGGGTAGGATTATGCCCCAACTTGACAAACCCTTTACATGCATTGCGCCGCTTCAGTCATGAAAGAGATGATTCTGTACCACATAGACGCCGACTTTCAGATAACTGTACTATATTCAGCCAGCATATGATACCCTGTACAAACAGCAAATAGATCCAATGACACTAGACTCAATTTTCTGCTTTTTGCCTATGGGCTTGTTGCTATATTTGCATATTTTCCTTTCGGATTTGCCTTGCTATTAGACTTGCGGAGGCGAGGTAGTGTCATAAGATTTTACCTGCTGCTCTCTCGTTGATCGACGTGGTGGGACCATGTCTGGTAGTGTGCTCAATGGCCTGGTACAGTACCTGATTCGAAAAATGATGCAGTTTCACTTCATCGGTCTTACCTAACATATGCTATAGTCCAGATGTGGGGAACAAAGCAAAAAAGTACCAACCCCCCATTGGCGCGGTATCCATTTCCCCAGATGGCCGCCGCTTGAACGACGCTGAAATGTGACAAGAAGCTGCAAAGATCAACCAAAAAGGAAAGAAGGTTGTTACTAACAGACAGGAGTGGATGTAGATGAATATTGGTTTTCGTATTCATTATTTGACTCGGGTATCTTGATGCTATTACCTCTTTTTAGGCAGTTTAGTTCGACCAAACGGTGTTTGAAGAAGAAAGAAGAAATAAATGAGCGCCAGTCCAATGTCTACGCTTTCCCATGCGCAAGAAAGAGTAGTGAACACTTGATATCAATGGGTTCATGTATTAGTTTCATCAGAAGTCGTGAAAGGGGAGGTATGCACCGTGTCTGACCCATCATGACTGTTGTTGACTGTAGTCATCACTCCATTCTTTCGAGCGTTGTAGGGCCGCATCAAACTCTTTGTCCTCTGTAGTCTCCACCTGTACGCTTGTCTCCGTGATAATGTTGATCCCGGTGCCCGCAACTGTGTTCTTGATGATCGAGTCTTGTGATCCTGTTCGTGTGGGACTTTCGTCATCGTGTAGCGTATCTTCATGGTGTGACCGCAACGTACGACTGCGCCCGCGGCGTTGATCGACTATTCGCGACAGTCTGTTGCTGCCACCTACTATGGTGACGGTGCGCGCAGTAGTGGATGTGAGGGTTTCTTTGTTGCTCATGGATTGTAAGCCGTAGTGGTCGTCGTCGTCTGGGCGTGCCGCGTTGGTGAGTGTCACAGTGACGGTCCTGTTGTAATGCCCTGTACTCAAGTCTCCGGATACCAAGACCCGCCTTGTCAAAGTGTATAGGAGCGCATCGATCCAACCACATGATGTGAGGAGGCAGCCGGCGATGATGAAGAAGATGTCTGGCATCGTATGACCGGCCATGGCTACCATGCGACCCACGGCTATAGGCAACGTAAGTACGACGTACACAAACGGGTACATGACCATAAACTTTGTCGCGCGTGTGAGCTTGCTAGTATCGTTTACGATGATGCTGCGTATGCGACCGCGTAGGTGGAAGAAGACGTGTGCGTAGATGATGATTGTGCCAAACTCAACGATGAAGATCCAGAAGTAGTGCAACCAGAGTCGTTCTTTTTGAAATTCGATTGAAACCCAACACTATCCGAAGTTAGCCTCATCCGATCCGTCAGTATAACAAAGGGAAGAAAGAGACGTGCATACCCATCCTGCAGCGCGAGCAAAGTATTGCCCCCGGTAGATCGCCGGTCCAAGAATAGTGAGAATCAATGCGAAAAGCCAGATCAAGAGAATTGATACCACAAACCACATGTATGGCGGTTTGTATCCTTTGACCACGCCCAGCCAAGTATGTATCGCAATTGCGAAAACGAAGAAGCCGCTTGCGACATCTCTGAACATGGGTATACAGAGTCAGGACATATCTCATGTGTGTAGCATAGGGACAATGCTTACCCAATCTGCAAGAACCAAGCCTGGAGGAAACATGCGCCGGTGGATGCTACAATCTTGTCGATTCGGAGCCAGTGGAAGGATATGGAGAAAGCGATTGATTGTTGCAAGTCGGCGATTAAAAGGTTGTAGATGAGAATGACGTATTGGTTGTATCCAACGTTTTGCCTGTAGTGCCTCCGCCACGATATCATCCGCTGTGTGATGAATCCTAGCAAGGCCGTAACCGATATTAAGCTCATCGTGGCGCATATAGCGAGCGGTATCAGCCCCGCCCTGTAGACAGGGTTGAGCGGGTCCATACTGTTCGGGGCTGTTAAGTATAGCTTTTCGAGAGAGCGGTCTTGTAGGACAGAGGTTATGACGGTCACTTCGTAGGGCGGCGTAGTTGCGACGGAGGGTAGTAACCAAGTTGGAGCGGCCCGATAGGATGCGCGGAAGTAGTTCTACTCTCAACACATCAATACACCATGGCTGTAACGCGAGAAGGTATCGAATCTGCTCGTGACGAAACCGTCTCGACCTCGTGCTCTTTGTAGGTCCAATTACAGCTCCACGTCTGCTTACTGTCAATCAGGGAGCGACTGTGCAAGATTCGTATGTTGAATGATCGATCAGGTCGGAGTTAATTGGTGGTTTGGGTTTAGCTTGTTGGATGTACAAAGGAGTGATCAACACTAGAGTTATTGTCTGCGAGAGTGATCCACAACTTGGGGAATGTGCGAAGGATATAGGAAATAATGTCAATAGATGCCAGCAACAAGTTAGAGTTGAGCAGTACGCATGATGTGGACGGAACACTTGAAAGGAAGGAAATGGTCGAACTGACTTTTGCATTGGATATGCAGGTGCACTAGACGCGGCATGTTCGTGGATGGGTCCAAGACGATCGCCTAAGCTCCTCAGCCAGCGCGCTACAGCTGCAGGGTTGATGAGTGTAAAGTTCGACAAGTGCCAATGCGTCTTTCCCCTGTCCATCAGCCAGTGTATTGCCAGCCGAGCGAATGCTTAACATTGCGTTTAGGTCCTTCTCTGATTCGAGGAGAAGACGCGAGTAGCGGGTCGTACTCAGGCATCCCGGGTGAGCTCCACAACTTAGATGTAGACAGGCTGGGCGCTCCCTGTCAGCAGGAAGAGTAAATATTGCGGACGTGGCCATGCTGTCGCGTGTGGGTTTCAAGCGGTACAGGACGAAAAAGAACAACAGCCCTGTCATGCCCCGGAACGATCATCGGGGTCAGCAATGCTTGCACAGGCAAATGCGACAACGATTTGCGGTGCCTGACAGCGGTGCCAGCTGTGGTCTCGCCGTAACGATGTGGGTTTGCAAATCTTGCGCAATTTGTTCCTTGAACGCCATGGTTGGTCTTTGATGAGACGTTCGTCTCTGCAAACTGCGCCGCAGCTTGTGCGGTCCGGATTCCTTTTCGACAAATCGTTCAACCTCAGCTGCGTCTACGCGACATTGGCGTCTTCTTTTCTCGTGGTTAGTTGCGGGGGAGGGTCTTGAACATTTGGGCGACTGTGGAGGTGCTCTAGTCAATCACTAGCCAAAGGGGTTTGAGGTGGAGAAAAGTCCATCCACTAGAGGTGCGCGGCCCGGACTGACATTGTTCTGTCTGCCGCCTCCAAAGTACCTAGGTACTAAAAACTACTGTGATTGATCCATCACGGACAACGGGTGAGTTAAGAGGTACTTACGCCATCCCGAAAACTTGGCTGAGATGGTAGAAGCGTTAAGTATGCGTTCGCATGTACACTCGCCCACCTCCAAATCGTAGCCGCGACACGCCAATGTCCCATCCTATCAGTCAGAAGAAGATGATGGCTGGTACATGAACCGTCTTGACGCGTTCCAGGAGTTTATGGTTCAACGCTGCGCCGCGGAACGATCATCTATTGTTGGAAGACGATAGACAGGCCCACACGCCTCCTTCTCGATCGCCACGTGCAACTGTTTCGCAGTAATGAAACAGCGTTCTTGCAAAGAAGTTCCCCGCGCATGACACCGCCATCCAAGTGTACTACGCAGAAGTACTATCAAGGCGTATGAATGATGATGTTGATGGTGATGGCAGGGACTGCTTGTTGGACAGGTTCTCGGGTTGTCATGCAGCGCGCCTGAGTTCTGAGTTAAGGTCCTGCCATCTGGAAACTTGATCTGTAGTAACGGAGTCAATTGATATTACCCCGAACTTGGCTTTCTCCATATCAAGGATCGCGTGAAGGTAAGGAGCGTACTTGGAGGCACGACCGAGTTCCGCTCTGTATCCGGCGCTCGATCCAGATGACCCGTACTCCTCATTAGGTAGGCCTAGCACATCATGGAGCGATGCGCGGAACCTGAATACCCGCTATGCGTCCCGCCTGTCAATTCCTAAGCACCCGTAACCAGAAAATGGCTATGCCGACGCCATCTGTGGCGATCAAATTTCGTCTGTGCCCATGACCGAACTACCTAGGTAGCCTGCGGCTTCGATACGCGAACGGAAGAGCTGACTAACTGCGTCAAGCCATCGTCAAAGGGAGAGCGGAGGGGCTCGACACAACATACTATGGTTTGTAGGCCACTAATTAGCAAGCACTTAAGCTAAGTTAGGATAGCTTAGCTCACGTAATGCTAGAAAGTGTACGGTATCAGGCACTATCTGAAGTCACTCTAGATCGCGGGATTTTAGCGTCTCTACCTCCATCACTTTCGCCTACTACCATAGTAGCAACTTGTTCGCCTCGGCGTAGTTTTGGTTTAACAACAATTTGTAAGCCCGAGGAGCCTCCAGTACCCTATAGGGGGCACAACTTTAGCCGGTCAGCTTATTTCGCATCCGAGGTCTGTTCGTATCTGCACAACGGCTGTGAACCAAGATATGGCATTCCACCAATTGGCTTGCTAACAGCCATCATGCACTTCCAAAAAATGAGGCCATTGCAAAGAAAATCTGTCTGCGTCCTTCCTGTTCCTCCACAATCTATCTGAACCAGGAGCATTCTACCAGAAAGTGATGAGGATTAAGGCATGAGATCAAGAAAAACTGGGTGCTTGCTACTTGTCCAAAGTCACAGAGAAATATACAGATAACCCAAAAGTCGAATTTCCTACGCAATCGCTCTCTCCTACTCCGATACCTTCACTCCAATCCCGGGTAAAACGTTTGCACAGCGAATCCCAGTGCGCACAGTTCCCACGTAATTTGGCATGAAGCACGCGGGGGTTAACTTGCGTACAAAACAATGCATAGTTTGCTATTTTACTGCCATAGGTACGTCCTGATACAGATGTAACTAGCACTTCATCACTGTAGTCAGACTCAAAATCCTGCAGAAATCTGCTACGCCTGGGCGTAGGTTCAGCTATGTACCAGTCCCAATTGCCAAATATGCCCAACCAATACACGACAAGTAATCCGCACCTAAAGCGTTACATTTCGTGCAACAGCCGTATATCAGATGTTCGAGTCAAGTGCTACAATTGAATCAAGCTTCAGTCAGGGCTGATGCAGTTCTGCGGTGCACAATTTGCACTGTTGTGCATCGTCCAAACAAATTTCCGTGCACGCGAAGTAGATTATGCAACTGAATGCATGTATCCATTTCTTGCCTACATCCCACTGGTTGAGTGTTTAACACTACCGAAGCATTCAACTGTACAAAATATTGGTGTGGAAGGTCTAGCCTTGTTACTATGGCCGTTACATGATGCTCGTCGTGAGTATCAGGACTATGTTCCAATTTCACTCGAGTCTGTGCTTGTATAGTGGATATGTAGAACTTCAAGGAAGGTCTGAATTATTCATCCAACGCATTGAAGCATCACTGCAATATGCTCATGACGCATGCGCATATCACTGCCTGAGGCCTCTGTTGGAGCCTCCTCCCCCAGAGATTCTTGTATACCTACATAGGTAGTTGCTCGTAGTACCACCATCGCTTGTGGAAAATGAAACAGGGTTGCTGGCTTCGTGACGTCGTGCTCAATGCTATCTTTTATACTTGTACCATTGTCTAATGCCCAGAATATTCGTTGGATGGTTGCCTGAAGGTGAAAAATCTGTTGAGCTAGGTGCTGCAAATCTCCCTGGCTATTAGAACACAGGCTAATACGTTATTGCAGCTGTCGCGAACATGGCGAGGATTGAGTGAGGTTTGCAGTCGTTGTGAATGTCCGTTTAGCTGTTCAAAGATCGGGCTTGATGCAGACCAGCACTAACCAAATGCGGTAGCGTGTTGTTTGGCCGCGGTCTTTGAGCCCATCTGCGACCACATTGAACGACATCATACCTACCAGCGCACCCGTCTTCTTAGTAATGTATAATCTACGATCTCTATGAAACGCCACGCATACGAAGACTCCCCCCGGAACTGTGAAAATGGCAACAAAAGACGAAACAACGCGCGCGCGCACCGACCGAATCAAGGCGGATTTGAGGTCGATAACGACATGCACAAATGCCACGGCGACCGCGCTCCAGGACCTACTATCCAGAAAAGAGGAGGAAGTGGCGCAGAAGGAGAATGTCAGAGTAAAAGTTCAGGCTACAGCACGGAAGAGAGGCGCGACCGCAACAGCGACAGCGTTAGCGGATATTGCAAAGCAGAAGAACTCGATTCTAGCCCCAAAGGAGAAATATATACTAGCAACTGAGGTTGCCAACACAACGCTTCAGACGCTTGCCGATGCGCTGAAGAAGCCACTGCCCGTAATCGCCGCTGGTCCTCCTATCAAATCGAGGCCAACGCCTGCCGAAGATGCGCGCAAGCCTGTGAGACCGCGACGCGGTCATACAACGAGCTCTCCCGGCTCACAAAAGCCTCTCAGAGAACGTTCCGTCTCTGAAATTAACAACTCGCCTCAAAAACGCGTCTCTCGGCGGTCGTCGTCGTATTCTTCCTTCCTCTCACCAGGTCCTGACCCTGGCCTTCTCGCAACAGCTGAATGCGCAAGAATTGCATTCGCATACTTGGGTACACCAGAGGCACAGAAGGTCTTGGGGAAGGACTTGCAAGAACTGCAGTACGAGAACGGTGTGCTCGTGCTTGTTGGAAAACTTGTCGCACTTGGCCTAGACAACATGGCAGTCAAAGAACTAAGAGGCCTGAAAAAGAAGTTGGACAGATATCTCGGGCAGGGTAGAGGGAGAGAAGTACCCAAGTCTAGCCTACAGCACCAGGGGGCAGAGAAAGATAGCCTTGCATCACTTCTCGACTTCGCGGCGACCGACTCGAAGAGCGCTGCTGTGCCACTAGTAGCCAACTTCCAGATATACACATTGCGCATCATTGCAAAGTTGAAGAGGCCTCGGACTGTTGAAGCCACTTGGGAGTGTCTGAAGATGACCAACCCTTCGTCGCCTGCGAACCTGCTCTTACACACTGCAAAGACTTCAACCGGCCAAGCGAAGGCGGCGAGACAATTGGAGTCACTAGCGCAGACGATACTCTCCCTTTGTCCCAGTATATCGATCGCAGAAGACGGTAACAATCTAC
This sequence comes from Alternaria gansuensis, assembly GCA_009289805.1. Classification (NCBI taxonomy): domain Eukaryota; kingdom Fungi; phylum Ascomycota; class Dothideomycetes; order Pleosporales; family Pleosporaceae; genus Alternaria; species Alternaria gansuensis. The sequence continues at coordinate 112,022 of WBOK01000181.1, read as the reverse complement.
AGCCCTCTGCGGAGACTGTGCTTCTGTTACAGCATTTGGCTTTCAGTATTCGAAAAAACTGGTGGGGTCTGGCCAAACATCAAGGCAATGCGGACCGGGAGCTTTTGGAACCATTTACAAAATGCTTAGTTGCTTTCGCGCGCAGATCACAACTCAGCCCAAGTAAGAAATACAAACTCGCCGAGACCTTGTACGTTGATTTGGTAGTGTTCCTGGGCGAGCCTACTCCACTGGCAACTGCAAACAAGACCCTGTCCTCTCTTGCTCAAGCTGCGGGCTTGTCTGACCAGGCTCTTCGATGGCTAGGGTCGTCAAAGGAGATTCTGAGCCCCAATACGTCTGTAGCGAAACAAACAACGCGAGCGGTACGAGTTGCCACCATTACTCTCGAGGCATACGCGAAAGGCGAGAACAAACCAGACTTAGACGAGACCATCGCCACTGCACTTCAGATCTTGGATGGGGCTTTAGGTGGATCAGTGTCTGACTTGGAAACTTTGTTCGCTGAAGTGAATGCACTGCGACGCGCAGCGACACGGTTACTTATCACAAGCATGTCGAAAACCGCAGAAAGTCCTGGGAGCAGTCCGACTGAACAGCATGCCGTACCCGTCATCGCAGCCAGCGTACATTTCTTTGCTCGGTTTCTTGGCACTACCTCGTCAGGTGAGACAGACGCAAAATCGCAAAGTCGTAAACAGGAGCGAGTAGCTCTGGCCTGGAAATGTGCGAAGAGTATGGTTGACTCTTTGATGGCATGTTGCAAGCAAACAATAAAGACTCAAGATCAATGGAAGGAGCTGGATACGATCCTTCAGGAATGCGCACACGTCATACGCCGATTTGAAGAAGAGATCGGAAACGGCACGCTTTCTGATGGAGAAAACACTTCCCTTGTGAGTACATTTATGATTAAGCTATCAAACGCATACTGGTCTCTATATCTACAATTGCGGAAGGCGCGCTGCAATCCCGAAACCCTCGTTGTAGCCATGCAGCGCTCAATCGACCTTGTGCAATCCCGGTCGCCACCTGGGAGAGATAGCGGACTTTTGCAAATGAAGCTGGAAAACTTGGGTGAGACCTTGGAGGATCTGGACCAGATCGACAGCTCTCGCAACGCTTTCAGACAGTGTATACAGAGTCATCTCACGGACGATGTGTTGCAGCAGCTTTCCGAGAAGACATCAACATCCTCTTTGTACATTGTGTTCATGAGCGAGGGACCGTTTGGTGCTCTCGTTCGGGTGTTGAAATCGTTACATCACTCCTTCGTCACATCTGGTCCTCGAGATCCAGATGAGGTAGCTTTCTACGACGATGATGAGTTAAAACCTGGAGCCAGAGGATCCATTTTGGAGTTGCAGCTTGGCTTCTACCTACGAACTTTGACCAAGAATCGACAATGGGACTCAAATCTCAACAAGTCGATATGTATCTTGGTAGAACAACTGCGACAACTTTACACACCAGGAGCCTATCCAATTCGACGTCTTAGACTCTCTGTCACACTTCTTCAGCTTTCTCAACTGAACCCGCAGATATTGTCTCAGGAGCTAAAATCCTTTGACATGACATATGTTGACGGGATGCAAACAGCAAGTAGTGAAGACGAATCATTAATAAATCATGAAGTCCACCTGAAAGCGCTTCGCGACCTCAGGTTTTCGATGGAGCAGTCTTCTACTCCCACAGCGACCTTCCAGCAATGTTTCGCAACGTGGGAGTCACTCGTTAGCTCTACGTCTTCATGGGAAGCACTCACAGATCGTGTTGAGAACACTGAATCCTGGTTGCAAGATCTCCAAGCATGTCTTGAATTCCTCAACGCGAAAGGTGAGGAGTATCTTGCATTACCACTCCTGCATCTGATAGTCAAGATTCTGGAGCTTCAGACCGGCTCCGATGCATCTGAGCTCATCGCCACGTTGTGTGTCCTCGGACTGCAATTTCTTCATCTTGGATATACCGGCAAAGCAGGGTTATCTCTAGCTAGGGCTGAGACGTTGATCGAACGCCAGACTTCATCTGTAGAGGTCAAGTTACAATGGCATATGGCATACGCCGAGTATCTTGTGGGTATCGGAAACACCGCAAAATGGTACGTAACGAAGCCTATTATCTTGACGAGTTAGCACTAACATTAGCCAGCTTGACTACGATGACGAATGCTCAATCTATCGCGCTCAATGATCGCCAATTCACGGATCTTGCAAAGCCCACAACGACTCTCTCTGGTAGATTGCGGTTCAACAAGATAGTGGCGACCGCCGCCTATGTCCAGTCGCTTCTCGCCACAGCTACTGGATCATACAAGGCTGCAGCTCGGCATGCAAGACAGTGCATTACCATCAATCGTCGCATTTGGGCAGCCCTCGAATCACGGGCCAGTGCGAAGAAGGCAACACCTGCGGAGAATGCAGAACCTATTGCGCCTCTTGTCATGTCTGTAACGCATGAAGCTCTCGACGGACCTGACTTCTGGTGCCTGGTTCCTGCGTTATATCGGGCACTAATGCAGCAATCCCAGATCTTCGCCCACCAAGGTCTATTACACGAAGCCATCCATGTTGCTGAGCAGGCCGAAAAAGTTGCCGCAGCTACAAAATCTGCAACTCTCATCACAGACAATGCCAGCTGGCGTGCTGACTGTTGGGCTCAGAGTGGCAGACCTGACAAGGCCGAAACAATTCTCAATTCCCTAAGTCCTGAGCTTTTCCGGAAGTGCCTGTCTACTGCAGGTTATCATTCAGCCGTGGCCAGGATGCATCATTGGAACGGTCAATATGAACAAGAGATACAGTCGTACGACCGCATGGAGAAACTCCTCAAAGAGCTGAGTTCGCCATCGTACATTAGGACTTTGGAAACTTTTTCACCCCCGGTCGATGCGCTTGTGGATCAGATCTCGTCCATGACTTTGGAGACACCGGAGAATGTCAAGAAGCCAGCCACGAGAGGTCGTAAACCCGCAGTGAAAGCTGCACCGCGAGCGGCCTCAAGATCTACCGCCAAGGCTCGCTCCAAGGTCACAGCAGTAACTGCAAAGAGTGTTCCAAAGACCAAAAGTCAGGTCGGGAAGCCCACAGTCTCAGAAGCCCCCAGTATTGCCGACCAGTGTTCTGCACTCTTCGTATTCCAGGCGAGCATGAGAGATCGGGCTGTTCTCGCGAACTTACTCCACGATGATCTCGCTAAAGCCCTGGGTATTCTTAGTGAAGCAGAAAAACTTCAGACTGGGTTGAACCAGGAGGTATCGCACATGTGGGCTGTCTTTAAAGCGAAGCTCGCACAGAGTGCGAAGCAAATTGCTGAAGACTTCACCGTGAATACTTTGCCAGAGTCAACCATTGCTTTTCCTGCTTTTGGTCTCAAAGACTCCGATACGACAATCGCCAAGAAGGGTGCTCTGGGATCCTCAACTACTACTAAAGGTGGTCGAGCGAAGAAGCAAACCAAGGTGGATTTCATGGATACACTTCGCGACGCACGTGCGCGACTCGTTGAAGCACACACCCTATGCGCTACTAATGGATCCAACCACCTGTTCCGTCAAACCTCAATGGCGCTAGGTCATGTCACTGTGTTGATGTCAGCTGTCTCAGGAACAGAGCTACCAAGCTCGCTCCACCCATTGTACGCAGCCTACATGAGTGAACTTCCAAATGTCAATGCCTTGCGGCTCGTCCAAGAATCGACAGAGGCAGAGAAGGAGCAACTGTCGCGCGACGACTGTCTGCGATGGCCAACCTCTGATCCGTCGCGTTTCGAGTTCAGTTCAGTATCCAGCTTTCAAAAGGAGTATGTCGATATTATTCCGGAATCGTGGTCTGCAGTATCACTGGCACTTAGTGAGGCTTTTGATGAGTTGTTCATCACCCGATTTGAGACTGGCCTGTCTCCATTCGTTTTGCGCCTGCCGCTTGCCCGCCACGCTTCCCGCGAGATGGATGGAGAAGAGTTTTCTTTCGAGGACGGCAAGAGAGATTTCGATGAGATAATCGAGCTCAGTGATTTTAGTACGCGATCTGCCAAGGACATGACTTCGAGAGAAGCCAGACACCAGTGGTGGACTGAACGCGAAGCTCTCGACACCCGGCTTCACGAGCTTCTTATTAACATGGAAAACATCTGGCTCGGTGGCTTCAAGGGTATCTTCTCACAGCACGAAAGACAGCCAACTCTTCTTGCTCGCTTCCGGAAGTCATTGGAGGATATACTCAACGAGCACTTGCCATCCCGTAGGAAGAAGAGCACTCAAAAGCGACCAGTGCTGGATACACGAGTACTGGAATTGTTCATCGGGCTGGGCGACGCTACTAATGACGACCTTGATCTGGACGAAGCACTTATGGACCTTATATACTTTGTTGTAGACATCCTTCAATTTAATGGCGAGGGCAACGCGTACGATGAGCTCGACTTCGACGCCATGGTCGTGGAGACGCATGAAGCGTTACGCGCCTATCACAGCGCGTCCCACAAGCTTGACGCTACCTCTCGACACACGATACTCATCCTAGACAAAAACCTGCATGCGTTCCCATGGGAGTCGCTCCCTTGCCTAGAACAGCTTTCAATTTCGCGGTTACCTTCCCTTGCAGCCCTTCGCGAGCGTATACTTTCCGCACGGTCTCCAGCGACTCAGCAGGATGTTGCTCCGGGCCATTACATATCTATAAGCACGGGAGGCACAAGCATGCTAAACCCGTCGGGAGACTTGGCACATACCTCAAAAACTATCAGACCGCGTCTAGACAAACTTGCAGGCCCTTGGAATCATATCACGAATCGTGCGCCGTCTGAGAAAGAGTTCGAAGACTCATTGCGAGAGAAAGATCTAGTATTGTACTTTGGTCACGGCAGTGGTGCACAATACGTCAAGTCAAAATCAGTACGGCGCCTCTATCCCGGCGAACAGGACGAAAGAAAAATAAAACCGGGCTGTGCAACCACACTGCTCTTTGGCTGCTCGTCCGTACATCTTACCGAAAATGGCATTTTCGAGCCCTCAGGTATGCTTGCTTCGTATCTCACCGCCGGAGCGCCGGCAGTAGTTGGCATGTTGTGGGATGTCACTGACAAGGATTGCGATCGCTTTGCTGTCAGAGCAGGTGAGCTATGGGGGTTGTGGCCTGAGATACAAGAAGACAGTCCACCATCCAAGACGCCTGGAAAAACCCCTGCAAAGAAGGGCAAGGGCAAGAGTAGAGTTGCGCAGTTAGTCGACGAGGTAGAGGGTGTGAGGGGCGGGCAGAGCGCGAAGAAGGGACATAAGTCTATAAAGCTTGCAGACGGTTACTTAGATATGGGAGGATATCCGCAGAAGGGAGTTGGGTTAGATGAGGCGGTGCGGGATGCGAGAAAGGCTTGTTACCTGAGGTACTTGAATGGGGCTGCTGCTGTTGTGTACGGGATTCCTGTATATGTGGACTAATGTAGTGAGGTCAAATGAGGCCACTCCGGAAGAAATCAACGAACAAAGTATGCAAGGCTTCCATGTTCCGATAAGCACATAGGAAAGTCCTTCCAGTTCGATCCTGACTAGTAAACCTTATTGTGACGCGCGGCTACTTTCCTACGGAAGCAACTCCGATGGTCTTATGACGGGACAAGGCTACGGGTCTCTGTCAGACATGATCATGCGATCTTCGCATCCTCGGAACTCCACAATTTCAGTGCGTCAATACGTCCGCTACAGTTTCCGGTCTTGTTTGCAACGACGTCGAAAGCAATGGCCGAACGCCCGGCCAAATCAGGGTCATCTCGAAAGCGAGCGCTCGTGAGCTGCGACCGCTGCAAAATCCGACGGGCACGGTGTATTCGTGAGAATGCCGAGGTGCCTTGTGCGGACTGCAAGGCGAATGGGGTGGTGTGTGAATCCAAGCTACCACGTAAACAGAGGGTCTATGGAAGTGTGGAGACGCTCAGTCTGCGCTACAGAGCTCTTGAGTCACTAGTCAAAGGGCTTTTTCCGGATGAGAATTTACAGGACACAGAGACCCTGTTCAAGATCGCCACGGCAAGAAACATAGCGATGCCGGCAAGCGACGACTATACACCTGCAGATATCTTCAGCAATAGAACTAGCGACAGACAGGCATCTTCTTCGGATCAGCAACAACTACAGCAGCAGCAGTCGTTGCAATCATCACCTATTGCTCAGTCCACATACTCGGGCCCACACACTACTACATATCCCTTGCACTCTGCTCACCGCGCATCTTCCTTGTCTACAAGCAAAGAGCGCCTACGTCAACCTGCTCCCGTAACTCAACACATTTCTTCCCAGGCAGAAGAGGTCATTCGCACAAATCGAAGCGCCTCGCATTATTTCGGTCCTTCCAGTAGCTTTCGGCTTGCATCAACTATACGGACACTCGCATCCCGGTGGAAAGCCGTATCCGGCGCAGACTTTCCAGGACTACGGTCATTCGCCTCAAATCCCTCGAGCCGATCCGGATCGGCTCTCAAACACAGCAGCACAAATCCTTCAGAAGACGAATTTGCCGTTCCTACATCGAGCCAGCGCCCAAGTTCGAACCATGGAAGTCGGAAGAGATCCAGGACTGAAATGGAGGCGTCGCATGATCCGTCGCACCTTGAGGAGAACACTTCACGTTTAGATACAATTGGTGATTTGATTCCCCCCAAACACATCGCCGACGCTCTGGTAGCAGTCTACTTTGATCAGATTCACATGTACTTTCCCTTGTTCAATAGAACCTTGTTTCAGATGCGACTGGAAGCTACATACTCACTGAAGAGCGAGTTCCTGGACGAATACAAAGACATGGGATGGCTGATTTCACTGGCTTTGGTCTTGTCTTTTGGTTGCCAGCGATCAAAAGCAAATGATGTCGACCAAATGCAAGCACTTCGCCGCAAGTTTGTCGTGTTCGCCAAAACCTACTTTCGTGTGCTTTTGACGGCAACGCGTCTGGAAAACGTCCAGGCACTCGTACTTCTCAACATGCACCATCATAACATCGGACAGAAGAGCAGCTCGTGGTTGCTGATAGGTCTTGCTGCACGCATGGTACGTTGCGCAATGCCCACGGCTCCTGTCCTCTGCTAACATATGCTGCTAGGCAATTACCATGGGAATGCATCGCGATAGTACGAATCTACAGTTTGAGCCCATCGAACGTAACGTGCGCCGACAAGTCTGGTGGTCAATGTACATATTCGAGAAGACGCTGTGCAGTATATTGGGTCGTCCAACGGTGATTGATGACCGAGAGATGTCGATGAAGGTTCCTGACACACCGATGCTCGAGCAAACACCCATCACCGCCGTCTTCATGAACCTCTGCTCCGACCTCGTGTCTATATCATACCGCATCCGACAACGCGCCTATTTCGACAAGACTTCGTCCGAGGAACGATCACCGACGCTTGCTGTCGCTATGACTCTACTTCGAGAATGCGACAGTTTCTACGCGAAGATCCCTCCGTATATGTCCCTCGACCACGCGCCAGGAGGCTCAGACTTGAAAGCAATGATACTGTTGCTGCACATGTACTACTACTATACGCGTTGTGTCATCTCTCGTGACTTCCTCATACAGAAGATCGAGAGCAACGTCTGCTTCTTGGAGAACAAAACATTCCCAGTTACTGAAGATTGGCCGACAACTCTGATACTCGCGGAAGACTGTGTTGAGTCGGTGCACAAGAGCCTCCAATGCATCACGATTGGGATTGATCTTGGGATCTTCGACATCATTGGTTACTCATGGCTAGACTTTTTCTTCGTGTTCCACGCTGTCTTGATCGTATGTGCCGACTTCCTTGCTCGACCAAAGGATCAGACAGATTCACCTAGGGACATGGAGCGCAAAGCGACAGTGTGCACTGTGCTTGACCAGGTCCGCGGAATGCAGCAGAAGCTCCCATCCACATACAAAACCCTCGGTCAGATCGCACTGCAATTCGCCAGAATAACGGGTGTTACCCAAGATAGTGATTCACCAACAATATTAGACGCACCACCCGATGCGTCTATAGAGTCTGTTATGGACATGGCGCATGAAGAAAGAAATGAACACGCCGATATACTTGACGTAGGAGGCGACTGGTACACGGACGCGACAGCAGATCTAGGCTTAGATTTCTTCGACCTCGGCCAAACGACACATCCGGTAACATTCCCAATCATGGATCCTCCGACGCGTTCTGAACATGCCGGCGATTCGACAGGTGACGTGGTGGACGACTGGACAGACAGTGCGCTAAAGGGGATGCATACCCTATAGACCCGAGACCACACGCGGAACTCCATGTAAGTTGTATCAAAGCATTTACCTTGCCGTCACGAAGCGTCTTTGCAGCGTCGATGACACCATCACCCAGCGTGGTGTTGAGGTGTGGTGAGCGCTTGGCGGTGCACGATCGCCCGATAGCCGCAGCCAGTCAAGATCGGCCCAAACCGCTTTGGGAGTTCATGACGCATTGGTTCACAGTATTACATGTCGTGACAGCTGCACACAAATACAGGCCCGCCGTAGCTCACGATGCCGCTGCTTGTTGCCCAAGAGCTGGGCTTTTCTTTCCATGCCACACGCACACGACACTGAGCCTATTCTGCCCACCACGAATATGGCAGGCGGCAACAGCAAGAATGGAAAGAAGAAGGTGCTTGTTGTGGGAGCTGGCGCGGCTGGTACGCAGAATGCGGTTCTTGAGATGAATGGTTGTTGACTCGAAGCAGGAATGTCATGCGCTCACCATCTTTCTGAACACCCCGACAAATTCGACGTTACCCTGATCGACGCAGTAGATTACTGTGGAGGCCAAGCTTTTTCCATTGGGGTTGACAAGCAGCGCCATGGAGCTGACTGGCTAAACCAAGGTGTCCAAGGTGGCAGTTATATTTTCCATCACACCATGACCATGTTCGCGAGGCAAGGCCACCATGCGGATCCGGTGAACCTCCAGGTCTCGTTCGGCAAAGACGACATCTTCTGGACCAATGTATTTCCAACCGTGCTTCTTGCGCGTCATCAGAAGGAGATCAGGAAGTTTCACAATATGCTCAAGATTGTTCGTTGGTTTGAGCTCTTCTTCGCATTGATCCCTATCAAGATTCTTTTCAAGATGTTCTGGTTTTCTGAAGAGTTCACCAACACCGTTGCCATGCCCATGATCGCACTCTTCCTAGGAACCGGAAACGAGACGCCAAATGTACCCAGCATCATTCTCGAGCGACTTGTTACCAGTCCAACGTACGGAATGTGGTATCCTGGAGATAAGCACAGCGTTGCTAGTAATTTGCCGCCCATGGTTGTCTTCCCCAAATTCAGCGAATTTTATGAGCGCTGGAGGCAAGATCTGCTGAAGCGCGGTGTAAACGTAAGGCTCTCGACGGAGGTCACTCAAGTGGTGAAGCGAGACAAGACTGGTGTGACGGTTAGGTTGATCAAGCGCACGCCAATGCCTGACGCGCACAACCCCAACAGTGTCAATGTGCCTTACGACAACGACCACAACGCCGATGCAGACGCACGGGAGAAAGAAGAGCACTATGACGAGCTGATTCTCTGCGTACTCGCAGACACAGCAAAGCGTATTCTAGAACCCACAGCCTCCTTCCGCGAGAAGAAAGTCCTCGGCTCAGCCAAATTCTCAGACGACATCACCGTCACCCACTGGGACAGCGACTACATGCACAAGCACTACGAAAACTTCTACGACCCAAACAAGGCCGTTACAAAGCTCTCCAACATCGATCAAACTGCGCGCAACCAAATGGCCGAGAAGTCCTTCAAGCCAATGTACTACATCAAGATGTACCCGTCCGATCGATCAAAACTCGAAATGTGCTTTGACTGCACAAACTATCAGAGCCAGTTTCCGCCAGAAGTTCCCTTTGACAAGCACATCTTCCAGACGATTTATCTAAACAAGGACCGAGACGGCCACCTGTGGAGCATGGACGAAATCAACAAGGACAAGATTATTCGCAAGGACTGGTGGCACCAGTTGTGCCATTCCTGGACGCACTACGTTTTCGTAGTTCCGTGGATGTGGCTTCTGCAAGGTCGGAAACATACCCGTTTTGCGGCGGCATGGACGCTCATCAATGCCCACGAGGTCGCTGTCATGAGCGGTATTGCTGCCGCTGTTGACCTTGGTGCGCAGTATCCCGCTGATCTCGAGCGTGATAAGTTTGCTTTCTTGAGCTTCAGATTGTATTATCTACTGGCGTACGGAAAGTGGTATGGTCGGAAGGCGACCAAGAAGACGAAGGAAGGGCCGGGTAAGGACTGGGCGAGTGGTCTTTATGGCAGTGTGTACCGCGGTCCGGGTGTGAGTGATATCGATCGGTTGCAATGGAGGGAGGAGAATAATGTGCAGGATGAGCCGATCAAATATACTTTTCCTTCTGATAGTGGAAAACGGTAGGCTTTGGATTTGGGAGAGGCGGAATGAGGCGTCATCGGTGTATTGAGGATTGATGTATAATCTTACTACTTGTAATCATAATGTACATAGCAACAGATTGATTACTGTTCCACTGTGCGCTTTGTTAGAACGAAAAGTTCTTTGCTGTAATCCAAGGGCTTGCGCTTCCGATCTACCTGATATTCAGACAGAGAGCGAGACGGCACTTTAGGTAGATAATGCACCACAGTCAATTAAAGAAGGAGCATAGCGATAAGGTCATTATCGGGGCGAGCAGGAAGGATTGATTGGAGATGGATCTCAAGGACAGTGAAAACGAGACGTTGGATAAGAGTGTTGTGAAGGGATTGAACCAAGGCTGGGCTGGTACCCAAGGGGGGGGGGGGTGACTTGGAAATACTTTCACCAGGGTTGAGGTTGAGGAAGTGAAAATGTGGATGGCAGTCGGGCTGACCCAAGGTTCCCGCGTACAAAACAATGTGTTGTGTCTGTGTGAACCGTTCAGGTAGATAAAAGAAAGGAAAATTCTCCCCTCGTATTCTCTCTGCATAACCCGAACAGCAACTGTCGCACCCGAAACAAGAGAATACCATACAAAATGACGAATCCCTACAACCAACCCAGCGAATACGTCTCTACCACGATCAGCTGGTTCAACCCCAATGGCGTGGCGCACTACACATGTCCGATCCCTCAGCCTGACATTTACCAAGCCACAAATACAATCTTGAACACAATCATCGCAGGCAACTCGAGTCGAGAAGCCCAAGTCGAAAAGGCAGTCGAACAGAAGAGAGAAGCACTAGCGGCAGGGGCAGCCAGAGAAAAGCGTGCACAGCTTGAAGCCGAAGAAGCCGCAGACATGAGAAGGCGTGCACAGTATGAAGCCGCGATGCAACAGAGCTTGGAAGAAAGAAAAAAAGAAGCCGTCGCCAGGCAAACAGCAGAAATACGCAAATGGTACGACCGCTACTTCCAACAACACGCACATAGACACACAACTGCCGCAGAAAAGATGGAGCAAGAAGAGCAGTGGAAAAAGTACCACGAAATCTGTGCGCGGACGAATTACGAGCAGAAGGTTATTGGCTGCCACTTACTCCTCGACACGTACGGTCTGCAATGTCCAAAGGACAAGGCTATGGATTCGAAAGCCATGTTCGATGCCTGGAATTCCGTGGACAAGCCACGTCACGCGCCATCTCAATTCTGGGACGGTAGCGATTGTGTCATTCGCTCGCAGATGAAGGGCAGCCGTCGAGCACCCTTACCCCCATCCTCGCCCGTACTAGAACCCGAAGCCTGTTGCGACTTCGATCACTGCCAAGGGTTCTGTGCGGACATCGAAAACCCTTGACACGACGAGTATGCGGAGATTGAGCCTCCAAGCAGGAAGACGAAGGCCTAAGTGATGAGAGAACACGTGCAGCATCGAACAAGATGCATCCTGGTATCGCGCAAAAAGGGGACGGTGATTTGTATAGATGATCGTAGGGTTACTACCTTGTTAGTAGATGCTGGATGCAAGAGTAGTATGCGGATGATGATTTGAAAAAGTTAAAGAGGCCGAATTGGAAGAATGATAGGGACGCTTGAGCATTAGGTGTAAGCTATGATTGATAATGACAAGACTTGGCGAAGGAAAGGGGGGTATATCAACCAACCATCCAATCTGGCCCATGCAGAATGTCAAACGCATGCAAATGCAACCATCAAAAGGAGAATTAGGAGACTCGGATGGAAACTGCCAAGGAAACTACCTGATACAAATCAACGCCTAGATGGTCTCATTCTGCAATCGTGTAAACAGTACGTGAACGTGGACTCCCGCTGCTACATTGTCGTCGTGAATCTGTTGATGAAAGTAATTGTCAGCATGCTACTTCCTCTCTCTTGTCTCTCCATCCACGGGCTTGATGCTGGTGCTACCCTCAAGTGGAGGGATGTAACCTAATTGCTTCTCGTTTCCACCGTCCATTGGAGTAAAGGGCGTGAAGCCACCTTCAGGCGACGCCTGCCACTTGGCCATGTCTTTCTTCAATTGTTCCAGCTCTTTCTGGAAGCGATTGCCGAAGACGTCGATGTAGTAGGTGGCGCCGTTGTAGACACTCCAGATGAATACAACGGTAAGGAACAGACCACTCGGCCAGCGGTACCAGAACCAGAGAGGGCAGGGCAGCATCGTGAGGACAGCATAGCTGTATTGAATCAACATAAAAGCTGGTTCCTGCAGGAAGTCAGGAAGCGCAAGGACAATCTTGCCGATCCATGTTTTGGCGTACGACTTCCGCAGCCACGTAAAGCTAGTAGGCCGGCCAGCCGCAATCTTATCGCGACGGCGTACGGTGATGAGGAAATGGTAACTCAGTTGCCAGAAAGCATATGGGAAAGTGGCCCACAGCATCATCTGCAGCAGACTGTAATGGTGGGGTGAAGTTGGATCGGAGTGGCGGATGTCGTAAATGGCGGGATATTGTTCTTGCTGTTGCTCTGGCGATAGAAGGTGAACAAGGCAGTGTAGTGTTACACAAGGCATGATGTGGATGAAGAGACTACGCATATTAGTGTGAGTTTGATGTGGTAGGGCCAAGACACTGACCTGACCACCTTGTCCATGCTGTGGAAGACAAGCGAGTTACGCCACATGACGATGGCGACAGCGTTGTTTCCCATGCAAAGGCAGTATGTCGCGATGAACAGGCGCTTGGACTGGGGGAAGACCCATACACTCAGAACAACTAGTATGTTGACAAAGTAGCAGAGATCGGCCAGAAAGTAGTGGTAGCCCTTCTTGTGGTAGGTGAAGAAGCGTAGGGGCATGAAGTAGAGCAGCTGAGCAGTGTACCAGTGTGGGAGCAGGTGCGGATGGCAACCGACCAGGTAGCCCGAGACGAAGATGTTCATTACGGCGGCGATGAAGGAAGCCTTCTCGCGCGCGGTGACGGTGAGCGATTCGTTCCAGCGGCGATTCAGGCGATCTACCGAATGGCGCATGCGCCTCTTATACTTGTCAAGTTGCTCTCCTTCAGATGGGACTCTCCGTCGCCATTCTTCCACGACGCGGTCTTTTGTGATGCCCCGGTTCTTCGCCTGGTTCCTGATCCTCTCCGTCTGGGAGGCTATGGAGCTTTGGATCTTCTCGATGCGCTGTGACAGGGCGAGGTTTTCGACGAAGTCGAACATGGTGAGTTTCTCGACGGGCGGGAAGAAGGCGGCATCTTCAAAATCCGACTCATCGTGGTATGAGCTGTTGGAGAAAGAGGCAGAGCGGGAGAGGCCAGGTGTAGAAAGTGCGTGGGCCTGCTTCGCCGATGAGGAGACGGGCTCATCAAGCAGCGCAGAGCCGACGTGCGTGGAGTCGCCTGGTAGTGGACGCGCCGAGAGCGCAGCGACTCCCAGCTGGGGCTCTGATCTGGACTTGGGCAGACGGCTCGCATCCGCATCCGCATCCTCTGGGGTTGGCATGTTGGGCAATTCCTCCTGGACGATTTCGAGACTAGAGGGGGTTCGGCGATGGAGGGGTTTCCTGAAGTGGCGCGGGGGCGAACCTGCAGCCATCATCACGGTTAGCTGCTGTATCTCGATGGATCCGCCCAGTGTCCATGTTTGGGGGGGGAGGGGGGAGAGAAGGCATGTCATAGGAAAAGGCGTACAATGGTACTCGGCAGCTTGGAGCAAGTCTAGTCAGGCCCTATGCCCTCAGCTCTCATGGCAAGGCGAGTGATGTGCGGGGTTCCTGAGTCGTGCTCCTCTGCCAGTCTCGGAGCCTCTGGGGGAAAAGTCGTGGGTGAATGCCAGCTGGTGATTGGCAAGCTTCACAACGTCATGGCAGGCACCCGTGGCAAGCGGCCTGGGGATGGTCACGAGGCCTGGCGGTGCGGAAGAAATGCTCAATAAAAGAGGCGCGGGACACTGAAAGACTGCAGTGAAGGTAGGGCGGACGTGGTGCGTAGGACCAAGTCGGTGTCGTGGCCAGCTCCCCTGCCTGTCCGCTATGCCTAGGTGGTTTCGTCACTGCGGGCCGTGTGCTGGTGCACAACGACACTAGCACGCTTTGGGCTCAAGGCTCAAGGCTCAAGGCCCAACGCGTCGACGCGCTCCACCACCGCGACAGTCACGGGCAGGCCCACCCCGCGACCATCAACCCGCGCAACCCCAATCAATCCCAGCGCATTCGCCGTCCGAGGTGTCGCGCCACTCCATTGCAGCCATGGGCAAGCTCGTGCGGCTCGAGATATACAGTAGGTGCCCGGCGCGCTTCCCCCACACATGCACTAAACATGCGCAGACTTCAAGTCCTACCGTGGACGCCACACGCTTCTCTTCGGCGACTCGTACTTTACGTCCATCATCGGCCCCAATGGATCCGGAAAGTCGAATAGCATGGATGCCATCTCCTTCGTCCTGGGGGTCAGGTCGTCCCACTTGCGCTCGGAGAAGTTGAAGGACATGGTCTACCGTGGCAGGATTATTCAAGAAGCCAGGGTCAATGTCGATGGCACCGTAACCGAAGCCGACGGCGACGCGAACGCCAACTTCAACGGTGACTCACAGGCGAATGGCGATTCGCAAACTAGCACCCAGCGCAACGACCCCCAGAACGCTTGGGTCAAGGCTGTCTTCGAGGACGATGCCGAGCAGACACACGAGTGGCAGCGCGCTATCACGAGCTCCGGCTCCAGTGAATACCGCATCAACAATCGCGTCGTCACCCAGAAGCAGTACGGCGAGGCGCTTGAGGAGCACAGCATCCTGGTCAAGGCGAGGAATTTCCTCGTCTTCCAGGGAGATGTTGAGAAGCTTGCGACAACAGCGCCGGAACAGCTTACACTACAAGTCGAGCGCATCTCTGGCAGTCTGGAGCAGAAGGCCGAGTACGATCGCCTGAAGGAAGAGTCCGAAGCCGCCACCGAGGACAACGCAAAACACTTGCACGAGCGTCGCGCTATCAACGGAGAACTCAAGACATACCAGGACCAAAAGGCTGAAGCTGACGAATACGAGAAGAAGCTTGCCGAGCGCGATGAAGCTGTCGTGGCAAAGAATCTGTGGAAGCTCTACCTATACCAGCAGGTCATGGAGAAGGCGCGGAACAAGATCGCCAGTCACCAGGAAGAGCTCAAGGAACACAAGCGCAGTGTCGAAAAGTACCACCAGAGACACGAGGCGGAAAGGCAGGCCGAGGCTAAGATCAGGCGGCATCTTACCAAGACTGACCGGAACACCAAAGCTAAGGAGAAGGAGATTGAGGATGCCTCAAACGAGCTCGCACCCATCGAAGAGAAGATTCGCCTCTCCACCGAGACCCGCCGAAAGTACGAGAGCAGGCTTGACGAACTCCGCAAGAAGCGCGATGCGGAAAACAAGGCTGTCGAAAAGTGCCAGAAGGACCTCGACCTGGTACAAAGAGCCGAGAGGAAATGGGAGGATGACTTCAAGGCTGCTGCTCAGAACCAAGGCCGCGAGCTTTCTGAGCAGGACCTCCAAGAGTACGGCCGGTTGCGCAGTGACGTTACGAAGCGAACACACGGAGATCAGATGCAGATAGATAAGCTGAAGCGAGAAGTCGAAACGGACAGGGACCATGTCAAGAACCTCCAGCAGAGCGTCGACAGCCATGAGAAGGCTGTCGAGAAGCTGAGCGCAGACATCAGTCAGCTCGAAGAACGCCAGCAAGCTTCCAAGGCACTGATCAAAGACCTCGAAACCGCAAGAGCCGCCAAACAGCAAGAGCTCGACAGACTTGGAGCCGACCGAAAGCAGATCGAGATGCAGTACTACGAGAAGAACCAGTTGCTACAAGAGGTTCTGAAGCAGCTTAGCATTGTCGAAGGCAGCCGTCAGGAGTCGAGGAAGCAACAAGAGGCCCGCAGGACCATTGATCGTCTAAAGACTCGCTTTGGATCTGAGAAAGTACACGGCCGATACAAGGATCTCATTACACCCAAGATGCAAAAGTACCGCAAGGCCATTGGTCGTGTGCTTGGACACCAGATGGATACCGTCATTGTTGACACGGAAGCCACCGCCAAATCCTGCATCGAGTATCTCAAGGCAGAGCGCATCGGTGTCATGTCTTTCAACCCACTAGACTCCATCCAGATCCAGGCCGTAGACCCTCAACTGAAGGGTATGCACGAAGGCATGCGACTTGCCATAGACTGCATCAACTACGAGCCCAAGCATGAGCGAGCCATGACTGCAGCATGCGGTAACACCATGATCTGTAACACGGAGAAGCTCGCGAAAGAGCTCAGATATACAAGGCGCATCGAGGTAAAAGCCGTCACCTTGGATGGGCGTGTCATTGGCAAAGGAGGAACACAGACTGGTGGTGAGCTCGACCGCGATGACGATTCGGGCGAACAACAATGGGACGAGCGGTCCTACCAGGCCCTGCTAGACAAGAAAAACAGATACGAGGAGGAGCTTCGTGCACTTCCCAAGCAAGATCGACAGTACACCCAAGAACAGGCCCTCGAGGTCCAACTGTTAGATCTACAGGAGCAAATCGCTCGAGCTAAGGAGGAAGTCCGAGCACTTGGCCGCAACATGGAGAGCGTCAAGAAAGAGCTAGCACATCACAAGAGCGAGCTAAGGGGTGTCCGGCCCAACTACGAAAAGCAGGCGCAACGGTTACAAAACCGAGAAGAAGAACTCGAAAGCTACCAAGACGCAGTTAACCAGGTCAACGATCAAGTTTTTGCCGCATTCTGCCAACGACTCGGTTACGAGTCTATCCGCGACTACGAAGCCCAACAGGGTACAGTCCAGCAAGAAGCAGCTGAGAAGCGCCTCGAGTTTAGCAAACAACGCAGCAGGCTTCAATATCTGATGAAGCAGGTCGACTCCTCCCGCCGAGGTGTTGAAGAACGCCTGGAGCAAGCAGAGGAGGAGATCAAGCGCAAGACTGCTGACATTACTGAGCTTGAAGCCAAGCGAGAAGAGCTACAAAGTGCCCGAGACGTTCTCCAGGCCGAGTTGGAAACGTTGCAGGAACAGCGAGCGCGCTTGGAGCAGAGGTTGGCTGAACGAGTTGCGGCTGTCAAGGAGGCACGACGCACCCTGGACCAGCGTAACGAAAAGGTCAAGAACGTGCTGAAAGAGGTTGACGAAGAAGACGCGAAGATCAAGTCGAGCGCGACGAGTCGGTACAATGTGCTCAAGGAGTGTCGAGTGAACGAGATCAAAATCCCGCTCACTGAAGACTCAAAACCACTGACATCGTTGCCGATGACTGATATGCCGCGACCTGATGCGGACGCTATGGATATTGATGAGGATCCTGATTCGACTCAGATTCAACCCGCCGAGGTGGATGACTACGGCATCGAAGTCGACTTTGATAAGCTAGACGAAGAGCTGAAGACGGAAATTCTTGAGATTCTCGAGACTGTAAGTACCGGAGCTAAATTCTGTGCCAAACCTGGCTAACTAATGCTGTGTAGGAGGATGACCAAGATGAGCGTGTCCAATCGCAGGCTGGCAATTTGCTCAAGGCCGCTGAATCCAAGTTGACTGACGTGATCACGAACCTCGAGACCGACATCAACAAGGCTACACCGAACATGCGCGCTGCTGAGCGTCTCGCTGCAACAGAAACGCGTCTCAAGGCTATTGATGAGGCGTTTGCCGAGACACGCAAGCGCGCAGCAGCTGCGAAGAAGGCTTTCGAGGAGGTCAAGACGAAGCGCTACGACCTCTTCATGAAGGCCTTCAACCACATTTCTGAGAACATTGGCGGTACCTACAAGGACCTGACTAAATCGCCGCAGTTCCCACTTGGAGGACAGGCGTACCTCGACATGGAGGATAGTACGGAGCCTTATCTCGCAGGTCTCAAATACCACGCTATGCCGCCGCTCAAGCGTTTCCGCGACATGGAGCATCTGTCTGGTGGGGAGAAAACCATCGCCGCGCTGGCTCTGTTATTCGCAATTCACAGCTACCAGCCTTCACCGTTCTTCGTCCTCGATGAGGTCGATGCAGCACTGGACAACGTTAATGTGAGCAGAGTAGCCAAGTACGTGCGCGAGCATGCTAGCCCCGGTATGCAATTCATCGTCATCTCTTTGAAGGCAGGCTTCTTCCAGGAGAGTGAGACGCTGGTAGGTGTCATGCGGGATCAGGGCAAAATGACGAGCAAGTACTTAAGTCTAGATGTAAGTTGCTCCTTTCATTATGTGAACATGGGACTTTGCTAATTCTGTTATAGTTGAGGAGATACCAACCTGCTTGATCTTTTCAGATGGCAATGCAACGAGCTCGCTGCGGCTGATGATAGCCGTCTTTTTACTCTTTTTTTTTTTTTTTTTTTTTTCTCTCTCTCTCTCTTTTTCGTGTGAGGTTCTGTCAGTGGAAGTTGTACGGCTACTATAGTCTATCCTGTACAATAACGTCCTAACGTATTCTGCACTCAATCCTTCATTGTTTATTCAACGCGTTCGCGGTAACGCGACTTTCCGTCACATGTCGATGCGATCTGCTGGTTTCACTCAGGCCCCCCACTCACAGACAAGACGCGGCTAAATGTTTGTGATGGCGACTGCGCGCGAAACGTACGATTTATTACCATGACAACAAATTAGTACGGAGACTCCTTATTATATATAAATCATAGAGGTAAAGCTGAGGGAATTCTTCGAGACTTTGTGTCTTGCAAGCTTAAACGTCCAACGGTCTGACGTTGCAAGCACGACCCCGCGCGCCCGCCATGACTCCAGACATTTCGAGCCAGGATCGTCCTCTCAGCGAAACCTCACCACTACTACCAAACCCCGTGAGCGACGCACAGACAATCGGTGTCGAGAGCGGTATCGCACCGGAAGGCGTGCATGCTGAAGACGGAGGAGATATCGAGCGACAGATTAGCCATGGCGATGCATTCAAACACCAAGGCTTGCCGGAAGTCAGGAAACGGATGAAATACATATTCCCGGCAATAGCTATCGGTGTAAGCCTTTCAAGATTCATTTCATACTTGGGTTCCCCACAAGAACTAGAGGCTAACCAGCGCAACAGGTCTTCTTCTCATCGGCCGACCAAACCCTCGTTGTAACAACCTACGGTACCATCGGTACCGACCTGCATGCTCTCTCCTCTACGTCCTGGATCGCGACAGGCTACTTCCTCACGTTGTCCGCTTTCCAGCCCCTCTACGGAAAACTCTCGGATATCTTTGGCCGGAAACAATGTCTGCTGTCTGCGTACCTGATCTTTGGGATTGGAAGCGTGGGCTGTGGCCTTGCGAGGAACATTGGGGAGCTAGTTGCTGCAAGAGCTTTCGCTGGTGTGGGTGGTGGAGGCATGAGTGTGTGTACAAGCATACTGATGAGCGATATCCTAAGCTTGAGAGAAAGAGGGCAATGGCAGGGTTATATTAACCTCGTGTACGCTTTCGGTGCTTCTGCCGGTGCGCCCCTCGGCGGGTTGCTGGCAGATAGCATCGGATGGAGATATGCGTTCCTAGCACAGGGCCCAATGTGCGCTATGGCGTTCGTTACTGTAGCAATGGTACTCGACCTTCCAAAGCAAGATCAGTCGCACTGGAAAGAGAAGATGAAGAAAATTGACTTTCTGGGCGCAGTGATCCTCATCTTTGCCGTTTTGGGATTGCTCGTTGGTCTCGATCGCGGCTCGAACGTGTCCTGGAACAACCCCATTGCTATTGCCGGTCTCGCCTCTACGCTGTTGTTCGTTGCATTTGTGCTGGTTGAGAAGTACGTCGCAAGTCATCCCTTCGCTCCTGGTCACGTCATCTTCAACAAGACACTCTTCGCATGCTATCTTTGCAACTTCTTCTCCTTTGGAGGATGGCTAGCCGCTCTGTTCCTCATACCACTCTACTGGCAGGTCATGGGCGATTATAGTGCTTCAAGAGCTGGATTGCTCCTCGTCCCATCCATCATCTGTAGCGTTGCCGGCTCGCTCTACAGCGGCTTTTACATGAGGCGTACAGCAAAGTACTACTGGATCACTGTGATAGCGTACACGAATCTTACTGTCGGCTTGTCATTAGCCCTCCTATTCGCTGGAGTCATAACGGAGAGCTTACCCGCTATGGTGGTGGCAACATGTATTAGCGCTTTCAGCAATGGTGTAGGCGTAACTACTACCCTCATCGGACTCATCGCAAACGCCTCTCATACCGACCAAGCCGTCGCTACCGCCTGTTCGTACCTATTTCGCTCTCTCGGCTCCGTCTTCGGTGTATCCATGTGCGCAACCGCGTTTAACCAGACCCTTCGCAAGTCCCTCCAAAAAGCGCTGCAGGGTGATGATGCGGCCGAGATTGCAGAGCGTGTCAGAGCTGGATTGGCCTACTACAGGGGTCTAGATCCGGCGCTGAAGAGCATCGTTAAGGAGTGTTACCGACGTGCTACTGTGGCGGCGCTAGGTGTGGGGATTGTGCTTGTTGCTGGGAGCGCTTTCTTTGCATGGTTTATAGAGGAGGGGGGGGGGTTCCTGAGAGTGTACGGAAAAAGTCCGTCTCTAGTGTACGATTGACATTGTTGGCATGTTCCACTCTGACGATCAAATACCGAAAACGAGTCCCTTCGTAGGCCTTTCCAGAGCGTTGAGCATGGCGGACTTTTTGTCCGGGCTTGGTGCTCGGTGTATTCAAGCTGGTGAGATGCTGTTGGCTCTGGACTCACCGCTCGATACTGGGCGAACATGACTCTACATTACGGTAAAGCGGGGATTCCACGACATTGTCCCTGGGAATCAACAGACAGAACTTCTGTATATGTAGATTGAGTCTATGAAGAAGGTAGCATGAATCTTACAGCTTAGCTGCCTTATGAGGTATTACCTGACTGTGTCTGTACCACGTGAATTCATAAATTCGTGAACAATTCAAATGTGCAAATCTCTCTTACTTCTACGTCGAGCGTCCTAGTCGGGATGCTAACACTGTATTCATTCTGCCTGGAGAGCAGGTGGATATTAGAACTTCCGGTGGTTGGTCCCGACATTGTGACAGAGTGATACGGGGCGCTAGTGGCACGCTAGCCACAGCGATGATGGAGAGCCTGCCACGATCCCAACCCGTAGTCACACAGTTACTCTCGCTTCGATTACACGATGGCGCCCAAAACAAAGCCCCGATCCAAAAGGGCCGTTCTTGTAGCACCCGAACAGTCGTGGGAAGCACGTAGCTGATCGCGCACTGCGCTTCTTGAATGCCCGATGACGTGTTCCGACACCGCATTCCCAAGCGTGTGTTCCAATGCAGCGACGACACAAATGCACGATACAGTCACTTCGATACTTCGGCCGCTCTGACCGCTTCCACGATGCTTGGCTTTGATAGAAAAAAAAATAAGACTGCGAGATTGTGGGTAAGCCCACCTTATAATGGACCGTTTGAGTATTATGACACAGCCCTTTATACCCGCATTTGGCTCTTATCAAACCCACTCTGGCCCAGAGAAGTAATACGACGCATCCACCCCGCGGCTGTATGCATGTCACACCTACAATTCGTCTCAATGGCGCTACATCTGACCATGACGTCAAGCTCCATGCGGGCGCGTTCCTGGCGCGACCCGTAGCCGTCGGTATCCCAATCAAAAATGCGTAGGGGGCACCAATCGCGCCTTGCCAGCTGTACAAGCCATCATCGAGCATGAGGTAATTCGCAAGAGTAGGGCTTGAGTGGGAAAGCATCTGTGCCGGAGCTTATTGAAGGGGTCTGTGGGTGAGGCGTGGAGCGTTTGTAATAGGACCCTTGTGGTGCCTAGAATCGGGCTCTAATAGGGCTTCGTTCCTTTTAAGCTATCTGGTCCGCTTTTCTTCTTCCGCTACGAGTCAGGTTGGTCTGGTCTTATATCAGGGAAAGTAGGGACCGAGAGAACAAGTGAACCGCAGGTTTGATCATGAGTATTACTGTAAGCATATTCGGCCCGTATGCAGCGGCATATCGTATGTTCACATGTACTGATGCCACACAGAACCCTACCGTTGATCCTGCGCATGTCATGCAAGCGCTGGTGTACACACTTTTGGATGTCTTCGATGCCACGAGAGATCTGTATGAGACCCTCACGGTCAAGGAGCAGAGGGACTATGAACAGAATCTACGCAGCAAGGGCTATCCTGCTTCCAGGAGGATCGAGTATGTGAAGGATGAACGCCTGGGTAGCGATGAAGCTATCGTTACGGACAAGGCGGTAGTCACCCGGCAATTCGATATTGGGTACCAGACCATAGGGGCTGTATTTGCTATGGGCGATTGTAAGTTTGCTCTTTCCCATGGCGTGGTCAGGTGGACTGGTTTCCCGCCTACGTCCTATAACGTTGCATCGTTTCGAACAACACGCGTATTATTCTAGGAATTCCTATCTAGAACAGTCGGCTAACAAGGCACGTATTAGTGATTGCGCATACAGCCCTCCAGTCACAAATCATAACTCTGCAAAGCGTGCTGGTGACCACGTTCCTCTACGGACCCACTTCTGGGGAACCTATCGCAAATCAACTGGTCAATATCAACACAGCGTCCAGGGTAGCTGCTGCAACATCTGTCGAGATATTGGTTGCTTTGCAAGAACGCCAACAGGATGAACGCCCACTCACACCGCGGTCGATGCATTCACTCACGGCACGCTCAAGTCCGACTCATGCGCCGTCTCATGTTTCATCACACCATACTTCGCATACTCCATCCCACCACACCTCTCATGCACCATCCCAAGCACCATCCCACGCAACATCTCGTACACGATCTCGCGCCAAGTCTCTGACGGTGTCCCACGGGCCGTCCTATGCACCTTCACATGTGCCTTCATATGCACCTTCACACGCACCTTCATATGCGCAATCACACGCACCGTCTCGCGCGTTGACTCTTCCCCACTCTACTCCCGGTCCCGGCTCGACTTCGACAGCTCTGATGAAGTACCAGGAACCGCAATCTCGGGGCTCGCACGTGCGAAGTAGCAGCCCTGTCAATACGACAGTGCTTACATGGCGAGACAATGTCGAACCGGAACCTTCAATCAATGGCGCCACCTCAATGACCGGACCTAGCATGGCGTCAGCCTCCACCAATCTATACTGCTTGTACGCATACAATCTCCAGCGGTCTCCCACGCAACAACTATCTCCTAGTATAACATGCGACAGAGACCCATGCTGTCCCCACTGCAAAGGCGCTCTACACCTCTCGCCAGGAAAAGCATGGGAGATATCCAAGTGGGCCGGCGACACAGAGCGGACCTTCCAGGTGCAGAACCGCTTCGTCGTCAAGTGTCATCGCGACGGGCCTGATGGCCAATACTGCTGCGTCATATGCTCCAAGTACGCTGACGCGGACACTGTCTGTGGCGACGTCAAGGCTCTCATCAAACATCTCTCCGATGACCACGATGTTCGTGAGCTCAAGCATGAAGAGGATATCGTAGAGGTGATTGAGCAGCCGGCTAGTCGCAGGGACAGCGGGACTGGTTTCGCGTCTTCGAGGGGGAGTAGGAGGAGTGCTAGTTTGGCGTCGGGGAGGAAAAGCAGGAGGAAGAGCTTGCCTGGTTATGACCGCGAGGTTGACGTGTTTGATGTGAGGTCTTCGAGGAGGTAGTTGCCTGATTTGTGCTTTTTTTTCTTTTTTTTTGTTTGCTTGTTGGGAGAAGATTTGCGGCATTCTGGGGTCTTGGGTTATCTTTCTTCTGGTTTCTATGGACTTTGTACTATCATCATCATCGTCATCACCATCTTCACCACTTCTTTGATCTCAAAATGCGTTCCTGTCACCTAGTAGCGTCTATCTTTTATTCTGAAGTGGGAGAAGGGTCACTATAGAAGTCTAATTGTTATAAATCGAGCTCGCTATAAAAAAAAGAAGAAAAAAAAAAGTCTGTTTTTTTTTTGGGGCGATCCAGCGCCAGACATGTTCTGAAGAGAGGTGTAAAACCCACCCTGCGCTCATCCACCATTCTGGATGCAATCGCAAACAAAACCATCCCTCTCTAGCATCCGTGAGCGCACCGTCTCGTATTTCTTGCAATGTGGCCCGCTAGGAACCAACGTCGGCGTCGCTATGCCACTGTTTTCGAAAACAACCTCATGGCCATCATGTGTGGATTGGGATCGTAGGGGACGCCGGGGACATAGCGGTCAATCGGAACCCAGCGGTCGGATGGAACGTAGCGGTCGAGGTTCTGCCGTCTACGTGAGCGGCGCCGTTCGTCGACTACCCTGTTGAGCTTTCCCTGTGCCAGCCAGATCGCTTCCTTTCGTTCTACTGTCAAGGTAATGTCGCGAGGAAGGTTGCGTAGAATGTTCCTGAGGGGGCCTTCGTCGTTCATGGCGGCGTCGATTCTACGCTGAAGAGTGAAGAGACGGTTGAACGAACTTGGCTTGATTGTTTGGCCGGGATATGTGCATAGCGCGACGATGTTGATGATGCTGTTGTGCCTAGGTCCCGTCCATGCCCGGCGTGGTGGAGACCTTGGGTGTGAGCCTGAGGGCAACTCGGTTGCACTGCCGCAGGCAGAGTCGCGCCTCGTATCTGGGTTGCCGTCGATGGACTCGCTCTTGACGACGACTGTCTTTCCACCGCCTTTCCGTGCTTTGCGGCGGTTCCTGCGGCTTCTTCTCTTGCCTTTCATCGTGATCTGTTGCTTGGACACTCCTTCAGCTCCAGCCTTGCGCTCCCTGGTCTCGTCTAAAAGCTGCTGCAGAATATGGGCTTTGCCTGTGCGGACCCATTGTTGGCCCGGCATAACTTCCTGGAGCTCCTGCATCTCTGCCGTCCGCTGCTCGTCAGGAAGGATGTGTGGATGCATGTCCGGAAGGCTGGACCTTGGAGTGAGTGATGATGTGGGCATGCGAGCAGGTGCCGAGTTGTTGTTGCTTTGCGGTGTTGTCTCTGCAGGAAGGCGCACTCTAGCAAACCCTCTCTCGGCGTCCCTCGCGCGTTGCATTTGCAGTTGCGTCCGCCTGACTCTTTGCATCTTGTCCTTTCCCCGTCCGCGGGGAGCTGTTGGGCTGCGCGCATTCGTTTGTACGGCAGCTGTCCTTCGAGAAGCTGTTGCAGTGCTGGTTGCTCTTTCGCTCAGTGGCTTCGAATTGTGACCGCCGCATCGGATGTGTGGGAAAGCAGTCGTCGGCTTCGTCTGAACTTGCGTAAATTGCGCTGATTGCAACCAGCTCAGAAGAGTGCCGTCCTTCATGTTGCTGGGGTCCCGTGCCGTGGAGTAGAGTATGCGAGAAACGCGTTCTAGGGCTTGTGCTGGTGTGCAAATGGAATTGTTCTGGACAATGGCTTCCTGCAGTTTGAGATATTTTTGATTCTCCAGAACGTGACGTGACGCGTGACGCGTGAGCATGTTTGCGTGTTTGACACGCTAGCGAGTCAGGAACACGAGATTTCGCTGTGTGGTGCGCTTTGTCGTCTCAGCATTTGGGTTTTCCTAACCTGAGCTCATCCTTAGAGCTTTGATGGTCAGATGACTGTGGTCTACCTCGGCCGTGTTGAACATTGGTGGCATCAATTGTAACTTCTTTGGGAACGTCATTGGTTGCACATGCAAACCAATCGCCTTGAAGTCTGCAACACTGGGGAAGTCTCTAAATGTCCTATTATGTTTGGGTCTACTTTTCATGAACTGCAGCGTACCTGGATGGTAGGAAATATATATTCTTTGCACCCGTTCAGTTTCTTCCTTGTACGTGGTGCCCTTGCATGTCATTAACATGCGCGTGTGAACCACCTTGCCGTCCAACAACATCCGACCTCGTAAACCCTAGAATGTGCTCCTTTAACGCATCTTTTCTCTTTTTCTTCCTCATGTATTGATTCTGAGCGTCTCTCGATCCCCTGCCCCAAAGCAAATCTTCACCCGCAGCCCCTCCAACTGCGCTAACAAATTGTTGGTCTCCGTCAGCATGAATTCCGCTACAAGCGACCCCTCTAATGAGTCGGCAAGATGTAGCGGTGGCAGCGTCAGAATTATCCAGCCATTACTATCATGCCACGGCCGAACATCGTGCTGATGTGAGTTTGTTATAGCAGCCTTTCTCATATTGCTTCGAACTACTCCCCCTCTCTCCATCTTATTCTTGAGAACAGCCATATCGAGTCGGTCTTGAGCTGCATACACCACTTGCTTTTGGGTTACAGTCAGATTGATAGACCCAGGTATATTGGTTAGAATCCGGAGCGATGGCCCAGTGCCGGCTACAGCCTTGTCGACTCGGTTTTGTAGGATAGCAAGGGCCTCAATCTCGCGGGTGGATAGGCTGCGGTTATGGGGTGTACAGAGCGTACGGATGTTAATGAGAGATGGAGGGCGGTAGAAGAAGCAGTGGGAGGCTTTTGGGCCTGTCGGGATGGCGACAGGCGGTGGTGAAGATACGGGTAGCGTGATGGGGGTTGGGTCGTAAAAAGAAGAGAGTCGGTCCGTCGCTTCGCTTTTGATGGACAAACTCTCCATGCAGTCGTCTTCTCCAAGAAGCTTGCTTTCAAGGTGCCTCTCTTCCACGTCCCTTCTCTTAGCCGTGTTTTTTTGCTCATCTTGATCTTTAACTTGTAATCTACTGGCGATATCCCCATATTGCACCTGTTGCAGTTTTCGTTTCTCAACAACCAGTCCTGATTTCATATTACGTTGCGCGAAGATCTCAACTGTAAGAAGTATTTTTTTGTAGTTGAGAGAAGAAAGTACATAAAGTGCCTCTTATGTAATTGCGTCCTACTCCGGGTGGCGTCTTTCTCCGTCTTCAATGGGATTGGCCAGGATTCAGTACCATGGGAATGTAGTTTGAATGAATCAAACCTCTTAGTGCTTGCGGCCATTGTTAAAGGATATGTCATCTTCGTAAAACACTTAGCTGGTACCTATCCCACACCACGGTTCGCGCAGAGACCCAGTCTCAATACTTTGAGAGACTCATCCACTACACATTATTCGGAGCATCCGCACGTGCCAAAAAGTTTTCCTACCCGGCTGATGCAGCAAATCACTTATCTATTACTCAATCATCTCTTTCTGCCTCTTTCTATTTCCATGTGTCGACCTCTCATTCGTCTGACATTTCGCTCGAGCTGCTCTTTGCTTCGGCGACCCTCGTGGGTTTGGGTGATGCTGTTCAAATTCATGAGAAGGGGCTGGTCTTTGAGTGCGACATTTACTTGATGCGGGGACACTGACGTAAGCACTGGTCCAACCCCTTGGGCTATCACCGAACTCATCACACTGCCACGAAACAAATTGCCAACTCCACTTGTTCGTCGCGGCCGTCTGGCGCAATCACTTATGCACAGAGGTCTGCGGAACAAGAAGAGATGTGATTGGTCCGACAAGAATAAGTGGGCTCTGGGGTTCACCTTGTGCCCCCTTCGAAAAGGCCACCTCGGCTTTACTACACTGTTACCAAGAGGCCGTCTTAGCAGGAAACTAAGTTTGTACCAAGCAGTGGTACGGCCAACGTCTAGGTCAAGAGCTCTAGGATGGAAGGGTACACGACATTGTGGTTTGTTGCACCTGCTTCACTTCTACCACTTTAGCGCTTTCACTTCATCCTTTGTTCTCAGCACTTATTTGCCTGATTCGTTGCCCTTCCTTTTCAATGGCACTACAATTATGCAGAAACCTAGCCTCCTGATGCGTTGTCATAGATCTTACTCCTTCCGCCGACTTCCACGATCTTCAGCATTTCGGATACTCGTCCTTCTTTATGTCCTTTGGGACTCGCTGCATTGCCTTTCCTTATACACATACCAGACAGCAACGATCGCCGCTCCGCCCCCACCTCGAAACACGAAGCGCATATACATAGCCTCTCAACACTGGAACGATGCGAGGCTACTGCGAGAGCATTGGAACACCGCGCTGGTAGCATTGGTACAAGAACTGGGCATCGAGAATGTATTCGTATCGATATATGAGAGTGGTAGCTACGATGACAGTAAGGACGCGCTAAGAGAGTTAGATGCGGCGCTGGAAGGCCTGCAAGTCAAACGGTCAATACAATTGTCCGACACATCGCACGCAGATGAGATCGCGCAGCAGCCGACCGAGCATGGATGGATCAAGGGATCAGACGGGGAGACACACATGAGGCGTATACCATTCCTGGCGACCGTACGGAATCGGGTCTTTGAGCCGTTGGAACGCCTCGCTGCTGAAGGCGAGCACTTCGATACCATACTGTTTCTCAACGATGTGGTATTTACCCCAGCAGACGTCCTGGGGTTGCTGGATACAAACGGCGGACACTACGCGGCAGCTTGCTCAATTGACTTTCAGAAGCCACCGCAGTTCTACGATACATTTGCACTCCGAGACTCGAGCGGCCACGAGGCGATTATGCAAACTTGGCCTTATTTCAGATCATACGCCTCGATTCATGCAATAGAGAAACTCTTACCAGTACCCGTCACCTCATGTTGGAACGGAATGGGTGACTTTGCTCTTATCAACTCCTTGGAACTTATTAATAAATGTGCAGTTGCCATGCCCACAGAACCCTTCCTCGCTAGCCCACCATTACGCTTCCGCGGCATACCCGATTCCCTCGCATCCTCACATGTTGAAGCATCTGAATGCTGCCTGATACACGCCGACAACCCTCTTTCCGCGACTAAAGGCGTCTTCCTCAACCCCAATATCAAAGTCGGCTATAACGGTTCCTCGTACGACGCCATACACTCACCAGATGCCACTTTGTCTCTCTTCCAAATCTTCCGATCGATATGGTGGAATCGCCTGATGCGATTGATCACGACACCCCTGTTTAAGGAGCAGATTGTACGTAAGAGGTTGGGCAAGTGGATTGCGGAGACAAAGAACTGGGAGCGTGGCGACTTCTGTCTTGTCAACGAAATGCAGGTCCTTGTTGAGACGGGGTGGAAACACATGTAATCGTACAATTGAACTAAATACCTTGTTAGATGCAAATTGTTACCAATGCTCTATGTTTTGACTGCTGTGTACTTTCGCATCGTGTACTTTTGCTCTGTAAGAAGCTTTTATAGATGTCGCAAGGGTGATTGTCCAAAATCGAAACATGCGTCTTCTTCGTCTAAGGTAACTAAGAAGTGTTGTTTCAACACACGAGGTGTAGCTTGAAGAAAAAAAGGCGCCTTTGGCGTGTACTTGCAAGTGTTCTTGACGACTTTGTACATTCCTTCTACGCGCTTATTCGCAAATTGCGCAATACTCGTAAGATGAACTTGAAGTTTGTAAGCTTAGTATAACTTACTCTTATGCAATGCTGCTACACTCTAAATAGCTTATTTGTCTTAACTTGTCGTGCTAATTGTTAAGCTAGGGCGTACTATGCGTCTCTAGGGCTCTAAATAAAGTAAGAGCTTGTAGGCACCACAACGCGTTATATCGTGCACAAAACTAAGGCAAAGGTACGCTGTGTATATAGTATCCTTAGAGCTGCTCTTGCATCTAGAGAGCGCAGATGTAGCAAGTTATTGTAGCAGTAGATTCTGCAATATATAAACATAATTGCATAAAGCAGCAGCAATTACTTTGTTTATTTGCTCTACAAGAAGTAAAGCAAAGAATATAGTAATTAAAAAGAAAGAAACTTTATACACAAGGGAAAAAAGAAATGCAAAAAGGTTCGCATGCTTAGCTAGTATGCTAAGGCACCCTACTCCTTGGATGTGGATTTGAACCACACCTCTTTGCCGGAACCTCTTTGTCGAATTCACTTTATAAAGAAATACATGCACTTACCTGGGGGCCCAAACTCTAATATCCCTAGTTTCCATTTTATATACCGAGGAATTGGACCCGGTGTGATTCGAACCTCGCCGCTTTGACGAACCTCTTTGGCGATTTGATGAAGAAAGGAAAATGATGAACTTACCAGTTGACCATTCCTCACCGCGTTGCCCGTATTGGCTGAAAGGAAGAGGAGTTGGAGTCCTTATATATTGGAAAGACCTCAGGATGGGCAGGTTTGGTGCGGGAGTTTCTCGAATCTTAGCGAGAAAGATGAGGGCGACTGACCACAGATGGCGGCGGGAATTGCATGTGCACAGGGTCCAGATCGTTTGGCCTTTGAACCAGGCGATGGTGATGGCGATAGGACATGACGGTAGGCATGTTGGCTCCCTTTCCTCATATCACCTTTCTGCTCCAACCCCCTGACAGGCATCCAACAGCTCATCAGGGTCTCATCTCAGAAACAGTAGAAGGTCTGGGACCTCTCGAGTCCTGCGCTGCCTTTCAAACGGACTTGACTTATACCAAGGCTCAATGCAATGGCTGTTGGCCTTTGACAGCACCAAGGGGGCTGAACACCCAGTTTCCTGACATTCACAAGGGCCGTGCAGCGTTGCGGCAAGTTTGCAGTCCTACAATGCTTGCGGTGAATCGATCCCGAAGTCTTATGATCCATCTCGCAGACCACAAAAGTCACTGCCTCAACCAACAACAAGGCGCAGTCTGCAACCCTTCAATGTGGGTATAGATGCACTGTCATCCTGTTGCGGAGCTTCCGAGAGAAGACCAGGGCTTCACACTGTGAATTACAGCGAGATTACATGTTTGCCCCTAGCCAGCTCTGCGGTTGTGGTGTTGAGCCAGGCGCTGGAGTCGAGCTCCTCCGCGGCCTCAACACCATCTTCGCAACACCACGATTGCCCAACCAACACCGCCAGACTGACCGTAGCAGAGCTGCTTACCACCGACGGTAAGGTTGGTTGATACTGGGGTAGGTCTCGACAGCCTCGCTCTCGTTGATTCTAGGGCTGGCCGGGTGTCTTGAAGCGCTTCCTCGACAAAGGACTTCTCACCACAGCGGTACATCTTCGCACGACAATTGCGGCTAGACAGCAACACCATCAAGAAGCACAACATCAACAAGGCCTTTTCGCAAACCGTAGGGTTTCTTGAGGCCTCGCCATCGAGGCGGAATTGCCTACACGACGAGCTGGTCGCACCCCCGAGTATCTCGTAGCAGCGCCCGACACCTGTCACCGCCAACGGCGGCGATGAGCGAACCCGATACACTCGCTTGAATCCGAGCTTCAGGGGGACCACAGCGAGGAATATGCGGGTACGAGGCGGCCTCCGAGTACCTCACTTCGCGACCTACACCGGAGGACACCTTAAGAGTAACGGGTGGGCATCAAGTAACTCGGGAACGAGTAACTAGGGAATGACTTTCTCTCCTTCCACCGTAGTGCTAAGAGATCCAGATCACCACCCTTCTCCTCATCCCTTGTCCTCCTCTTCGAACCGAATAGACACGAAGTCCAAGTCGGCAGGCTCGAACAGAACAATAGTAGATCCTCGAGCAACGGCTAGTGAGAGAGCTGGCAATGTACTGGCCTGACGCCTGTACAGAGGACCGACGGCGAGCAGAATGAATGACAGATCATTTCTCCGCTCGGTCAAAAGATCATAGAGGGACATGGCTACAACCATAATAATGTTGAGACCCAACGTCAAGACACGAGGCAGCTCGAGGATTTGCGTCGACGAGATACTCTCAAGGATTCCACCCGTGGACGAGCGAGGCGGTCGAGAATGTCCAAGTCATAATTCGGAGGAAAACTGTCACCAACCTGCCTTGACCTCGACGGAGGACAAAAGCAACGGCAACTGGGAAGACTTGACATAATTGACGACAGACCGGATGAGCCAGGGTACGACATGCCTCTCAGCCTGATGTTGAGCATGGCAAATTCTGAGCTCAAGCAGCATTGCGTTATCTGCCAACGGACATTGCCCAGTCATATAGAGCCAGGCACATCTGAGCGGACTAGAGACGATCATTCATCGGCAGCGAAGAAACCGGTACAAACTTCATCGCAGCTTGCGACAACGATTGCTCCATCTTTTGCAAATAATATTTAGCAAGATTGGGTGCTGTCCTAGACTGGGCTTGAGAACAACGGTCACTGTCGGTGAGCCGGTCCAGAAGTATGATCGAACTCGCATCAGAGTTCGATGTCGAGCACGACGTCTCCTCTCGATAAACGACCCATCTTCATACATCTTCTTGGCTATGTCGATAGAAGATAGAAAGACGTTGTCTCAAGGCCTTGAATCGCCTGAGGGTAGGGCTTACAGAATTGACTCGGCTCTTTGAAGATTTCCTCTTACATCGACGCAATTATCTTCCCAGGAGCCACAGGTTGCCACTCGAGAACCGGAAATCCGTTGTCGTGTGTGGCTCGGCGCCTTAATGACAAGAATAGCAGAGATGCTTCGTTGGTCATCTCGTCGACTATGAGATCCAGATGTCAACTATACTCGCACGATGGTCACAGAAACCATGGTCGAGTCTGAGAACACGATACGTCGTTCAGGCTGAGGAGTAGACGTGGTAGCATGT
Organism: Alternaria gansuensis; assembly: GCA_009289805.1. NCBI lineage: Eukaryota > Fungi > Ascomycota > Dothideomycetes > Pleosporales > Pleosporaceae > Alternaria > Alternaria gansuensis. The sequence goes on along the minus strand of WBOK01000181.1, from coordinate 79,310 downwards.
GGTCGCACGGTACCATCGCTCATAGAAGCTCTTCAATCTTGGCGGAACAGCCATGCTGTTGTACAAGGGTATTCTGGTCGACATGGCCATGTATCCAAGACAACCCGAGCATATGACCTTGACCAGGGCAGTCAAGGGGGTTGATGCTTGTTCTTGCGATCATCAGAGCTGCAGGGTTCCTACTCTGAACGTATTGTATTATGGTTGTGAACAATTTCGCTAAGCCGGTATTTCCGGATGTGTCTTGCTGATGGCGAAATATTCGTGTGAGCACATGCTCTCTACGTCGAGGTGGCAGTATTCACCCTGTTTTGCCGCGTTGGTGTCGATGCTCGATACAAGCAGTCTTGACGTCTTTACCTTGGTTTCTTAACCTCCCTCTCTTGTATGGAGATCCTGGTATCGTTTTCGACGTTGGTGTTGCGGGAGTTGTGAATGGCTTGTCGTCTATGGATCATCGCAGTACCACTGGATGGAGTGGACGGCAACGCAGTCTTGACGAGCTGCTTGTACCATGGACGGTACAATCGGTTTCCGGCTCTTCACGCGCCTTGAGCTACGGTTTAACCCCAACTTCTTTGTAGTGGTAGTGCATGCCGTCTATGTATGGCCTATGAGTTGTCGCAGCGAGCGCCAGGCGCCTGCCTGAGGAGGCGGTACGAGCATTACTTTGAAGTCGGAAGGTGGAAACCGGCACTGAGTCTGCCCACCTTCTTATCGTATTGTGGTAGAGGTCGACCGTGATCGCTTGTGAAGCGCGCACATCGGAAGTGAGCTTTTTGCCGCAACATCGGTCGGTCGCCCTGGGGTAGGCTCTTCGCTCGAGGCGTCGTAATTTATCTGCCCGTCGGTATTGATGTCAGTATCATCGCCTGCTATTTACACGATGGGAGCCGGTCGTACGCTGCTGTCTCGATAGGCGCGACGTGGCCGCTGCTTCACTCGTCGCGGTAGTGGGGAGGTAAAGGCAACGATGGCATCGCGCCTACTTGCTAGATTCATCAGAGCATCCTCGTTGCAGGTAGAGGAGTATACTATCAGTTCCAGCGATGGGAAGCCAGCTTTCTTACCAGCAATCGCTGTGGCAGAGTCGCTGCTCGTGTCAAGGTCTCGGAGATGCCTTTGGGCGCCGTGTCTGCCGCCATTGCATTCGCCGCGGCTACTTCAGGCTCTGGGAAAGGAATGAGGGGCCTTGTCGACCTCCTAGATGCCTTTTATGGTGGTGGTGTGAGTGGTGTAGAGTTTAGAGTCCGGCATAAACGGCAGGCACCCGAGCAAAGCTGCGGCGGCCTGAGGAGGAGCAGTAATACGACACATTGAGCATCGAAATCGTCAGGCTCGCGAAGACGTACGAGCAGAGTGCCGAGAGTTTGTAGGCGATGCTGTCGTTGCTGTGAAAAGCCGTGGTGTGGGTGTCGTTAGTGGGGGAGAAGGCGCGGCCGCCAGGAGAGAAGGCACGAAGCTGTCAATTAGCGGCATCGCGAACATCGATGCAAATGAGCAAGATGAGACAGCAAAATACGCTGACTGCATGCTTAACAAAAGACGGCGCCGGTCTCATGAGGCTGCGACAGGTACAGTATGGAAAATGAAACAAAGGAGGAGCAAATCTGCCCCTGTTCGCCAGCGACAATGCCATACCATGAGCACACGGTTGCTAAGTCTGTGGTAATCAGCGGCCGGACATGCGTATCTCGCTTGCATGCCTCTGCGAGCGGAAAAACTGCTTAAACTACTTGCACTCTCCGCGTCATCGTAAGGCGTAACGGCCTTGAAGGTCTTCAGGATATGCGTATCATCTATGGCACGAACTGCAACACTTCAAAATAATTCCAGTCTCAAACAGATGAATATAGATGCGATAGAGAGGGAAAAGTGTCGTCTTAGCCATCCAACTACGTCGAAAGAGCACTGACATAAGCTTCGGCGTTCCTCGTTGAGGTATGGCTTCCGAATCCATTGGTGCGCCATTACGAACTTCATCCCATCTTTCTTCCTACATCCCCAACGGGTTTCATCATCAGCAAAAGCACGATAATGTACTCTGAAATAGCATGGCCCCTGCACGAAGGACGACATGCTCAAGCAAAGAGAAAAACCCATAAATTTCGTGTTTTTGATGGCGCCAGGGTTCGATGCTAGCTTGCAACCGGATACTTAATTTCTACAATAGCACATCGGAACTTGTTCACTGAGCATGAGACGGCCTCAAATACTCTTGGAGTATAGATGAAGCGAAGTATTTGAAGAGTCAAAAGCTGACTGATTCTCTGGAATCACGCGGTCCCTCGCATTTGCCTCGATCACGACTTCGTCAATATCTAGTCCGCACACTGTCAATCGAAACCTGTCGCCGCGCCTCTGTTTTCAACACAATTCGCCACCATCAAGACCCAGGTTGGACATCATGCCACGGCCGCCCGCAACTACAGCGCCAGCGTACCGATTCTCATCAGTTGAAGCGCACCGTTCATTTGTAGAACAGCATGCAGAGCTCATTTTCGAGATGTTGAGGAGCAGGAACATGGAACTGTTTGACCGCAAAACCCAATCGTTCAATCAAGCAGACTATCTCTATCACAATAAGAATCCAACATTCCAAGGTAGCTAGGCGTATACCAAAATTATTGCGTAAGTATGAAAAACTTACACAGGAACCCTTTGAGAGACTACAGCCCAGAATTTACACCTCTTCTCCAGCATGTCAATCCCACCTTGTCGTAGTCCACTCGCAGTGACCAAGAATTGCTTTCCTCCCTCTACATCTGGTACGCCAGGTATACTTGCATTCGTAACCTTATGCGCATTTGCGTCGCCAGTTTGAACGAATGAAGCCATGGCACCAGCATACCCTTGGTAGGTCAAAGCATCTGTTTGCTGGATTGAACCGATGGTGTTCCACTATATGAAGTCAATGCCTTGTGTTGAAGCGATTGGGGTAGATGGGATTGAACTTACATATCGCACATCACTCGCATGTTTAGCAGGTGAAATAGTATACTCAATCAGCCACCCCTTCTCCGCCTTCTTCGAAAGCCAAAACGACGGACACGCCAGAACGAGGTCGCGGTATATCAGACCAGCGCGGATGTACGTCGTATTCCAGCTAATCTCCTCCGCTGCACCCGTTGCGGGATACATCGCCTTCACGTTTTCAAGATCCTGCTCCGTGAAGTCGGGTAAGTAGCCTCTCAACCATGCATCAAAAGAAGCAACCGATGAGTTAAACCCATCACTCCCCGTTTTGGCGTTTGCGAAACCAGGAGGAATGAAGTTCTCGCCCTCATGTAGATTGTAGCTCGTCATGATCGTCTCAGCATTCAGTCGCCCACTACTAATGACGCTGCTTAACGGCTCTGTAAGGAATTTGTCGTCGACGACTGGTCCATAAGTAAATGAGGCAGTAGCGTACTGCTGACTCGTACTTAACGCCAACGCACTATCCCTCAGCTTCTGCACATCCACCTCTTTCAAACACTTGATCTCATCCACCACATCTACACAGCCGACATCTTGTAATGTCTGCTGATATAAATCCTCCGCCCACTGACTATCGTACCGGTATGTCTTGGGCCAAAAGGGACTGCTAGCCATGGCTTTAGTAAACAACTTCTTCCCCTGGTTACCAGTAGCAATTGTCTGCGCAACCACACTACCACCTCCCGCCGACTGTCCCCAGATAGTAACATTCCGCTTGTCACCGCCGAAATGGTGAATGTACTTTTGAATCCACTGCAGCGCAGCCTGTTGATCGAGAAGCCCAGGGTTCAGATCGACATCCGGATGTTCCGCGATTTTCGAACCGGGCAAGAAGCCAAAGACGTTGGTGCGGTAATTGGAGTACACAACTACATAGTCGTTCCTGTCATCGACATCCAAGACCGGGTAGCCGGAAGGCGGTATATTAAAGCTGGCGCTTCCTCGGATAAATCCCCCGCCGTAGAACGTTAAAAGCACGGGTCTTAGATCTTGCTTCTTCTGCTCCCAGGGTCGCGAATATACACCCAGGTACAAGCAATCTTCTGAGCCGTTTACCGTGCGCTGCGGACACATGTCAAAGGCCTGGTCTGTGTCGTACGTGCCATTGGTGATGGGGAGCGGAGGTTGAGGCGCGCGGAACCGGTTCTCTCCTGCTGTGGATGCTGCGAAGGGGATCTTGCGGAAGTATGTTATATTATACTGGGAGGAAGAAGCGCCACGAAAGGTGCCGTAGTCGAGTTGGACAACAGGATTGGATGCATTCTGCTGGGAATACTGGGTTGGGGACGCGGAAATACATGGAGCGCCTGCCAGAAAAGCCAGGACAAAAGTCGCAGCGGAGAGTAACATGATAGCGAACGCGGTTAACGGAACTCACAATCTAAGACGTCCCGGTCGCATGTACATATAGAGAATCAGATGGACTAGACCTACGGCTAGATTTAGCCTCTTCTCCATGTCTCCGCAGATTGCAGCATGCTCATGAATCGTGACATTCGGCATAATTAGCGCCGAGACGCGACCATGTCCGTGCGCGCAATGCAACAGTTCGCGCACGACAGAAAGAAGGAAGAGGAAAAAGACATGCATATTACTATAGTTAGTATAGTAAGAGCTTACAATGCTTTATAAAGGTCCGTATCTACTGCTTCTTATATTTACGATTCCTTATACTACACGGCGCTGCATACGATACATAACATAATTTAAATAGGTAGATATTATATTAAAGTGTTGCATTGCGCGAACTGAGGCATTACCACAAAGGTGGGCTATGCCGGGTTCTGGAAATATTCCGTATGACGTCTGACCGTGAGTTTCTCCGGAGAGGCTTGGGGTGGCTAGAGCAGATATGGCATAGTGGAGGTATGCAACACTAACCAGTTGAACAACATTGCCGCACATGCTTGCCAACGGCAGTTTAGAATGTCGCAATAGTTTTAAATAGTGGAAAAATGTATTCTTCCTGCGACTATTTTCACAAGTAACACCTAGCCTCTCTTCCTGGGAACGCCTTCATAACTCATAAAGCTACGTCGTGAACATCGTGAAACAGATCATGCACAAAACACGCATCAACCCTACTTCCTCTCACCTTTCCTTCCAGTTTTCTTCAACCTCGCTGCAAGATCCAGTATACCATCCGCCCAAACAGACGTGCCTTTCTCGTCCTTGACCTCATTTCCACAAAAGTCGCGCAAGAATGCGCCCATCTTCTCTTCGCCATATTTCTCGCCGTACACAACCTCCGCTTTGATATCAACATTAGTCTCTACATCCTCCTTACCCAGACTAACACCAACTTCAAAAGTAGCCTTGATCTTTGTCTGGAGGGTTGGCAGCAGCACATTTGCAGAAATTGCTATGCGCTCATCCGAAAGGATAGACTCCTCAGTGATATAGCTATGCTCGAGCCAGCGAACACCCTCGGCCACCGCAACTGCGGTAGCCCATCCATTCTTTACAAGAGAAAGGAGTGAGGAGATGCGGGTTTGCGACTGGGGAATGCCATGGAGATGTGCACGGATGAGCTGTAGGAAGAAGCGTTTGCTTGTCGTCAAGGAACGAGGATGCGGCGTCGCTAAATCACCAACGTAAGCGAGCGAGATGGATCCATTAGGTGTGTTGGTGCCGGTGGCGAAGGCCGCAGGTACAAAGTACAGTTCGAGGTCGTTCAGGTGTGTCATTGTGATGCTCGTCGACGAAGCGGACGTGATGCCCCAGCCGTGGGCTTGCTCAAGGGCGGTAAGTTTAGCTAGAGTGCTGTTAGTAAGACTGTTGTGTGAAAAAAGGGCTTGACATACCTCTCAGGCTGCTGACTTCACTGGTAGACCAGCCACGGCACTCTTCTCGCACACGTTCTGCTGCTCTGGTCTCTTCAATGCATTCGACTTTACGATCTTTGGCTGCCTCTATGCGTGTCTCTTTGTCTGCAAGCTCTTGTTGCAGCTGGGCTAGAAGAAGCTTCTTCTTTTCTAAATCGGCATCTGTAGCTCTGAGCTTCTCTCTTGTCTGCTCAAGCTCTTCCCGGTCACAGCTGTTGAGTTCATCGTGACGCTGCTGTAGTTGCTTACACTCAACGGAAAGATGTTCCTTCTTCTCGACCAAAGGCGGAAGGGTATCATCAAGAAGCTTTTCCTGTTTGTGGAGTGTGGATTCATCGTGATTGAAGCCATCCATGGTATGGAGAAGACCGGCTTTGAGATCGTGCAGCAGCGTACTTCGCCATGTATACCATTCTCCGCGGGCCTCGAGGCGCGCATTCGTCTTGAGGTTCTTGAACTGATTATCCATGACAATGCGCTGATCCGGGGGAGCAGTGAGATACTCGCTGAACAGCAGTGGGTTCTCTTCCAGAACATTGGCCTCCATTGTGCGAACGAAGTGGCGACCATCTGAAATGTACTTCTTCATTTCGTGACAGGCATGCTGATATAATTCGTACTCAGGCACAGTGCATGCCCCAGCCACAACGTAGCGATCTAAAGATTCTTCCTTTTCCTCTACTTCCACATCGTGGAAAGCGGCAGGAGCAGCAGTGTGGCGTCGCTTGGTCGTACTAAGATCCATGAAGCGGATTTTTGTCATGTCAAGGAAGTCCTGCAACGAGATTCGCTCGACTTCTGAGAGATCCTCTGCAACACCATTGTCATCGTTGTTTTCTTCTTCCGGTTCCGGTTCTGCACCAAACGCGACGCGCTTTGTTGGGCTCATGCTCTTCTTGGGGGACGCCTTCTTCGGAGTCGGTGTAGGCTGCTTTTGAGGAGACTGGGACTTCTTCGGTGTCATCCCCCGTTTCACTGGCGATATCAATGTCTGCTTTCGTGGAGTAGATAATAGCTTGATGCTATTGCTCAAAAGTACGGTGCTCTTTAGAGTAGGCTCCTGTCGTGGTGGATTCAGAGGACTGAACTGCACTGCAGACAAGGAAGAACGACGTCGGTCCAGGATTGTAGCTGCAATGGGATCCTCAGGGATCGCCATTGGTGTCCTTTGTGGCGACGACTTTATGGGCGTCGCAAGAGCATCCTCTTCTTTGGACGCACTAAGCGGAGTTCGACGCACAAATGGCGATGGCTCAACCTCCTCAATATCCCTCTGCCTTATGATCTCTGGGGTGCCGGGGTCAAGGTTCGGATAGACCACCTCGCCCGATGTACTTGGGGTGATGTCTTGCAATACTTGAGGCGCGCTTTCGGCTTCCGCCTTACGCATGGAGCTCCTTCTTCGCCCAGGGGACTTCTTCGGAGATTTTCGCGGAGTTGGCGTCTTGGTCGCTGAAGCAGGTGTGGCCTCAGCGGGCGTCTCTGGTGTCGTGGCTGTGTTGTCAGCACACCTAATGCCAGGTTCAACAATTTTGGTGAATTCCATGGAAAGATCCACGGCCTCTTGCTCTTCCTGTATTTCCTGCGTCTGTAGCTTGCCGTTCTTGATACTACCCACAGCCAGGGTGAAGTCCATCGTCGCATCGTCAACGACACTGCCAACGCTAGCACGCCTGGCTGGTTCGGGCTGAGGTGCTTTCTTAATCGTTCCAATCGCCATCGTAAGATCCATGGTTGCATCTTCTTGGTCGTGCTCCTCGGACTGTCGACGCTTTCGCAAACTAGTACGCCGACTTGCAGGGCGTTTTGCAGGGCTACCTTGGGATACGTCAAGTAGCGAGACCCTCCTCTTAAGACTCTTCCTCCTGTTCGCTGGTTTATACGATGCCGCCATTGCCTGTATGCTACCAAGTGGCATAGTGAGCTCCATACTCATGTCCTCGTCCATATCTGAGCTCGCTGCGTCCGAAAGTTGTTGTTGCTGCTGTTGTTGCTGCTGCTCCTGTTGTTTTTGGAATTCTTGTGGTACGATGCGGCCCACTGCACGCGTGATATCCATGCTCATGTCGTCATCGTCGTCGTCGTCGGCTACGGTGCGTGCTGGAGAGAACAGAGGGTTTGCATTCTCTTTATCGTACTGTGCAACAAAGCTCTTTTTCGCCCAAGGCTTGAAAGATGCAGTAACCTCGTCTTGTGCAATTTCCATGGTCATGTCTCCATCATTGTCATCGAAGTCCAGCTTCTGAGTGCCTGCCAGGTTCGCTGCTTCTCGGAGTGCAGCGTCTAAACGAGCGCTGCTCTGGGACGAGTCCGCAACGTCCGGGGAAGCGCCCAGATGATCTGTGGCATCTTCAATATCTTCAGAGTCGCTGCTCTCGTTGTTTCCCTCAGGCGAAGCATTATCCCCACTTAACGGGCTTGAGGAGTAGACGTCGTCTGGGTTGTTGAAGTTCATTGGTGGTATACCCGAGCTGCGACGGTTCTTCTTCTGATGTTGCGCGCGCGCAGAAGCAGGTGAGGAACTAGGTTCTGGCTGAGGCTCTTCGGTTTGTTCAGGTGGTGTAGACGGTGGCTCGGCGGGGTCTGATGGAGGGGCAGGCGATGCCGGTGTAGATGCTTGTGAGACGCTCGAGGCTCTGCGCGTGGCGTCTGATGAGGCGGAAGAAGTGGTCGCATCGCGCATGTACTCGACTACGTCCCATGTGTGTAAAGTGGCTTCTGGGGCGAATGACACGCGTCGCCTTGCTAAACACTTGTCAGTCATGCCTCCAGAACATTCACATGCTCTAAACACGTACCCAGCGACTTGCGACGGGCTTCGCGCCGTTTCTTCTCGTCCTCATCATTCGAGGCTAGAATGGACTTGACAGCGGGGATGAAGGCGGACTAATGGGTTAGCAACATGCAATTTCATGATCGCACACATGAAGCTTACCTTCCTGCGGTTTCCAGCCGTCTCCTTCAGTGGGGGCGCTTCCAATTCCCCAATACCTCCAGGGCCGATACTCTTACTACGCGTCTTTTTCTTTGGTGACAATGCTGATTTCTTCAGAGGCTGCGTAGAAGGCTTGAACGAGCCATTCGCAATCAAGCCGTCGGCAATATTCTCTTTGCCTGCTTGCGCCATGGTGCAGTTGTGGATTCTGTTTGTGGTGGTGTTCGGGATGATGGCGTTGATGTAAACATGAAAAGGCGCCAACCCAAACAATGGGGGTATGAGGCCCGTGCATACATCGCCTGGTCCTGTGACCAGCGTTCCCCGCATCTTGCATTGCATTGACAGCTGCAAGAATTCACAGCCATGTTTGGTCTATCGTCTAACTCAAGTCTACCTAAACGCCCCGCTTCTACGTAGATAAATGCACCCAAGAAGGCTGAATCTATCCGCCTTGGACTTCAGAAAGGCACATCCATGTCCTCAACACTCTCCTCCTCCTCCTTCTTCTTCCCACTCTCCTGGTCGTGCAAGACCTCTTTGATGAACCCGATCAACGCGTTAACGCTAGTCTTCTGCGTACTCGGTAGGAAATGACCTCCGGGATGGTACACAACATACTTCTCTTCGTCGTGTTCACAGGCCTGCACCAATGCCAGACTCCTCGCCTCCTCAACCACAACATCCTGTGTGCCTATGAAATGTAACGTTGGTGTACTGATCTTAGGTTCATAGAATGCGTGATAAGGGTTCTTTCCACGCGCGGCGAAGCCACTGTAGCAGACTGCAAACTTCAGCGGCGGATGAATCGTTCCCTCTACATAGCCAGTGTCCTCTTCGAAAGACTCTGGGAACCTCATGCCGCCCTTAGAGTATAGTTTCTCAAACGCAGCGCGGCGATCCGGCTCGAGTAGACTCGCGACCATAGCTGCCATTGCACCACCCTGTGAGAACCCCACAACACCGTCAAAAGGACCCTGTTCTTTCAATACGCTTGCGATGTGAGCCAGGCCCTGCTCGATGCCTTCATATGTATATGGTTCTCCTGAACCTTTCCTCCTCCACCACCCCCACGCATCAATCTCCTGCTCCTCTCCCTCCTTCCCATCGTTTCCCTCGCCATCTTTCCCCGTACTACCCGCCAGGAACGATTCGTCGGCGGGTGTTAAACGTATCGGCGCGGTAGGATACACAAATTCTATGCCCTTAGGGAAGGCTTTCTGTAATGTTTTTCGCAAGGCACCAGTTTTGGCCTGGAATAGAGACCCGGACTGTGTGTAGCCATGTATCATCAGTAGCTTTATGGGGCGGTCTGGAGGCGGGGCGGCGGCCATGGCGTGCCAATGGGATCGGACGTGGATGTTGGCGAGCGTGTAGAGACGTGGGTCTGCGAGGGCAATGAAGTGTTGGAAGCGCATGTACAGTATGCGCAAGTGAAGTAGAGCGCGAAATTGAAAAGAAAGTTTGTAGAGGGCGTAACGCTCGCGTTTGTAATTCGCTGGGAAAGGTTTAAAATGATACCGATTTTCGGGATACCCGATTGCGTCATACTAGCCTTCCTTCTTACGCCTGCAGAGAGAACAACACGGCATGTTCTGGATGACTGAACCAACGATACATATATGATAGGGCTTGCTTGAAATGAACAGGTAGCTAAGTTCAATCTCTACAACAATTATTCACAATTGAGTCCCGTACGATTTCCATGCTGTCTCTTCACACGTGCCAATAACAACCGAACGCCCTGAGGGCATCCCACCTGTACGTTCAGTGGTCATTTTTTAAACTGAGAAGTCTGATCATGATCACCACTGGCCGCCGTTTCGCTTGGGGCTCATGTGCTCCCACAGTAGGCTCTTAAAGGGTCATGTTGGAGCAGGTATGATTAATTGAATTAATGTAGACATATCTCTTTGACAGTATTAGTTGAATCCTACTAGCTGTCGAATCTGGGGTGGAACTTTTGGGACCTGTGGTCCGTTGCAAAGGCCGTCAAGCCAAGGTGTCGTGAGACCGAAATTCTCCTCAGGCGAGATGGTTGAGACGTAGTCTTTTCTACCGCAGATCATGGCATCCCAGGTGCCATTCAAGTCTGTTGATACTTGTTGCGTTGACGCATAGCGTTGTTTCCAGCATTTTTCGGTGATCTTGCAAAATGCATGCTGGTCGACAGGAAATTCCCCTGCGCGGAAGCGGCGCTGAATTTCCTCCTCGTCGTTGGAACTATCTAGATCTGGAAATATCTCATGACCCATCATAATGAAATAAATAACACCTCCGAGAGCGAACAGATCCGTCTTGATTCTTGCGTGGTCTGCGGGTTCGCGCGGAAGGTATGCTTTGGTAGATTCAAGCGAAAGTCCATCGAACAAAATGTCCCCGTCCACAGAGAAGTGTTGACCCTGAAAGTCAGCTAGCTTCAGGTCAAGCATGGCGTCCAGTAGAAAATCATCATGACGAATATCGCAGTGGAAGATCCGTTTAGAGTGGACATAGCTCACAGCTTCCGTGGCTTGTATACACCAAGTAATCCGTTGCTCAAGAGGCGTACCTGGCGAAGCGGTAACGAAGTCGTGCAAGTTACCACGTGGAGCAAACTCTAAGAGCAGACAATCTTCAGTTAGACCCTTAGATTTCACGATGCGGGGATGATGTCCAAGGATATCGAGCATACTAGCTTCGATCTGGATCTCAGGTTTTGTCTTTCCATGGATTTGCGGGTATTTGAGGACGGTGGTGTCATTGACTTGTCCAATCCAGCAGTCACCGCCGCGCGCAATAATGCGCTCGACTGTTGAAGGAAGGTATCGCTGAATCGAAATGTATGTAATGTGAGCCATTGAGGAATGTGACACTAGTGCAAAGCTGGGAAGACTCGGCCAATTAAGTATGCTTGAGATGAAGGAATGGCCGCAGTATCACGTGAAACCACGTCACCAATTACCTCACGTGGATACAAATTGCGCTTAAACATTGTACTTTAAGCCACAATAATTCTCTGGAGACATCCCAAGATTCTTTTATTAATCCCCAAACCTCAACCTCTGTAGTGCACGATCAGACTCATGGGTAACTTATCTATATACCCCTTATTCCCCCCCCCCCCCCCTATTTCTATTTTTCACCTCTTTACACTTTATTACAGTCTGTAGCCCTTGGCGTTGTTGTTGCAAGTTTGCAGTTTCTGTCTATACATCCTTGCTTTTATTAATACAGATGCTGCTGTGTTTACCCTACCCACAGCCTTATAGTTTTCTAACAAGACCTATTTCGCAGTTAGAAACGTGCTTTCATTTAAGTAATGCGGATGTGATTTTCGCCTACTAACAATAAAGCATAATGTTTAGGTACTGGCCAATCACCTGGCATTTGAAAGGGAACTGCTTTCCATTAATCTCTTAAAATCGCCGTCTACCTTCTAGGTCCTCGAGAGAGAATATCCCTTCTTGTACAAGGCATGCTTCCGCCTGTGCTAAAGCTATTTGATGGGGTTTTGCTTAAATGGTGGGGTTGAACACTTCAACGTGGGGCAGGCGATGCACGCCGAAATTCAAAGAGGCCATTTCTCAAATATGAGGTTAACCTGCAACTAAAATTCAATTAAAGCACAGATACCGTGCACCTAACGATATGCAGGCTGTTAGGCTCAGAACATAAAATCCGTAGTAATTTGTCGGACGGAATCTCGAATTCTTCAAGTTGAGCCCACAGTGCTCTGACCAATGAGAGCGCAGCTTTAAGCTGACAATCAGAAGTTTGCTTGCGTCCCATACGTTCTTAGTCAAATAGCCTTGCTTTGTAGGGCAATTACATGTTAAAGAAGCAGCGTTGTTTTATTAGGTGGCTCGCTGGGTAGTGGGAGTTCATAAGGCCGTCACGCACGGTAGGTAGTGCACGACTCTTGGCATTGCGTACAAATGCGCCCTCAAGGTTATCACCTCCTGTCCACTGCCCGCTGAAGCTCAACCCTATGCCGCCATGAGCTTTCGACCAATATCGCCGTGGCCAATTGCAGCCCGGGACGCGAACAAACTATGCCTGCGATGTTGGCGAAGGCTCGCAAAAGCGCCACTGCAGTCGCGAAGGCCGATTTCTTCGAATCTATCACATAGAGAGGACGCCATAGCTGCCGGGAGAAGCGGTGATGCATTCGGCAATGGCTACTTCCGGGCGAATCCAATCCTGAAAGATACTTTTTGGAGTTCAAGACCTGAATTACAGAGTTCAATCCTGTCTATAAGATCGGCGAACGCCGGAGGGCAGCAAGCGGCGAAGGATGATGGCACAACTGGCACAGAAGAGGTGTTACCGCATAGGCGGCGGAAGAAAGCAAAAGAGCAGGCATTGGACCCTCATGAGACGGCGTATCCTATTCCACACGATGCATCGTCGAAACTGGCACACATTTCCTCAAGCCTCCCGCAACAGTCACTCAAACGCATAATGACTACGTACCTCTCCCTATCGAAACCGCGCCTCTCCTTCCTCGTTGTCCTCACTGCAACTGCCGCATACTCGCTATACCCCGTACCAGGGCTGCTTGCACCCGCAGCAACAGCCACCCCGTCCCTCTCGACCCTCACACTGTTATTCCTCACATCCGGTACTGCGCTGTGCTCGGCATCTGCAAATGCCTTCAACATGATCATGGAGCCCGCACATGATGCTAAGATGAGCCGCACGCGTAACCGACCTCTCGTCCGGAAGCTCATCAGCCCACGAGGCGCCATCGTCTTCGCCGTCGCATGCGGAGTGCTGGGTACTGGCGCCCTCTACTACGGCGTCAACCCCACGACTGCGTTTCTTGGCGCTGCCAACATCTTTTTGTATGCGGGCGTGTACACACCCATGAAGCGCATGCATGTACTGAACACATGGGTTGGCGCGATAGTAGGAGGCATCCCACCGCTCATGGGTTGGACGGCTGCGGCAAGTCAATACGCCCATGATGGGACATGGGAAGAATTGCTGTTTGGGGAGGGCTCCGCTGGCGGATGGTTGTGCGCTGCGCTTTTGTATGCCTGGCAATTCCCCCACTTCAATGCGCTGAGTTGGGCTATCCGCGACGAGTACAAGAACGCGGGCTATCGCATGTTAGCCTGGGTAAATCCCGGCATGAACGGACGAGTCGCACTGCGATATTCCATCTTGATGTTTCCTGTCTGCATCGGATTGTCATACTGCGGCATAACCGACTGGAGCTACGTAGCCACGAGCAGCGTCGTCAACGTTTGGATGGCGCTCAAAGCTTGGCAATTCTGGAGAGCCGAGGGGCAGAAGGGAACGGCAAGAGGCCTGTTCTGGGCTAGCATCTGGCACCTTCCCATCGTCATGGTATTAGCCATGGCTCAAAAGAAGGGACTAGGAGAACGTCTTTACCGGAGTATATTCGGGTACTCAGACATTGACGAAGAGGACCTGTACTATGAAGTTGGCGAGCTTGAAGAGGAGGAGAAGAAACAATTGGCCGTCGTCGAAGGCAGGCCAGGCGCGTGAGATTGGCATGTCCTAGACCTATGTTGCACGCTGGCTTAAGCATGGCAACTTCATTCCCCATTCCTGCACACCCGTTCACGATCGCTCGATCAACGGGTACATGTCTCTATACCCCACTGTATTATATGTCCTCAAACACTTTCCTGTCGCCCCCCCCCCCCCCCAAAATTTGATAATTTACTTCGTCATTATCCCGCCATACTTCTATTAAAAAGGCCAATGTATCCCTGCCGCCATCGCATATCGCTTCAAGTAGTCGCCACTTCCAAAAAACCCGGGTCATGTGTTTCGACTATCAAGTGCAGAGTGTAGCAAGACAGCCACTGGTAGAGTAAGCCTGTTGTGGGGTTTAGCGAAAGATATCTATATTATCTCGTGAAATGCACTGTTACAGATGTACAAAACCGCTGGGAGACGATGAACAGAGATAAGAGTTGGCTGTCGTATTACTAAACAAGGTTTTGGTGCCCTCAGTGTTGAGCCCACGGCTCTACGTAGACCCGCCCTGTAACGCCCTGTTACGCCCCACTATTTACCGACTTGTACTATCTATCCATAGCTCATGTTTGTTCAAAATCTAACAGTTTTTGTCCTCTTATCATCTTAGCCCGTAACACCTAACCTCAAGATAGCTTCGTTAAGCAACTATGGCCAGCACCAGCACCACTCAAGAAGTACTCCACATGGTTGGGAACAACGGCATCAACGCGGGACGAAGCAGACTCCCTACTAAGCTTCCGAATGACTTCCTGTCTAGTTTCCCCAAACTTTAGAAAGATCAAGCCGGCCACCTCCACCATTTCTACAATCTAGCTTCCCAGCCTGGCGGTGAATGGCACCATATGGGTAGCCAGGAACCTGGAGTTGTGGGAGTCACTGCCTGGTAAGCCGAAAAGAGATAGGAATATGTAGGAATGACTGCTGACGGCACGAAAGGGCATGTGCATTCATGAACAGCTTGGATCCGCAAGCCTGGAGTACCAAGGAAAGGGCAGAAGATTGGCGAATGAGACGAAAGAAGTACCTCGTCAGCCTTTTCCGCAGCCGTTATATGGTTATATTGCTCAGTGGATATCTGAAGTCGCGGACCAAGCCCTCAACGATGGCCTTTTGCGTCACGCAGACACATTCCCTGATCCTTCATGGGGGAGAGATGGCTTCTTCTACCCGCGCAACGACAACCAATCGGATGGAGATGAGATCTGGAAACTCATGGAACCTTACACGGGTAATGAAGCCATCGTGTATGCGCGCCTCAACGTTCCGGACGGCCAGAAAAAGATGTTGGAGAAGCTGTGGTCAAAAGAGCATTTCACGAGCTTTCCCTTTGTTGATGAGATTGACCTTGCTTCTGATGTTGATTTCCTAAAGGGAAACTGGGATTCGAGAAAGGAAGCTTTTGTTGTCACCATGCGGACTTGGAATGGTTTCACGAAAACGTGAGTTGCAATCTCCGTTGCATTCCATGAGTAAGATACTGACGGCCTGTAGCGTCCGGTTCTTTCTCAAGAACTTGCCTGCTGGCCGGTATGGTATCTATAGGAATGAAGATGTATTTAAAGTGCAGGATGTAAACGTAAATGCGGAGACCGTGGAGGCAATCGTTAAAGTGGGAGCGGGGGACACGGATATTGTTTTACTAAAGTCAGTCTGATAAGCAGAATTCTCAGATCGTAGTCAACTCAGATGGCAGAAGCGAGAAGACTGAGATGTTCTGTCGGCAGCACCACAAGATCGCTAGGTTGCTGTATCGTAACTGCCAAGGTAGTGTTGTTTGGGAAGCCTCGTACCTGTCTCGGCGTGCGGCTTGACTTCAACAAAGTTGCACTCACCTATATTCTGAGGTCGTATCTGAAGACGGCAGTTGCCCAAAAGGCATGAGCTGCACACGGCAGTTGCCCAAAAGGCATGCGCTGCACACGGCAGGCGTTCTTCAAGATCATCCCAATAGAGTAGCGGCGAATTTCCCTTCGAACTTACCAGTCTCTTCTGCCAAACCGCACACGGCATATTCCATTTTCAGTATGGAGAAGCTGGTCATGCTCTACATGCACAGTGAAGGAAAGCTCGATACTTGAGTAGCATCTCGTGTCTCGCATGCATTTAAAGACTTACCATCGATACCCAGCACACTTCGTTACATCAACTTGATTTTCCTATTGCTCCCACAACTACTAAGCATCCTAGCTGCACTCTGCCATTCCTCTGCTGAGCTTCCCAGCCTCTCACACTCGAACCCTAGCTCTATCGGCGGAACCACAAATATCAGCACTTACCAAGACAACTCCCTAGAGACAGTTTACAGAGTAATCTCCTTCCAAAAATGATCTGTAACATTGTTACCCTATACTTCGCTGCTCTCTTCTTGCGGTACGCTTCAGGCGCATCATACCCACAGCCGAACTCAACATTTCTGGAAAACTATACAATTTGCAACTCGACCGTTCGTCTTTGTGATGGCGATCTCAACGCTGCCAAACCCCCTCCCCTCAGCTCGAGCGAATACGTATGCCACGAAGTTTACCCAGCCGATCTCACCGTCCTCAACGCGCGCTACCCCAATTACGATGTCGACCATCTACATCAAGCCAAGCAGTTCTTCATGTTACGTCGCCAAATCAAAGATGCCGGGGAAATCGCTACGCGAGTGCAGTTTCAGGGCCTGCCCAATAGCACTTCGAACTACACCTGTCGCCTCGAATTCGTCCTGCCACGCCTTGAGCTTCAGAAAATTTCTGGCACGAACCCAAGCTTCCAGGTATACCAAGTTGAGCGCGAAGCTGATGCGATTGCTTCATGGAATTCGTATGAGGGAGAAAAGGGTGCCTTGTTGTTCGGTACAGTCAATGGTGAAAGCCAAGCGCTAGAGAGAACGAGGAGCGTTGGGGGCGTTGCCGCGGTCAACGCGACGGCATGTAACGAGACATTATCATTTCAGATGGGCATGATGTACGACAGTCCGTCTGCGCCTAACTACTGGGAGTTCTCGAATGTTGCGCCTCCCGCATTCCCGGTTCAGGGGTTCAGGATTATGTACGGATGTTGAGTAGAGGTGTCATGGCCTGTCTCCCTTCAAAGTTGACGCTAGATAGCGAGTCGGCTTTGATGGCAGTCACCACTGTGGACGATTCTGTTAATTTCTAGTATTTTCAGTTTGTTCACATCAACAGTGTAAAATGTTGACTTCCGAGCTTTGGTTGTGATAACCAATTTCTTGTCGTCCCGCTTCTATGCGTCACACCGTCCCATCAATTGTAGGGACCTTCGCCCACTGGTCAATGTGCTATTGGCTTTGGGACGCCTACCTAAAGGTCCATATAGAACACGACGCGCTTTCGGCTCCCACGCAATGTTATTGATTGCAACAGTTTCTCAAATTTGCGATAATTATCATTTGAGAGCATCTTTTTGCGTACAAGCCTAAGAAACACGGAAGTTTTAAGTGGCTCATTGGTTTGGGGGCATCGCTATACTACTGGATGGCTACCATACTCTTTGCGAAAGAAAATTAAATATCCTGCAAAACGTTATCCATCTGTGATGGTTTGAAGCAGGTGGTTCTTACTAAATGTGACTGTTGGATGACCACTGATTCCTTGTTTCTTTTCGCACACCATAAGTTCGACCAATCCCCTTACTACTCTCGACACTGGATGCGCATACCGTGTTTGTTCTGTGGGAATGCCTCTCCTACCCGTAACGACCGTCCACAATTTGGTATCTCGCGAATGATGAGAACATGACTTCCTAGACAACGTGAACAGAATATTACGTGAAGAAAGCGTTCATTACTACGAAGTGAACGCCGTCAGGTGGAAATCAGTGAAAAGCACCCTCCCATAGAAGCTAACTTCGATAACAGTATATTGAACGTACCTGAAGAGTTAGAAACTCCTTTCGACGAGCTTTGAAAACGAACTATGAGAAGACAGGCAAATGTGGAGAATGTTGAGTGCGAGAAACTAGTTCTTGGAACAGCTCGATCCATACCGCATCTAGATGGAATAGGATGCGGAAGCATATATAGTGTTAGATCTTGTATTTGCTGCTAATAGCCCTTCTAGTTAGCCCTTCTAGTTGGGAGTTAGGCTGTTGATGCTGTTGCAAAACATTAATCCTGATTAACTATCATGCATCTTTCTTTCGTTCTGTAAACACATAAGTGCAAGCATAATGTGAAAACTCGGCGAACACCGCAATGAGAAATTGCGAGCTGCTTTGTAATTCTGTATAGCTGTGCTACTTGTATTCCTCCAGAAAGGTTGTTAAAGAAGATGATGTCATAGGAAACGGAGCGATGGTTACCCGCGCTTAGGCTCGCAAGGTTTGCCTAGTTAGTGCTGCCTCAGCCCTTCGCGACTGCATTTGCATCCTTCCCACGCGAATTGCCCACCAATTAGATAACCTTAGAATCGTTGAGGATTGCTTCAAGCAATTGGCTTCATGCCATCTGGGCCGTTTCAGCTACAATCACATCAGCCGTTCTTCAACAATATAATGCTGATGCCGTGCTTGCCTGGGGCAAACCCAACTGGGCAGCCCGCTTTCTTTCGTTTATGCCATCGTCATGCAGCCTCCTTTGGAAGATGGTCAGTTCATTCCGGATACCTATGCGCAGCATTTTATACTCCAACAAGCACAAGCTGCTGCTGCCACTGCCGTCCAGACTGTAACCGCTGGACCAACGAGACAGGAGGCCCTATTACAAAAAACCGACCTCCTCACTCCCCATGCCAAGGACGATGAAGTCTCACCCCCTCCATATGGCGAGATCTATGTTGAGATTTGTAACGAAAAAGACGGCTTAGGCACCAGCGCATCTGTTACCGGCGACGGCCGTGTCGATATTCGCATCAACCAGCTCAATCGTCGTTTGTCCCAGGTCTTCACTCCTGCGTTACGTGAACACATACAGAGTGTCCAAAATAGCAGCCCGCCTCCTGCTGCGTATATTCCACCTTCATTAGGAGGCGAATAAGGAGTTCCTCCACCCCCACCGCTGAATGTCGTTGTCCATGTCGTCGGTTCGAGAGGAGACGTGCAGCCCTTCGTTGCCCTAGGAAAAGTCTTGAAAGATACCTATGGCCATCGAGTACGCCTAGCGACTCATCCTAACTTCAAGGAGTTTTGTGCAAGAGAATGGCCTAGAATTTTTTAGTATTGGCGGCGATCCCTCCCAACTGATGGCTTTCATGGTCAAGAACCCTGGATTGATGCCGGGCTTTCGCAGTCTTGCAAGTGGGGATGTCGGCCGACGGAGAAGAGATGTTGCCGACTAGAAATCTAGTTCTATAAGTCTAGAATTTTACTTTAGTTTAATATAGCCTAGTTATAGAGATATCTACTTCCTATACAAATATAAACTTTTTAACTAAGCTATATTAAGGTAAAGTAAAATTTTAGACTTATAGAGCTAAGCTTTTAGATACTAAAACTTCAAGAGATATTAAAAAAAGTTAACAAAGAAAGAAGTTATATAAGAAATAAGATTTTTTAAAGGTATAAGTTGTCACGGATGGTTGCGTGTTAACTGGGTCCGCCAAACTCGCTTATCGTTAGCTCGCCCACCGGCAATTGTGCTTATAAGG
This sequence comes from Alternaria gansuensis, assembly GCA_009289805.1. Classification (NCBI taxonomy): domain Eukaryota; kingdom Fungi; phylum Ascomycota; class Dothideomycetes; order Pleosporales; family Pleosporaceae; genus Alternaria; species Alternaria gansuensis. The sequence continues at coordinate 59,487 of WBOK01000181.1, read as the reverse complement.
GGCTCCTTACCTGCAGGGATACCTATAGGTATTATTGCTTGTAATATACACATATTATTATTCTAGAGCTATCTCTTACTATCTTCTATAGGGTAAAGCAAGTACTATTGCCTAAAGCTACTTCTTATAGAATAATACCTTCTTCTACAGGCTAATAGTCTAGAAATAGCTCTCTTAACATAATTTAATACTTAAAGTAATTAGAAAAGCTAGAGCCTTACTATATTTAAACTCTCTAATCCTCTTTAAACTTTATTAAGGCTTACTACACTTAAAAAGCTTAAAAAGCGTACTTAAGGCGTACCTATAATGCTTAAAAAGCGCATTAACGCTATAAAAAAGTAATGTAATAAACTTTAATTTTTATAATAATTATAAAAGTTAGAAAAAAAAGTAGCATAACTAAAAAAATTTAAATAATTTTTTTTTAAATATACTAGCACTACTAACTATATTATTTTACGCGCAAAATGCACTAAAAGTAATACTTACTATATATATATAACACGCGCTAAAACTTAAAAACTTAAGTTTTATAAAGTAGCATTTTAGCTACTACTATAAAAATTTAAAAGAAATAATAATAAAGTAATTTAAGTAATATAGTATTTTAAAGTAAATTTTTAAAAGCTTTAGTATACTTACTATAAGTATTTTTTTAAAGTAAAAAAAGAAGTACTAACTTAAAACTACTTAAAGTAATATATACTTAACCTAGTTTTAAACTTTATAAACTATAGCTTTAAAGTAGCAACTATACATATATATACTATATAGTAAAAAAACTAAACTATTTAATTATTTATAACTTATTTTAATATTTTTAAAAGTTAACTCTTAATATATACTAAAGTATAAAAAGTTTAGTACTTTTTTGCAAAACTAAAGCCTAAACTATAGTATATAATTACTAACTACTATTAAATTTTTATAACTAAAGAAAACCTTATTACGCTTAGATTTATACTTAAGTAGAATTTACGTAAAGCACTTATTACGTATAATTTACTTTACTAAAGCACTTTTATAAAGAAAAATTTTTTTTTTATAGCTACTATACTAGACGCACCTAAAAAGCGTAAAAATAGTAATAATATTATATACTTTAAGTACTAAAAAAAAGAATACTACGCTAATAAGTGCTAAAGTAGTAACTTTAATAAGGTTTTAGTTAATATAAACTAAATAAAAAAAAGTTAAGCTTTACTATAAACTTAAAGTTAGTAAAACGCGTATCAATAAATATTTTATTAAGAATATAGCGTGTGTAATACACATATTTAGTAACTATAGTAAAAAAAAAACTTAAAGTTATTTTAAACTTATAAGTAGATATTAGCTTTATTAGTTAAAAAATAGCTATAAAAATAAATTTAAAACTTCTTTAAAATATAAAACTACTTTACTTAAGTTAAATTAGACTTTAAAAGCAAAATATATATGTAGTATATAAGCTTTAGCTATACTTAATAAATAATAATAGTATAAAGCGTATTATAAAAGTTACTGCGTATAAAGTAAATAAAAAAAAAGTATTACTATTACTTAGTAACTTTTTCTTAAGCTAAAAAAGCATTTATATTAACTATAAAAAGCAAATATAGCATTAGAAATATATAAAAGTAAATATTAACTTAGTAGCTACTAAAGCATTCTTAAAAAATGTAAGACTTACAAATTTAAAAACTTACTTTTTAAAAGTACTTTAAAGTAATAGCATAAGTATTAAGCTTAAAGTATATATACTAAACGTATTTACAGCGCAAGTGCAGCATATACTTAATATATTATAAAATTATACTAATATCTTTAATAATAAAGCTGCTAAAACTTTCTTATAGCTAAAAAACTTAGATTACATAATTTCTATTTAATAAAGCAAAGAACTTCTTTATAGGCCTTTTTATACTTTTTTTTTATAAGCTTTAAGTGCTTTATAAATATATTAAGAAAGTACTATAGAAAGAATAAATTTGTTATAGCACTAGCCTTATAGGCGCACTAATACTATTTATACTAAAAAAAAATAGAACTCTTTGCCTTTATGTAAATTATTAAAGTTTTAATGCTGTTATAATAAAAAATTGTTGCCTGCTTCTCTTAATTAAAAAGACACTAGACTGCTTATTAAGTATATACTACTACATACAGTGGGGTGACAAAAAAAAAAGAAATCAAAAAAGTTATAGTTTTCAAAGCTTTATACCTTTATACTTACACAACAAATCTATCTCCTCTATTAGTAATATACTAGAAAAGCCTTCTTAAAGTATTTACAATACTCTTTATTAAAAAAAAAAATACTCCTTTATCTTTTATTAGCTCTAAACGAGGTTGTCCTTCTAAGATCTCAAATAAAGCAAAAAGAGTGCTTAATAGAGACCTTACAAGAAGCCCTAAAAAGGCAATTCAACGTCTATTAGGAGAAAATAGTATAGATCTTTTAATTAGAAGCGTACAACGCTTTCTAAAAAAGAAAAACTATTCTACTTATATTTCTTAAAAAAAGACGCCTTTAGACACTAAAAAAGCTTACAATCGTTATTTAAAAATATAAACTTTTATAAAGTTATATTTTTAGACAAGTCTGCTATTAAGCGTAAGCACAGTGCTAGGACAGAATACTATTAAATAAAGCACAATAATAGGCTAGGAAAGAAAATTGTTTCTACAACAAATACAAGTAAGTCCTAAAAAACTCTAACTATTAAATAATAAACTATATTGTATCTCTAATATTTTTATTATTTTAATCTATTTTTAGAATATTAAAAAGATTCTAATTCTTATAATAAAACCTGCGATCAAAAAAGGTAAGTTATATATATTTTAGTATAGCCCTTGTAGTTATGGAGATATAAACCTTTGAAAACTATAACTTTTTTGATTTCTTTTTTTTTTGTCACCCCTCTGTAATATTAAATCTCAAAAACGCCTATTATTGTCTAAGAATTAAGGTAGAAGATAAGTAGAAGACTACTTTTAAGACATAATATAGACATTTTAAATATCTTGTTATGCCTTTTAGGCTTACAAACGCCTTAGTAAGCTTTTAAGCTTATATTAATAAAGCTTTAAAAGAGTACTTAGATTATATATATATAGTCTATCTAGATAATATTCTTATTTATACTTATAATAATAATATTGTGCTACACTAGCGTGCTATACGCGCTGTACTTAACTTTTTATAAAAAGTAGAGTTATATATAAACTTTAAAAAGTATATATTTACTTTAAGCAAAGTTTATTTTTTAAAATTTATTATTATAATAAGTAGTATTTGCGTAAATCTAGCGCATATTGCTACTATTAAATAGTAGCCTACACCTACTAATATTAAGAAGCTATAGTCTTTTTTAGAATTTATAAACTTTTGTTAGTATTTTATTAAAAACTATGCTATAGAAACAGCACCTCTTATAGATATCTTAAAAGGGAAATAGGCGTTTTACTAAAACAAAGATATATATACTACCTTTACAAGGCTAAAGCAACGCTTTATATATACGCCTATTCTACGCTACTTTAAAGATACACGTGTAATTCATATTAAAATAAATACTTTAACTTTTGTTATTTTAGGTATATTATTCTAACTTTTTAAAAATAAAAAGTAGTATTTTATTACATTTTACTTATAAAAACTACAAAGCGCTAAGCTAAACTATAAAGTGTATAACTTTAAACTTTTAGCTATTATATAAAGTTTTAAGAAATAGTAACACTACTTAAAAGGCACTTAATACACTATATAGGTGTTAACTAATTATAATAACTTGCGCTCTTTATGCGCTGTATAAAAGCTAAACTAGTGTTAAGCACGCTAGGCTCTATATTTAGAGGCTTTTAATTTTAAAGTTAAATACTGCCTAGAGCGTATAAATTCTATAGACAGACTATTAAAAAAAGTAGATTATAAATAAAAGAATTTGTTATTAACTTAACTATTGCCTACACTGTAGAACAAACTTCTAGTAAAAGTAGAGTATAGTAGAATAAAAGGTTTTATAACTTAGTATAGCTAGAAAGGCGTATATAAGATGTATATAGCTAATATTTGTAGAATAAAGAGTATCTAAACTACTAGTGCTATAAGGTGTACACTATGTGTACTACGCTCTCTAGCTAAAGTATTAGTTAGTAGCAAACCTATAACAGTAGAGTTAAAAGCTTTAATAAATAAACTACGCTAGTTATAATAAAAAAACGCTTTTACTTTACAGCAAGTTGCAAACTTTATATAAGCAGTATATACTTAAAATAGTAGTAGCGTATAAGTATAGCGTGTTAACAACAAAGAAGTTTTAAGATATAAAAGTAGAATTTATATTCTACTAAAATAAGCTATTAGGCAGGAGATTTTATTATAGAATTATAACACGCGTATAGTAGGTTATTTTAGCGTTAGTTATTACTATTACTAGTTCTTAATAAGATATTTAAAGAAGTAAGCCTTAATTTTGTAATAAAGCTACTACTAGTAAAAAATAATAGTTTAAGTTATATATTTAATGTAATTCTTATAATTATTAACTACTTTTTAAAAATAGCAATTTATATACTTATATTAAAAATGCAAAATATAAAATAATTTGTAGAATTCTATTTTAAATATATTATTTTAAAATATAGAATTTAAAAAAGTATTATAACTAATTATAGTTTAATTTTTACCTTTGTATTTTAGATAGAAATATACTACTAATTATAAGTAAAGCGTAGGCTAAGCACAGCCTTCTACTTATAAATAAATAGGCAAACTAAATACTAAAACTAGATAATAAAGTAATACTTAAGGACGTTTGCTTTAAAGAAATAAAATAATTAAGTGTTACTTTTACTAACTATATAATCTGTATACAACAACTTTATCTATAAATTAATAAAGATAATACTTTTTTATATAGTATATAGTAAGCATTTATTGCTTATATTGCCTTTTCAAAATAGCAGGCTAGAAAAAGAAGTACTAGATACTATAAATAGAGTGTAGCGCATGTATAACGCATGTATAATAGCAAAAGAATACCTCCTAATAGTATAAGAATATTAATACTAATACTATAATAAAAAATATAAACTAAAAATTTTTTACTAAAAAAACTTAGTTTGCCTTAGTACAAAAAATATTAACTTAGCTTACTAACTTAGTAAAAAGCTTTTTAGCAAGTTTATAAAACTATTTTAAGTATAAAAAGTAGTTAAAATATAGGCTTACTAACTATAACTACTACTTTACTATTATATTTATAATATTTATTATGTCTTTTTACTAGAATAATAGGAATTACGTAGTAGTTAAGAAAATAATACTTACGTACTAGAAATTAGCTCTAAGAGTAAAGAGATCTAGAAAGTTAAAAAAATATTAAGGAAATAAATTAAAAATAGCTAGCTAGAGTATTAGCTATAATAAAAAGGCTATAATAAATTATAGAATACTTAGACTCTAGCATTGCAGTTTAAGAATATAAAAAAACTAATTAAAAAATATAAGTATAAGCAAAGATTATTACGTTTTAAGTATACTAAAGAAATATACTAAGTATTATTGCTGTATACTTAAGGTGCAAATTAGGTATCTAAATAAACAAAACTATAAGTATAAAAATAATTTACTTTTATTTATTATTAAAAACTTCTTACTACTAGCACAAACTTTATTATTACTACTTATATTATTACTACTACTTTTAGCACTACTATTATGCGCGCTATCTGCGCCTAGACTACGCTTAAAAAGCAGTACGTTATTATTACTTAAGCTTTTATTATTATTTTTATTATTACTAGCGGGACTAGCAATCCTAGCTGCATAACTAGTAATTAACTTAAAAGTAGCTACTATATAGCGCTATTTTACTAAGATTAAGCTTAAAAAATAAGGTAAGAATGTTAGTACCTAAGTAGGTATTTTTAATAAAGTACTAGTATATGTAGTAATATAGTAGTAGTTAAAAAGCTTAAAGTTAAATTAGCGCTAGCATTATATAAGCTTAATACTAGTAGTAATAATAGTAAAGTTAGTTTTTAGAAAATTAGTATTAGTAACTATAGTATTAAAATAGAAGCAAAGTTAGTATAAATAATTTAAATACTTATTAAGTACTTTAAGAACTTATTTAAATCAGCTAAAGCGTAGTTAATAAAATAAAAAGACTTATTTTAGTATAACTACTATAGTTGCTTTTAGCATAATAGTTGTAATAATAATACTTAGTCTTTTTATAAATTTTCTTTTACTTAGTAATATTTTATACGCAACGCAGGCAGCTTATATATAAAGTAATAAAATTAATAGTTTTTTTAAGTATACTAAACTTATATAGCTAAGTATTTTATAAGTAGAATTTCTTAATATACTTAAAATTTAGATAGTAAACTATAATAAAAATTAAAGCTTATTATTTAGTTATATAGAAAGTGCGTTAAAGTTACGTATTAAATATATTAATTAAAATAAAAATTAAAAAGAATATACTAAAAAATTTCTTTATTACTATAGTAAATATTACTTTATATAAACTACTTATAATAATTATATACTTTTACTTTTACTTTTAAAAAATTTTAAGAAATAAATAATAAATTTAAAAGTTACTATAATAATACTATAAAGACTTAAGCCTAAAGCTTATTACGCGCTTAAACTATAAGTAATATGCGTCTTAAGAGCACTTAAGCTGCAAGTAATACGCGCTTTTTACTAAAATATTTTTATATAGTCCAAAGACTTAATTTAAGGCTATTAGAACGCTAAACTAAAAAAGGAGGCTATGTTACAAATAGTTGCGTGTTAACTAGGTCTGCTAAACTTGCTTATTATTAGCTCGCCTACTAGCAATTGTGCTTATAAGGGGCTCCTTACCTGCAGGGATACTTGCAGGTATTATTGCTTGTTCTGTTATATCTTCTAAAGTATATTACCTTTAAATACTATTACTTATGTTTCAGATTATAGGTAGAAAATAGAAACTTTTAGCCTATGTAGAGTTCTTAAAATCTCTATAAATAAAAAGTTTATATTTGTATGGGAAGTAAATATCTCTATAACTAGGCTATATTGAACTAAAGTAAAATTCTAGACTTATAGAACTAGATTTCTAGATTCTAAAACTTCAAGAATTTTAAAAAAAAGTTAAGATGTAAAGAAGTTATTGCTATTTTAATTTTCAAAAATATTGGAGATTACTATGGGAAAAAGCGCGCGTTACGCGGTCATGCGCGTTACGCCGTCAACCTCGGTATCCAAGGCTGTTGGCGATCGTGCTACGAAACAGGTGACGGAATTACCGACGATAACGGCTCAGAATTTTCTGGTAACGACCTGAGGCTGCAGCAAGATCTTTTCCCTTCGTTGCGGACTGTATCATAGCCAATCCGCGCATATTCATTGCGCAGAGAAGTTGGGAATGCCCCTTCATATCATGTTCACCATGCCATACTCTCCCACCCAGGCCTTTCCTCATCCTATGGCCAATATACAGTCCTCCGATGCCGATTCTCAACTTACAAATTACATAAGTTATGCTATGATTGAAGCTCTCACGTGGCAGGGCCTAGGTGACATCATCAACCGATTCCGCGCCAAATGTCTCGGTTTAGATCCCGTGAGTATGATTTGGGCACCTGGAATGCTTCAGCGTCTCAAAGTCCCTCACACGTACTGCTGGTCTCCAACTTTGATCCCGAAACCTAAAGACTGGGGTCCTCACATATCAATCTCCGGATTTTATTTCCTCAATTTGGCCTCCAACTACACCCCTGCTCCTGACCTCCAAACTTTTCTTAACGCTGGCCCACCTCCTGTCTACATAGGATTTGGAAGCATCGTTTTGGACGATCCGAACGCCATGACGGAATTCATCTTTGAAGCTGTGAAAAAGATCACAGGTGGTCGGCGTGTCTTGCTCTCCAAAGGATGAGGAGGCATGGGCGCAGACGAGCTTCGTGTACCTGAAAGCGTCTTTATGCTAGGCAATGTGCCGCATGACTGGCTTTTCAAGCACGTTTCTTGTGTGGTTCACCATGGCGGCGCAGGAACCACGGCGGCAGGCATCGCAGCAGGCAAGTCAATTATCTACAAATCATTGTGTTAGCGAAACCCTAACTTAACGCAGGCCGTCCAACGTTGGTCGTTCCTTTTTCGGAGACCAGCCTTTCTGGGGTGCTATGATTGCGCGAGCCGGTGCCGGCCCTGATCTGATCCCGTACAAGCAACTGACATCGGACAAACTAGCGGATGCTATCAACTTCTGCTTGAAGCCCGAGAGTCTGAACCGCGCCAAAGACCTGGCAAGCAAAATTGCAGCAGAACGAGGCAGCGACATGGGTGCTCAGTCATTTCATCAGTATTTCGAAGCTGACCGGCTCCGCTGTACATTTGCACCATCTCGAGCAGCTGCGTGGCGTATCAAGCGCACTAAAGTCAGGCTGAGCGCTTTTGCTGCCTGTACTTTGGCAAACGCCAATCTTTTGGATTTCCACGACTTGAAGCTCTTTAGGCCACAAGAGTATTGCACCGACGAAGGTCCTTGGGATCCTTTATCAGGATTTTTCACTGCGGCTTGTAGAGCTTTAGGTAGCATGTCCATGGGAATAGCCGATCTCCCCTTGGAGACAGTGAAGGCTGTACAAGCTCCGTTCGGGCCTAGTCGACAGCAGTCTCAGGCATCGGTACAGACTATCGCAAAGAGAGGCGAATCATCAATTTTGGGAGAGATATCAGCTCCATTGACATTATCACAGCACAACCAGAGGAGTCTGACTGTCCAGGAACCTCTTACTCGTGCTCATACCCTTCCCAACATCCCTAGTCCGCCGTCTCATACTCCAAGTATAGGATCAAGTTCTGCTTCGGTTCACAAGAACCATGACATGCTGCGTCCTACTGGTCTGCGCATGAGCCGAGGCTTTGGGCGTATTATGAAGGCGGGTATACAATCGCCCATGGAACTTTCAGTGGGTATCACTAAAGGGTTTCACAATGCTCCCAAGCTCTGGGGAGACGATACTGTACGCCCTCAAGAAAAGGTCAGCGACCTCAAATCAGGTATGAAGGCGATAGGAAGAGAATTTGGCTTTGGCTGGTACGATGGCGTTACTGGCCTATTCACTCAGCCCTGGAGAGGTGCCCAAAAAGAGGGTACCAGCGGCTTCTTCAAAGGGATCGGTAAAGGTATTGGAGGGTTTCTAACCAAGCCAGGCGCAGCTCTTTTTGGAATCCCTAGTCATATGATGAAAGGAGTGCATAAGGAGGTGCAAAAGCTATTTGGTAGCAATGTCCAAACCTACATCGTCACCTCTAGGACAGCTCAAGGATACCAAGAGTGGCTGCAAAGCTCCGATGCAGAAAAAGAAGATGTCATCGACCGATGGAAGAAGATTCAGAAGTACTTGATGAAAGAGCACGACGCTGACGAGATGATACAAGACATGTTGGAAGCACAACGAAAAAAGATGGAGAACAGAGAAGCCCATCGAGATTACGCAGCTACCGCGAGTTCAGCCCAGTCCACAGATACTCCTAGCCAAGATCTCGAGATTGCCACACCCACCACAAGAAGTAGTTCGCCGTACCCATTGCACACTGCTAACACCGGTCCTGAAGAATCGCTAGGAGCGGCTGAAAGCAACGAAACTATCCGCCAGTTAGTCCTAGACACGTCACTTGGAGATGCTGAGGGAGATTCCAGTGTGGAGCATGCGATGCAAGAAAGCGTGTTTCAGCCCCAGCGCCAACAACAAGAAGATGCAAATCGGCGGACAGATCAGGAGTTGCTCCAGTCGATGGCGTCCAGTGAAGCCGAAGCTCAGCGATACGCAAGAGAAGCCTTGGAATACGAGGAGCAACTGAAGCAAGTCATGGCACAGAGTCTGGAGGAACATCGACAAATGGGCAGCAGTAGTGAATGGGAGGATCTTGGTGACGAGCGGGAAAGAGGAAAGTCAGGACGAATGACAGTGAAGGCGGCAGCCGTGACCAATGGATCATCGGACACCCAACGACCCCCTTTGTATGACCATGGCCATCTCGCTGGCACCACGCAAGGAGAATTCCAGGCGCAAAACCGAGAGGAGAAGACGGTACAAGAGAAGACTGAAGAAGAGATTGTAATAGAGTACGTCAAAAAACAAAGTCTCTTAGAAGCACATCATCAGAACAAAGGCAAAGGTCGTGCCGTAGCAACGGAGAATGAGGACGAGGAAGACTTGCAAAAGGAGTTAAGCTTTAGTACGCAGGGCCCATGAATAAGATCTGAACGGATGTGGATAGGTTGGTCTCCAACTTCACATCTTTCGTATAATATATATACATAGTTATTGATACATGTTCGTTCTCTTGCATTTCGTTCATGATTTATGCCTTCATAGTCTCGGTCGCCATTAGACGGCTTGGCGCCTTGACAATACTGGCTTCGTCTCCTGGGCTGCCGCGGAAAGTCCACTGCCCATTTGCTACCTCGTCATCTGTAGCGTTGTCCAGCCTCTTCAGCTCTCTCCTCATATATCCCACAATCTGTGCTAACTTCTCAAAGTCAACGTCTTCCTTTGCGCCAAGCAGATTCCTCCAGATGGCAGCTGCAAGCATAGCGTCACCCTTCATCAGACCCTCGTCATACGATAGGAGTACGGCACGCCACTGCGAGAACATGTCCTTTAGGTGCTTCTGGCGAAGTGAATTGGCGTTGAACTTGTGCCATATGACGAGACGGTCCTCGGCAGCGTAGAATGCCTGGTTGGTGAGGTGTTGGATCCACACGGGCGCATGCGATTGGGGGAACATGCGAAAGCGGACTTGCAGCATGTACATGTGGATGAAAGTGATTTGAGCCCAATTCGAAAAGGTCGGCTTGAGTCCGAGGGCTGTGCACAGTGTTAGCGGATGCCTGCCTATCGTCACTTTCAACACATACTGTCATACCACCAGCCCTCACCCTTGCCCAGGTGCACACCATTTTCGTCTACTGGTATCTCACCCCGTTTCAGTAGCGCTTGGGGTATCTTGTATTCACCGGGCTTCGTGCATTCCTTAATGAGGTCTCGTGTTGCGCCATATGCGACGTAGGTTTCGGTCATCAATGGTGCCTTTTCGCGCAGCTTCTGGGCGAGTCCAGTCACACCGGACGCAACACCTGGATGCGGTTTCTTGATTGCTTCGGGCCTGACGTCGACTGACAGAGTTTGCGACGCATGATATGAAGTCGGTGAGGTGGTAGAAATTGTTCGTTGTGTTTGGCGGAGAGATGCTCTATTCGTTCGCTACGACTGTCAATATCCGCTTTGGTAATAGGTGGTGGCTGTGTACCTGTAGGAGCGAAGAAGAGGACATCAGCAGGGCCCTGGAGCAGGCTGTGCAGGTGTAGTTGGACGACATTGCTGGGGCTGTTTGTTGGAACGGGCGTCTTTGCTAGATAATCAAAAAGTCGCGAGTCGCGCCCTCCATCGATGACGGTACGATCCCGGCCGCCAACACCACCAATGAGCATCACCACAGAGCGCCTCGCCAGCGGGGAAAACACCAGCAACACCGCGACGGGCTCATGTTCGGAAATTTGGGGGATAGGAATTCCTGCTCCCTTCATGAAGCATTGTGGCGGAGCTACCGGTGTTGGTACGCAGGTCTTTCGGCCCATAGGGTGTCCAGTACAATCAAGCCCCGTATACCAAGCTGGAACTTCAGTTACCACATGTGACCCTTGGAGCTTAGTATGGCTAGTTCCGAGGAGCAGGGTGTGGCAGCGAAGCGACATCGTCGTCGATACATGACCGCGTGTGCAGCCTCATGGACTCTGACAGTGCGAGGCTTTCCCCCAAGTTCAATTACTCTCAGACCATCATCACCCAGTTCAATATCACCTGAACATGGCACTGGCGAGCTCTACGACTGGCTCTCGAGCCAATCGCAAAGACAATTCCGTATACATTGAAGTGCTCAATCCGCCACCCTTCTACACGAGTGGGGACTGCATCCAAGGCAAACTACTCGTGGAGCCCATATCGCGACCTAATCGCATAAGCATAAGCCTAAAGGGCTTCTCTCCAGCGTACGAGCTTGACTCAAGACACATGGCGCCACGTATGGCAGCCAGCGTACTTCCACCAGAGTATAATGTATCGCACTGAGATTTATCTGCATCGGTCGACATGAAGGCAATCTCCTGTTCTTTTCCTGTTCCATTCCGACACGAATGAGGCCTAATATGTGTATCCCCTCATTTTACCGACTATTTCCGTGTTGCACACCATTCCCCGTCCCCAGTACTCTACATCGTCGTCAAATCGAACGCTGAGCAATTCTTTCTAGCCGCTAGTCGTCCCGCTCTCAAAACAGGAAAGGACCGTTCATCCCCGAAATCTACATATCAAGTGTGCCTGAGCTATGGCTCATGCGTCAGACCGGAGACGTCGCTGACCACCGCTACACCGATGACCTGGATTTCCGTTTGCTACGTGGGAAAATTTGCAGGAACCGCGACAGTTACATGTTGCGATCTATGCGCATTGTCAGCACATTTTCAATGGTGTTGCGTTGTACGTTCCCCGACCTACCTGAAGATCACCATCACAACATGTTCCATAACACTTACCGCGCAAGACCAACTTTCTGGGCCTTCTCCCCATGCGGCATCAAGCCCGCTCGAGTACCTCATGCGATGACTTGGAAACCAGCCTCCATCTTTGTGTTCCGGGACGCACTTCCAAGCCCTTAGAAAAGTCAGTTGCTTACCCAGGTAAACACATGTCGGGATTTCGGCCATGAAAGAAGAGACGAGGGCCAGAAACTCCGCCTGCCCTTGTTCAACGAGCTTGAAGGATGAAAGAGAGTAGCTCTAGATGAGCTTATCAAAGTGCCGTGGTGTTGGCATGGATAGGCTTTGATCCCGCATCGAAGATTGATTACAGGGGTCTTCTGCTTTTTTGTGTGTTGGTCTTGAACGCGGCGAAGGACGGTTGTAGAGTACGAACGTGGCAGATGTCACCTCGAACGCGTCATTTCTGTATATTCGTTTACTCAAGTTTCAATAAGTTTGCCACATGCTACAAGCAGAGTGCAACCTATGCGTAATAAATGTAAGGTCTTTGAGTCTTCACTTCTCCCCTCTCACCCTGTTTCTCGCCCTCCGCCTCTCCCTCTCTGCCTTCTTAGCCTGGTTTAAACTAGGCGTAAGACCCTCCCCCTCAATCTTGGCCTTTTCCAGACTCTTTTCATCAATCTCGTCCAACAAGAAGCGGCCCATCATGCCGTTTCTCCACTTCTGTATCATCCAAAGCGACGTCGCTTCAGTATCTATGACCCCGCCCTTGCCCAACCTACCGGTCTTCTTCGCGATCTCGGACAGAAGTTCGATGACGTCGTTGGTAGGCGGTGCATATTCGGAGTAAAGCGTAGGCGATTGAAGATTGAGGTGGTAGAGAAGGTAATCTGCGAGCATGACAGGTGCGATGATGGTGTCTTTGACGGAGCCGCAGAGTGCCAGCTTCATCATGGCTTCTGCGTCGGGGACGTATGGGATGAAGACACCGGGTGTATCGAGAAGATATACACCTCCTCCGACGCCTTGCAGCTTCTTCTTCGCTCCTGCATCTGCTGCATCCATGTCGTCTTCACTCGGTATGATCTTCACACCGCTGCTACTGACCTTGCGCGTTACACCAGGTTGAGCGCCGGTAGCAGCGACTTTGCCTCTACCGATACCCTGTGCGCGCAGAACGTTGAGCAGTGTGGATTTGCCCACATTAGGCATCCCCACTACCATGACGCGGTGGCCGACCAATTTCCACCTCTTCTGCGCATGCTCTCTCAGAATATCCAAGAGCTTGATAACACTCTTCCGACCGCTAATCTCGCCCTCTGCCTCTTTACCATTTCTCACAAACATGGTGGTCGTGGGATGATGCCATTTCGCAATGACATCCTCGTTGCGATTATCTCGCGACCCACCACCCAAGTCTCTCTTCGTATAAACGATGACCCGTTCCTTTCCCTCCAGTGCATCCTCAAACAATGGGTTGCGCGAGGTGAGCGGTACACGGTAGTCGCGGCATTCGATAACTAGGTCAATCGAGGATAGAAGCGATTTCATCTTCTGCAGGCCGGATTTGTGATGGCCCAGGAAGTAGGACCTCGGCAGCGACGGGATTTGCGGGAAGGCATGGCGGGGGATGAATGACATCGGTTACATTGGCGTGTTCGTAGAGAGACATGCATTGCTACACTGAGTTGGAATTATTTCGAATGCGAGTCAAGCAACGATTGCGCCTTGGCGAGCATGACTGGTGCGCTTGTCGACCTCCAGCTTCAACGCTTCTTGCCAACGCTCCCGTCCCTATTGCTTCCTCGCTTCAGCATCCCACGTCTGGCTCTACTATGGATGTAACTTTCTTCATGTGTGCAACCATGTCGCCGCCATCTTATTTTTAAATTAAACGAAATTTACTGCATGCAGACCTTGCCGTACACCGGATTGAAGCACATGGACGAAGTCTGCATGTATAGATCATTGTGGACATACATCAGAACGAGGCTGCACGTGCGGAACGACAGAGATGACAAAATCGGTTTGGTGGCCTTGGGCCCAACAGTCATATTCAACTAACTATGCAACGCTAAACAATACAGACAGAATCATGCTTCAATCTCATCCTCAGTCCACCGCAGCTCTCCACCTCCCATTGAACTCATAGGTCACGGAATTGAGGGCGATTTTGGAAGATGGTGGTGTAACCTGTGGGAGCGACTCCAGGAACAAGCGTAACTGTGGAATAAGTTGGCTCGACTTCCATGGTGATGGTTGTGATGGTGGAATAAGCTGGTGCAGGATCTATGGTGGCGGTGACGGTAACCATGGGATCAAGTGACTCGGCTTCCATGGTGATAGTTGTAAGGGTGGGGTAAGCTGGTGCAGGATTGATGATTGTGGTGAGGGTGACCATGGGAGGAGCTGGTGCAGGATCGACGACGGTAACCGCGGGAAGAGCTGGTACAGGATCGATAATGGTGGTGAAAGTGACCCCGGGAGGAGCTGGTGCAGGATCGACAACGGTAACCGCGGGAGGAGCTGGTACAGGATCGATAATGGTGGTGACAGTGACCACGGGTGGGGTTGGTGCAGGATCGATAATGGTAGTGACAGTGACCACGGGTGGAGCTGGTGCAGGATCGATAACGGTGGTGATAGTGACCACGGGTGGAGCTGGTGCAGGGTCGATAGTGGTGGTGACAGTGACCACGGATGGAGAGGGCACAACCGTTACAACAGGTGCAGAATACACCGTGGAAGTGCTGATGGCGATAGTGTGTGTAGGAAGCTCGTAAGTGCTTATCTGTGGAGAAGCATCAATGCGTTGCACCTGATAGTCTTTGTCACACCTCTTCATCTTCGTGTCGGGCTTTTGGATCCGAATCTCTCCCCTATCTTTTCCTCTGCCATCCCATTCAGCATCTGCACACATCTCTGTCCCAGGAAACCAGGGATGGGTGAATCTGACGGCCCTATGGAACGATTTGCGGGGTTCGAGATCGCCTGCTCTCTGGCCAAGCGTAATCGTTTGCATCGACTGATCGATTATCGTGTAAACGGGTTTGCCGCCGACCATCGTGTAAACAGCCTGGGAAGAAAGGACTGGCGAGGCGGCTGGTGAGACTGGTTGCGGTTGTGTAGCTGTCACTGTAACGACTGACATTGTAGTGATCGGTTCACCAACTGTGACCGTGACGGCTGGCGTATGCGTGACGATAACCGTGTCTTGTGGATTAGGTACTGGACCCTCGCAATGAACGGGGTTTTTCGGTCCAGAGCGGCACTCGAACTTGAACGTGTTTTCGGGGCTCTTGGCGTAGCATTCGTAGCAAATGACTCCCATAGTCCAAGGGTGTAACATCCAAACACCGATACGAGGGCCCTTCCACTTGCTCTTGCGGCGTGGCTCCAGACCCTGAGTGTCTTTGTCGACTGATACTTGTCCCGGGTCTGAGCGACGCATGCGCGACTGGTCGTAGTCTTCAACGTAGACGGTAACCGCGTTTGTGGAAACAGGGGGGTATTGAACCGTAACGGTTTGGACCGGTACAAGCGGAGGGGCAACGACGGTGACTGTACTCGTAGGCATGATGGTTACTGTGGGCAGGAGAGTATTGGTGAAGGTTCCAAGAACACTTGAAACGATGGTCGTGAGAGAATTGCTGGTGTGCGCCCATGTTGACATAATGATTGGTCTAGTCTCGGTGATGACTCTGAGCAAGGTCAGAACCAGCTAAGACAAGTATAAGCTCCGAAAACTTACTGGGGATCTTGAGATTGGATAGCTGATCCGACTGGGCTACACCCAAATAGTATCGAGAGCATGGGTTCTTCATGGTCTGGTGAGATGCATTCTGAGATAGCCTGAGGGAGTTCTTCGATGGCAGTTGGGTTGCCTTGGCAGCCGAGATACTGGTATGTGTTGATGAAGCAACGTTGTAATCCGTTGTTGATGGCTCCAATCCAATCCTCGTGCTTGTTGTGGAAGGTCCTGAGGCTGTTGGCGCCGGAGACAATGTTGTGGCAATTGTTGAGCTTGATGTCCTCATTGCCGCCTATCGGTGGTCCATTGCAGTCGTCGCTCGTGAAAACATACGTACGTAATTCGTTCTTGTTTTTGGCCTGAGCCAGCGGAGAGAGGACTGCAAGTAACGCGTTCGTAATGAGGAAGATGGAGCGAGCCATGGTCGAGGAACTCTGCTTTGCATCAGCAGATGCTCAAGCTGTACTCGAAGGTGGCAAAGGAAAAAAAGAGTGAAGATACATACCAGCAGAAAGGGTTCAGCTGCAGCTCAGTTCAACAATGACAGCGGAGTTTAGTGAGAAGTGTGACCTGTCACGCATTAGCACGTAGAGGAGAGAAGGTGCGTGTTGATATTGAGCGAGACGAAGTAACATACTCAAAAAAGGGGCTCGGGAAGAGTCTGTTCGGGTCTGGAGGCTGAATTTATGTTTAGGAGACTCTACGAGATGTTAACATGTGTGCCTCAAGCAGCATGGGATGGAAGAAGCAGTCCCGAGCTTTCGGATTGCAGACAGTTGCGACAGAGCGATAGCAATAGAAGAACATACTAACTGATTAGAGAAGCGGTGCAAGTAAAACAACTGTCCAATGGCACTGTTGTTTTGTTGAATGGAGGCTGAAGAAGAAACGGGGAGATGAGAGAAGAAGCGGGTTTAAATGAGAGCCAGAGATGCGCTAACGTCAGAGTTCGGGCCTCGTCACCGAGTTGTGGTTCAAGAAGGTATCTCCCGTAGTCTTTGGAAGGCGGGCTCTTCGTCCTTGTGGTGGTTGCGGGACGTTCCAGGACGGTCAATCTGGGCAGCAAGTCAGCTGGAAGGGCAGTCACACCCATTGCTACGGTAAGACAAACCGAGAGGCAAGATAGACGAAGAAAGACCGCCAATTGGCTATAGCAGCAAAACATGTTGTTATACTCGCTCATGTTTACGGCGGTCTTAGCTGCATTCTTGCATTCAGTCTGCAAACCTGCCCAAAACACCCGAGTGATGACATCTACCACTGTACAAGCAGAGACAACTTAGATGCCATGAGAGCCACTTCGTACACTGGAGTGTTGTGACAATGGCACCAAGGTAAGCAGAGTAGGATGAGACTGCAGCGGATGAAAGCAGGAAGGTGGTGAGAGAGCCCAACCAGAACGTGCAACTTCGTTTGCAAGCACTAAAAGGAGCGCAGCAGGTGCGCTTCACTAGATCCCTCAATGTGGTAAGCTCATTCAAATCGAACAGTGGCCTTGGAGTATAGATACATACCTCGAGTTTGGAATACGTTTCGTTCCATCAATGCGGGTCAAGGCACACACAATCTAAAGAAACATGGAGCGCAACTCTTGACATGATAATGATACTTGCCAGTATACGCTTCCAACCACAGCGCAGCAAATCTACGCAATCCAAGCCCCCCTCCCCAATCATGCGTATCCAACGCCTAAACGCCTCATCACGCTCCAACTCCCACTATATTCGATTATTGAACTGAGTGAGGAGCCTCTACCACTCCCCCCACTCATCATCCTTCTTCGTACCTCCACCCATCGCGCCTCCAGCGCCACCCTTCTTCATAGCACTCGTACCAATACCACTGGGCTTCTTCCTCTCCATTGCACCACCTGTCCTCGTCTCAGCTGCACCAGCAAACTCATCCCAGAAATCTTGTTTATCCTTCGCCGGGCCCTTGGGCGCCGCACCAAAGCTCTCCCAAAAATCTTTGCGCTCGGGTTCGCGCTGACCAGATGTGGCAGAGGCGGAATGCGTCGAGGAGTCGCCTTCGACAAAGCGGGTGAATTGCGTGTTGGCGTTTGCGACGCCAGATTGGAGGGTTTGGCCAAGGGTGCCGGCGGTGGTGCGGGCTTGGGATGCGAGGTCTGCTTCAACGAGCTAGGGGTTTGTTAGTCGTTGTAACTTTACAACACTCTCTGTGATGCTGTTAGACGTACCTTTGCCATACCAGGCTTGACCCAGCCTTCATACCCCGTCTTGCCCACCTTGCTCACGCTCGCGCCCAACCATCCAAAGCCCTTGGTAAGCGCAGCCACAGGGTCTTTCTGGAAGTCATCAAGCGCAGGTGGCGCACCAGGCTCGTCATCCTTCTTCCAGGCATCCGGCTCGCTGCCAAAGCCACCGTATTTGCCTCCCTGGTTCGGCGCAACGCCATCTGGTCGATGGGCGTTCTCCTGTCCCATCTTGGCGAAGTAGGCTTCGTTCTTGGACTTCTGAGATGACATGGCGTTGGTGCCGAGCGCGGGCGAGCCAGACCGTTGGAAACCTGGATCGTTGCTGCGTGTCTTTCCCAGAGGTGTCTGACTTCTGCTTCCCGCTGCGCTGGCTCGTCCGCTCAACGGCGCGCCCATGCCGGCTGCAGATACATTGTCCTTCTTGGGTAACCGCTTGGGCAGGTTGCTCTTATCAAACTCCCTATCCTCAACTTTACAGCTGAGTCTCTCTTTCCACTCGTCGCCCGCCTCTGAATCGTATCGCTCTGATATGGACGAGGCCTCAAATGTGCGTCCGTCTTTAGTGTTCGACGGGTGCGTATTGAAGAAATCTTGGTAGGGCTTGTTGCCGCCGGCGGCCATGCGCACGAGTTCTGAGCCCTTGAAAGCGTCCATGGTGATGCTGCGGATAAAGGAGATGTGGACACCGAGACCGCGGTGCACGCCCGAGCAGGAGAGGCACATGAAGATACCAAGCTTGGGCGAAGCCTAATACATCGCATCTTAGTAGGTCTAGTCGGTGATCGCGTGCGTGGGTAGAGAAAGGACGGTTGCATACCCATTGCGGACTCGGCGCATTGCAGTCGACGCACTTGTTGTTGTCGTTGGTCTTTTGTATTTCCAGCAACTACGTGTATAATTGATCAGCCTCTATCAAGGTCGCATGCTCATGCCATCGTCTATGCTGGCTTCACTCCGCAATTGACCCCTAATACCCCACTCCACAATGTAGTAGAACGCGCAACGTACCTTGCTCCGCGTCTCAGGATCCACCTCCCACATTTTGCTCATGATGGGCAACCGAGAATTTGTGCGATCGTAGAGTAAGACAAGGTGATATTTGGCTCCAGGTTGGGAGGAAGTGTTTGGGGTCGATGTTGCGGTCGAGATTCAGGGTACGTGGGTCCAAGTGGAAACGCGTGGCGCGTGTGCAGTTGAGCCTCAACTCACGTCGACAGGGATGCTGCGGGCTTTGGATATCACCTATGTATGCATGATCGTGATGTTCACTACTGTATTTTATGTCATGAAATCATATAAACGAAAAGGAAAATAAAAAATAGCTTACATAAAGAAAAGAAAGACAAGTGTGCTTGAAAGCCATATTTCAATGCCATCCATCGATCAATAATCATCCATCGATGCATCGTCATCCATCGAAGCATGGTCATCCTTCGATTCCATGCCATCCACGAGCTCGTTACCCTTCATATAGGATCCGAACTCCCTGAACCATGGACAGTCCGAGTTACCATGCACATCATCCATTAATATCTGTACCCACATCCAGCCTTCCTCGATATTCGTCGACATACCAACACCCCATTCATCATACCAACTCTCGGAAGTGTTATGGTGGTGTGCTGAAAAAAACTCGACACCAGCTTTCGCCAGCGCAGACTGCAAAGCCACGATTCGCGTCTGGCACGGGAAAGTGCCCAGTTGTGGATGCCAGTCGCAGAATGTCATGCTCTCCAGACTGGGGAGTATGGTATCAATGGTAGGGGCCATTTCGAGCAAGACGTCCAGGAGGGGCTCGGTCAGGTCAAAATAATCCTCCATTGCTGAAAGGCGTAGGTGTTTCAGATGCCTGGGCAAGTTCCAGAAGTCTCTTGGAAGCGACTGGGCGAGACTTTCAGGCGTCGATATGGGATACTCTTCGTAAAAGACCAGGGATTCCAACTCAAGGCAGTCTAAATGCTCCAAGAAACTCAGCTCCCTTAGTAAGCTTCGTTCATGATCTAGACGGTGGTCTTGGAAGGCGAGCGACGTGAGCGACGTATGATGACGTGTGATTGCGTGTAGAAGCGTTTCCAGGTCCACATCATGCTGCCCAATACCATGTCCACGAAAGACAAATTCAAATTTTTTGAGGTTCCGAAGTGGTCCTAGCACTCGGACAAGATCTAATGTATCGGTGCCGACTCTGGGTAGGTGCAAATGCTCGATGCTCGAACCTTCTCTTTCTAATCGTTTCCAAACAGCGGTGTTGGCCTCCCATTCGTAAGGTGGACCCACACCATCTTGATTGCGGTCTATCGATAAATGGGACAAGGTAAGAGTTCTCATTGACGGCAATAAAAACAGCGGAAGAACATTTCCGATGCGCATACCGCCGTTAATGGTTGCTTCTTTCAGATTGGTGAAGATCCGAGAGTCCAATGCTGGCTTGAACCATGTGACTTTTCTACTCCATGTCTGCGGTTTTGTGATTAAGATCGTTTTGACTTTCGGTGTAAACAACATGAACGTGTTGAAGTACTCCTCCTGGCCGCGGCCAGCAAGCCACGCATTAAGATTCTGGATCTCTCTTCTGGTAGTAGTATTTTTTCGTCCTTCTTTGTTAAGCCCTACTCTCTCGCTGATTTGCCGGAACTCGGCAGTCGTAAGCGCTTCTGGGAACTTGAAAGCATCGTTGGTAGACACCCAGTTAACGTGCTGGACGCATCGCTCCAGACTCGGAGACGACGCAAGCTTACGGATGAACAGCCCCGGACTGATATCGTTAAGGGAGTAACACCTACATAAGAGCTCATTGGCGATCCGATGCAATTGTCTGTTTGCAATGCTAATGTTCCAAACTGCTTCGACGTCCTCGAGGTAGAGTTGGTTGATGATCTCGAAGAGGAGCTCATCCGGAAGGGTGTCCATCTTGGACTTGGATGCAGTAATGATGGCGAGGTGGCTACAATCCCTCGATTGCTAATGTCAACTCTTTAAATGAGCGAGAAAAGAGCGACAAATCGTAAGATGAGTGCCTTGTTTTAGCGTCTTGGCAGGGTGTACAAAGAGAGGGGGTGTCTCGTCAGTAACACGGTCATCATCACATTATAGCCGACAAATAAGCATGTTTAGAAAGTGACAAAACGATAGACGGGTGAGTAAGTTGGCAATTCAAGTTTCGAGTGGTGATGCAGCCACATCGCATTCACGTACGCGTAGCTGTCCCATCTCTTTCAACTATCTGTCACCAAACCCTAATGCGACTCCACCTCCCCGGTATGCCATTAGGTGTGGCATGGTGTGTCCCGTCTGACGTTGCCGTGGGCCCTTCTCGTATCCTCTTCCCGCACCCTAAATAAGTATATACATTGCCGCAAAACAAAGATTGAGCTAGAAGGAAAGTATTGTACACAGGTACTGGTGCCATTAATGATGTGGTCGAACCTGACAGGGAGTGTCGAGCAAATTATGTGGCGCAGAGCCCCCAAGACAGTGATGGAACAATCTAGACGACTGTGCGTCGATGCTATACATTAAGCCTGGATCGTTTCGGATATGGTGTGTTGTAGGTTCGTCACTCGTGACGCGGTTGACATTCAACTTCTCTGATTGTAGTTGTGTTCTTCGGGAGACTTGTAGGGTCTCCAGCCTTTGTTACATATGCGCCCTTAATCGAGCTCGCAAATGATGGTTTTAACTTTTCGTCCTAATTTGGATCGGGGTTCCGCACGTTCAATTGTCGTCCATAATCTCGACTGTCATCGATGCTTCCTATGCTTGCCCGACTTTGGCTCGCACCATGGAAAGTCAAAACAGCCGTGGGATTGAGTCGCGAGTCGACTAAGATCGGTTGGCTTAATCGGCGGGTTGATGACGTAACGGGAGTAATTGATTCGTCGTCGTTGCGGCTTCGTTGCGAGCCAAAATTGGTGACAAGCTGAGTTGGTGACTTCTCGCTGCGTCCTCCTAGCAAGCCAGCTCTACTCATGGTGCTCACATTCCGTGAGATACCCGCTGAGCTACTTTGGTTTCCATCTTGTTGTTGGTATTGTTGCCTCCTCTTTCGCCATAGGACAAATAGTATGCCGCCAGCGACGGCTAACAAAGCAAAAACACCACCAACGACACCACCGGCAATGGCCCCTACATTGGACTTCTTATTCTTATTCTCGGAACTATCTTGTTCGGCAGGAGTTGCTGTGGCAGTAGGGGTTACGACAAGTGTTCTGGTGACGATGCGGCTACTCTCGGTGACAAGAGTTGGCATTGTCACGGCGTGGTGAGTCGAGGTTGGAGTCTGATGGGCTTCAGAAGATTGAGTAGTCGACGGTTTTTCGCTCTGTGTGATGTGTTAGCTATGTGCGACAGGCAGGACTGGAAGCAAATACAGTAGAAGAAGAGGATGATGATGAAGAAGATGAAGAAGACGGCGTCTCGGTGACTACAGAGGTAATGATCTCTGGATCAGGCCTCACAGTGACGACCAGTGGCGGAGGCGCGGCCGACTACCACGAAGTCAAACACCAGTCACAGAAAAGAACACGAAGGTGAATCAAAGAAGCAGGAAGCGTTGCAGGAAAAAGGAAACAGGGAGCGCGCGCAAGATGAGGAAAGGGAGTACTAACAGTGGGAGCTTTTGAAGGTTCAGCCGGTGTCTCTGGAGGCGTAGGTGGGGAGGATGTGGGTTGTGAGCCTCCGATAGTGCCGGAAACCTGGCCGTCCATCTTGAGGTACAGGAACAGGTCTTTGTCCTTATTACCACACTTCTCGGCGGGAAAGCCAGGGCAGTCCTCCTGGCAGTCGTTCATGTTGGCCTGTTCTCCAGGCGCATAGTTGGAGCACCAGCAGTCGGTATATTGTAGAACGGCAAAGGCATAAGTGCCCTCCTCTTTGCAGTGGTTGGTGCAGTTGCCGTTGGATTGCCATGGCCAGGTATCTGGCGAGGTTAGATATGGATCACTGAGGGATGTGGGGCAACATGTCACTTACAGACTTGATCGTCGCTACCAGTGTTTAGGCTGGAGCAGTAAGACTGCGTCCCGTCTGCGGCACCCGCTGGTTTGATGGACAGCAGCAATGTAAAAACGGCGCAGAAGCCCAGGAGCGTCGACGCGAATCGGTGCTCCATGTTGTGGGATGTGTGAGGTTGTGGGTGGGGTAGTCAAGTCTGATTGTACAGGCGCGTTCTTTGTCGGGAAGTGATGAGCCTGCGTGGGTCTGCGTTTGTTCTCGATAGTGAATGGGCGCTTGTTCTCGGTGGTGAACGGGAGCTTGTTCTCGGTAGTGAATGGGCGCTTGTGGCAACAGGCCTGACCGCGACAAAGACTTGGAATAGCGACTGAACGCCTCCGACGTCGGCAACGAGCGATGCAGCGGGCGGATGAAGGTTGGGAAGGCCTCGAGAGCTTTCCGCGGGGTTGATGGATGGAGGTGGTGTGAGGTGGTACGGGCCTGTCGTTGGCTGGGGGGGAGGGGGGTGTGGCCAGCTCGGTGCAAGTGATTCGTCGTAGGCGGCGATGTCTTGCTGGTATCCCCTCAAGCTATCGTCAGCATGGCTACCCGTGGATGGATTGTCTGGCGGGTGTCGCCGGCAGCGCAGCTGGGTGCGGAGAGGGAAAAGCTGGACAGAGAGGGAAGAGGTGGACGGACAAGGTGCCGCTGTTGAGGATGGGAGCTGGTGGAGCTGCAGGACTTACCAGACGCTAGCTGGGCGGCAGGTCTGTGCTGGTGAATGGACACAACCTGGCTACTGATCTCTCCCGCTTTGGCCTTTAGTTCAAGAGTAGTCTCTCCGCCTCTTCCGCACTGGCACTAGACTGGCACTCCCGAACCGCGGTACCCCCTGCTCAGTGCCAACTCTGGCTATCTTGATTCTTGAATGCCGTTCGGCCGCCGTGGTGGCAAGTGCGTGATGAAATCCCGTGGTCCAACGTGAAGCTCCTCGGCCTATTTCGTGCTCATGACGTGCTCCCTCGACCACGATAGCCTCACGGAGGCTTCAGACGGAGGCACAAGCCGCTTGTGATTCGCTGTGTCGTCGTGGTCTTGTCGCTGTGCTCCCGCAGCCAGTGTCACGAACGCGGACCTTTTTCCGGAATTGATGTCTCGCGAGAGAATCGACAATCGACAATCCACACTACTACTGCTGCTCTCTGCAAGCAATGGCTTCTGCTCTACGCACCCAGCAAGCGAATGTAGGCGCGCAATTTCGACAACGAGTGTAGGGAGAGGAAAAGAAGAAGAAGAAGAAGAAGAAGAAGACAGAGGGTCGGGTGCACAGCCCGGGACTTGCTGCATGTTTTGTCTTTCTGGTGCAGTGCTGATCCCCTGGCACGGGGCAGACTAGACACCTCAGTGGCGTCGTATCGCGAGCCTCCCTGGCCGCTCGCTCACACATCCAACTGCAGCGACATGATCGGTACTTGCAGCAAACAGCAGAAGCACGCGTCCGCGCCTTGTACCTGTGCCTGCAGCCCTGTCGATGGTCGGGCCCTCTACTATAGTCTTGGGGGTGCAACAACGGTCGCCCCCTTCTTCACATGTACCACCACCGCACCCGCATCCTTTGCACAACATTCGAAATTCAAGTCCTTTCCTGTACGACCTCCTCAAACCTTGGTTGACGCTTACCGTCCCATAATGGGCAAGGGTGCTTGGGCGCGCATGGTAAAAAGCGCCGGCACGCTCACGCCGCCGTCTAGCAATGCCGTCAAACCCTTACCCCTCAAGCGGCCCGCGAAGAGCACGGCGACGCGCCCATGGATGAATCGAAACGTCTCAGTCAACGGCATATCAACGACCCGACAACCAGGCAACCATTCTCAACGCACATATTCTCATCGGTATGGAGAGACGCCTATCTCGGCACGTCGCTCATCTCTGTGCTGGTCCGTAGACTTCAGAATCCCTCCGAAAATTACCCGACACCACATACAAACACGCGCAACTTCCAACTAGCCATACACAAACACCCGCGGCCCTACCCACAAAGCGAACTTGCCGGCCAAGCACCCGCAAGCCACCGCGCGACCACGCGTCTTAGCCCACCCTATTCCCAAAACACAGCAACCTGACTGCGCCAATCCCATTTCAATCTGGCTAACGGCACCGCGCAGTCCTTGTCTCCTGAAAATGGGCTATGACGCATGCAAGGTAAGCCACCACCAAGTTCAGCCCGAAAGGAGCACCCCTGGCCCCCTGGGTATCGATAGTGCGATCGACAGGGGAGCAGGGAAGCCGTTGCTATGTCTTATTAAAAATGGACCTCCGTTCTGGCATGTGCTTGTCAAGTCAAGGGGCGGAATGAAGATGTTCATTCCTTCAAACCTTGTGGGGCAATCACTTTCGTCATACCATGGTAACAAGTTGGTAATAAGTGGGTTATCGACGACGAGACGATGCGCGAGTGGGCGCGGTTGATGTGCTGGCATCGGCGGGGAGCGAACGATTTACGTTGATGTGTTGCCGACGACGAGATGAGATCCCCGCTCAGGGTCGATGATCTGTTGCTTGGATGTTGGGATACGATGCTTACGCCGTCCTGCGCCAGAAAGGTAGTTGCAAATATACGCACACTACGTCCGTCCGTTCTTGCTCGCGCCCAAGGCCGTAAATGGAGGTATGCACAGTGAGATTGCTCCCGGTGATTCCGCTGCATTCTGTTTCCTTTTGTTAAGCTTGTACCTCTGTTTGCATTCGATAGGATTCGAACGCAATGACCCAGCACGATGGGGGTATTTTGATTATTGCAAAACGTTGAGGCACGAAGATAATGAACCGCACGGTATACAGCAGCTAGGGTAGGGCTCACACAAAATCAACACGGACAAGCATCACGAGGGTAATATCAAGTCGGGTTGGGGTACATATCTATCCTATTGGGCATGTAGAAAAGTACTGTTGAGTATTGCATTGCTATACAAACACCCGAGTCAGAATCTCGTCACCCACGTCACTCATACCAACACGCTTTAGCAGGTAGAACTACAATACCTCAATTCCAACACCTGACTGTACAATCCTGACAGCCATGACCTACAACTTCGATTTCTTACCCCCTGCAACACCCGTAACAGTCTCCCCACTGAGCAAGAAATCCGGATACTCGAATCCGCCCGCGAACCCAGCCGTATGCCACGCACCGCCATCAACAACCAGCGTCTCTCCATTAACAAAGTTACCCGAATCTGAAAACAGATAAACCGTCGCGTCGGCAATCTCCTTGACAGTGCCCATACGACCAATTGGTATGTTCTTAGCAACCTTGCTCTTGGCTTCGGACTTTGACAGGCGCGACATGCCTTCCGTGTCTGCAATGGGTCCAGGAGCGATGATGTTGGAGGTAATGCCTCTGGGGCCTTGCTCAATGGCAACGGACATGGCCATGGCGTCTACACCGGCTTTTGCGACGGAGACGTGGCTCTGGAGGGGTGTGCCTGTGTAGTGCAGTGTTGCGCTCACGAAGATGATGCGTCCGCCTGTTCCGTTGGCCGGCTGCGTCGTGCCATCTGTCTTGTGCTTCGCCGCTGATTCCTTCAAATACGGTAGTGTAGCCTTGACCGTGTTGTAGCTCCCCAGTACATCAATGTCGATGACGCTCTTCATGGCGTTCGGCGAGATCTGATCGATGGTGGCGAGGAAGTTTCCTGCTGCGCCTGCGATGACAAAGTCGATGCTACCGAGTTCTTTGGCGCAGCGCTCTGCGGCTTGTTGGAGGAGTTCGGGCTTCCTGACGTCGACGGCGCCGATGCCGATTACTTTTGCTCCTGAGCGTGCGGTTGCGATGTCTTTGGCCATGTTCTCAGTCTTCTCTACATTGCGGCCGATGATGCAGGCGTTTGCTCCTAGGGCGACCATGGCTCGGACTTGGGCGGAGCAGATTGTGCCTGCACCGCCGGTGCAGAAGACGACTTTGTTGTCTGCAAGTAGTTCTGTTAGCTCTTCAATGAGACTCGAGCTGTCTGATGTGAGGTATTGGGACCATCCGAACAATTCAAGCGCACTGTCTATATGCAAGACATACCGAAGATTCCATCCCTCCAGACATTGCTCACAAACTGGTACTTCTCCATAGGCATCGTGCGCGATGTTTTCCAGGCAGGTTCCGTGCTATTGGGTTCGTCGGACTGGAAACGTGCAGGACTGGCGTTGATAAGTGAGCAGGTGATGACAGTAGTAAGCAATCGTGGAATGGATAGCTGCAAATCGCGCAGGGTATAAATAAGTGAGTATGCTCACGTCGAGTGAAAGCTACGGCCGCAAGATCGGGCAGATGATTGTAGAATACGCAATGGTATTGGAAGCCGAGGTACGACTGGGAAGATGATTCTCCTAATGCTTGCGATGGGCCCTGAGCGATACGTTGCACGCATCGAATGCATTTTATTAGTTAAGAGTGTGTAAAGCAAAGAGCGCCCCAGCAATAAGCAGACGCCGGAATCCCTTCTCTATACTGCGGAGCTGTACAGCACCTGGTTAACATGTGCTCCTCTCCGCATTGTGGGAAGGGGAAGCATTGGGGCATGGGCCATCATGATTTCTCCGAAAGATTAGTACCTGCTCCGGATGAATCCCGCGGCATCTCCGCAATCTTCCAAGCGCTACATCACGTCAACGTGCGTCGCCAACAGGCAACTCAACTACAGGAATCCTCCGATAGACAGACCAACCTAGTGTCTTGCAAACCTTCATTGTCATCATGATGGCGGCGCAAACAGTCTCACTATGTAAATTTGTCGGAACAATCACCCTGGGAATCGCTACAGTAAGTTGATATCTGCCACTTCGGGCGTCAAGCTCCCCAAGTAAAGCTACCAGAGAGTTCCAACAGGACCCGATTCGTCCGGAATCACAAACCTAAGTACAATAAAACGGAACAATACTAACACATCACCCAGGGCGTCTCAGCAACCGTCTCCACAATCGCTCTCCCCGCCCTCCTCGCTCTCCCCACTGCCATCAACGCCCGAACATCCCTAACCTACCTCTCCACCAAATCCACAAATCTCTCCTCCTACCTCCGCCACATCACAACCTTCACCCTCTTCTCCGCCTACTGCCTATCACCAAGACGGTTCCGCCATCCTTATCTGCTCTACACATCCATATTCTCTTTCATTTCTGGACCGGGTGTCGACTATGTGGTCAGCTTGACAGAAGGTGGGGACGAGAAGCGTCAAGCTATGGAGTTGGAGGCTCAGGGCGATGATGTCAACGGCGAGCAGGTTAGGTTGGCCGTCGAGAGGAAGCAGAAAGTTGAGTGGATCAAGACGGGGTTGGCCGGCGTGGCTTTTGCTATGCAAGTAGTTGGGGTGTGGGGTGATGGCGCATAGATCGAAGTTCTATTATGCTGGTGGAAGTAAGATTGTGAGAGCTCTAAATGCATAATGATGGTGGCTCCTGAGAACCAGGCTGTGGATATACGATACAAGCGTTTTTTCCCTGGGGTCAGGAGTATGAGATGGCGCCTGCTGTTGGAATACCGTATGGTTTTGAACTCCCCTTTTCATTCCTTCTATGCTAGATGTATACACGTTGTTGTTAGCGAGTACTATTATATCCCTCTCAATTCCTCATAGCTACCGAATCCTTTGACAACCTTTACCTCATGCATGGAAGATACTAAATAGGTGGTAATATATATTGTACTACGCTGCAGTCTACAACAGCAAATGGCTGGAATACTCGGCATGTTTCAAAGTGGTGTAGCCTTCTATGTTCTCTAGCCTTATACACAATCACCGTAACGGAAGCTCCCCTACGAAGGTTAGTCGGATTTTTGCCTGAGCTCGCCTTTCTTATTGAACTTATCGGTTGCTAATCTCCACTTTTGTTTCATACACAGATTTTCAACTCCGGAACTGTGTGTTGATCTAACAGATTACGCCTTTATGGTTAAAGGGAGAGCTTTTGGAGAAGAATCCGGGGTTTTTCTCGTGAACAGGCGGCATGGCGAAGAAGTTGGCTAGCTTTCACACGACGATTTGCAAAGAATCAATCAAGTCTAGCATGGAAGAAATATTCATCTCGGTTTCTTTGAGTAGTTTAATAAAACCACAGCAAACATCTTGGTGTTAAGTTCAACTTGAATTGGTCGAACTTCTTCGCAATATGATCGTCAGCTTCCTTGACCACAAGAGTTGACTATCAAGACCGAATTCTCTTGTAATTTGCGTTGTTATTACCTAAAAAATAAGAAATCTTGCTTAAGAGGTAGAGTACGTGTTTCCTTCTTTGTGAACCCGTACTGAGGATTTGTTGGTGTCCTGGTGCTTGTGCGCTATCTTCTTCTTCTTCTTCTCCCGGTCGTTCACAGCAAGTTGCGTTGAGGACAAGAGCCTTGACAGGTGAGATGAGTTTCAAGGTGATCGAGAACTAATCAGGTAAGCAATAGTAGGTCAGCTACTATTAGCGACTGGATAGGGAATTAGGTGTTATGATGATATGTTTTGAATGTTATTGATGGATTTATGAAGACTATATGAAATATTTCGCATGGTGGTAGGGAACTTTTGGGCAGCCTTGACTCGGAAAAAAAAAGAAACCAAAGCTGCACACCCTGGCCATTTCTTCGCATACTACCGCACTGACATTGTCGGTTCGATGCAGAGATGGAAGTAGCGAAGAAGTTGTTTTTGTTTAATGAGGCGGATGTGTAGATGTCTGGAATGACAGTCGTAGACGCATCTAAATTGATAGTCGACGGCTCATGATATGTCGTTCGCGCGTCTTCGTGTCCAAAGCAAGAACCAGGGTACGAACTTGGGTTCTGAACTCTGACAAAGCGCTATTAGCAGGAGTCTACGTCGGCTCGTGCTTGATCCGCTTCACTTGGTGTCCTTCCTCACGCTTGATGCTGTGCTTGGCAACCTGTGTGTGTTGGCCCTTTTTCTGCTCGACCATCTTGTCATAAATGGTCTGGAACTCCGCGCCGTCATGATTCACGTCGGCAGGAGCATGGGATGTTGCCTGTGAACATTCATCTTTCTCTTTCTCTGGCCCCGGGAGCAAACTCCGGATGCACTCAACCTTCTCCTGGAGGATTGGGATGAGCTCGTTCAGGTCAGCTCGGATGGCCTTACCATCATCTGTGATCACATAGTCAAGTGGAGCTCGGGCTCGGAGGTAGGCCGAGAAGTCCACCAACTGCGTAGTAACGTCGGTGAAGTGCTTCTCGAGGAGTTCTTTCATTTCGTGATCGAACTGCGCTTTGAATTTTTTAACAGCTTGGTCAACGAAATGATCTTTAGACTTGAGGAAGTGGCTGACCATCCGGTTTTTCTGAAATTGAAAACGTCCTGGCTTTAGGTATTGTTTCTTTGGTTTCTTGCCGTTTTGTGCCGTTCCAGGTACAGCAGGTTTGAGACCAGGAGCTGTGTGAAAGATATCATCGTACCAGTCGTCAGTTATCGATCCTACAAGATTGTTGTGCTCTCCAAACTGCATGATGGCCCAATCCAGTGTGCGCTTCTCAATCTTATGAACATCAGTCATGAGAATCATCATCTTCGCCTTGATCTTCTCTCGATATGGACCCCACTTCAATTTTGCCTTTTCGATGGTGACAATATTGGCAGTTGAAGTGTCAATCACCGCCATCGTCTTTCGGTGCAGCTCATCCACAACCGAGCATAATGAGTCTTCCATTGGTTCCATAAGACCAACATGGGCGTTATACCACTTGAAAATACCAGGTGCCAGTATCTCTGATAGCTCTTGATTCCAATTCTTGCCTTGCGCAAGACCTTTGGCTTGGGTGGTGCCTTTTAGAACCATTCCCCTACCTTTGAGAACCCTGTTGAAGGCGAAGAAAGTCAACTTGCACCAATCCTGCTCCACTTTCGTCTCTACTCGGTCTTTGAACATAGGAATCTCAGGGTTGAGTTTGGCGAAGCTTGTATCCGACATCTTCTGGAACGATTTTTTAGTTTGAGCTAGGAGCCGATCAAGGAACTTCTGTCCTAGTGGTTCGATACGGTTTGCAATGGTTCTGAAGCTGTCATCCCGATCGTTTTGATTCACTGTTCGTCTCGCTTTGGCGATAAAGCCTGGTAATGCATCGTGGCAATGATCAGTGTAGTCCTGCAGGTTCTGATCCGCGGAAAGCAATTTGAGCTTCTGGCGTAAATGAGGGATTCCGGTTTCCTCTGGAGAAATCGATGGCTGGTTTTTGAATGTGATTTTCGGTTTTGTTGTCCATTCCATATACTCAAAGGCTGACGAGTGACAAAGGTTTGGAGTCGCGGATGGATTTCGACTTCGGAGCTTCAAAGCGACGCCACTAGAGATGGCCTCCGCACGCTCTGCTACTTTGAATTGTTTCAGACTTCGCATAAGGTACGCCTTGTACTTGTTGAGCTGATCGCATTTGATCATACTCTCAACGTCCTCGTCATCGCCCGCTTCGTCCTCAGCTTCTGTAGTTTCATTGATGAGTCGCTTGAGTGTATCGTATGGCTCGCCGGTATACTGCATGAGCTGATTGGTGTCTAAATTCTCCAGGGCTATCAGCATATTGAGCTAGGTCACTCCCATGATGTCAACTTACATCGATCTTCGTGGCGACTAGCTGCACATTTTCTGCGCCGTGTTGATTGATTGCAGCGCGTGCATGCTTGATGAACAACTCATCGGACTCGATACGTGCAGTGTCAGCTATAATGATCTCATACTTGATTCGCCCCCTAAACTCTTCAATGTGTCGGGCACGTTGTGTGTTCGTATCGCCACAGCCTAGTATGACCAAGTTAGCTAGAATTATTCAAATGGATCAAGAGCACAACTGACCTGGAAGATCAATAAACTCAAGCCCCTGCTCCAGAAGTTGATGGGAAAAATTGACAGTGACATCGTCGACAAGAGGCCACAAACAATGCTGGCCTTTCACTTGAGTGATGAATGGCTTTATTTGCTTTAGTAGTTCATGATGGTCGAGCCCCATCTTGGTCGCGACGCCCTGACTGCTGGTGTTCTCTTTTCGCAGTGTTTCTTCGAATTTGAGCCGGCACAACCGGACAAACTCACCACTCTTGTAAGAGTCGGCACTCCAACGGTCCTCGAAATTCTCTCTCGAGCCAAAGATAGCTGTGAAGATGTCTTCCGCAGTATCTTTCAGTCCGTCGGTATCGTTGGCTTTGAAGTTCTCTCTGAATGAAGGATCCTCTTCGTCGTCTGAGTCGTCGTCGTTGTGGTAGTAATAGTAGTTACGACAAAGCTCGGCGAACATCGCTTCCAACTTCTTCGCGTCCAGGAACTTGATTTCACCGAGGTAAGCAGTACTACCACCTTCGTTCGGCGGATAATGCAGATATCTGATCACAGAGCTAGTGCAGGCCTTACCTTCTGCGCCTGTCAATGACAGACCGTTGCAATCGAACAAAGCGCATAATAGCAAGCTCTTCCCAGCACCTTGGGTTCCGACGAATGCGACTGCGATGGGTGGGCTTCTGGTGACATGAGAAAGCGACTTCGCTATCTCGAAAAGATGTTTGAGTTCTTTGTCGTTACGAGGGTGTCCTTTCAAACAAGTGACCACAAGATGTGAGAACTCCTTCAGCTCATTGTCAATTCTTGCTTTCTGTATATGAAACCAAGTGTGATTGGGAGCCTTCTCGGTAACCGAACGATATGGCTGCAGGGCGGGTTGAGACTTAGACTTCGCAAGGAACTCTTCCAAACTGAGAATCTGGATGTTTGCCATCATTGCCAGCCTGCAGCGGTGGCATGCTTTACCTATTGGTAATTTCAACGAAACTCTGAAGATACAAAGAGAATCCAAGACTTACAAGGATTGACTGTATTTTTGATGCTGTAAGATCTGTGTATTGCGGGTGTAGTGGAGGAAAGACGAGGGTGAAGGAGCGACGGCTTCTAGATATAGATACAGATGGTGGCGCTAACTTCATTGACACGGCTGGTGAGAGTATTGCGCTTGGTAAAGCAAGTAAAGGCAACGTGATGATAAAATTCTGAGCCCAGGTATGTAAATACCTTTGGAATGAACAAATAAATGGAGAAATATGAATCGTTCAGGGTGAGAGTCGGTAATGCAGAGTGGTATGGTATATTGACTCATATATTTTCAGTCAACTGTCTGTAATCCACCAATATACCTATGCCTCTGGGCTTTGGCCACATGGTGAAGGCGATGTCGATTGATAGGATTCAGACGCAATGTTTGGCATGGCGTGTAGCGTGCCTTCAAGTAAATTTTCAGTCCGCGGCCCACGAGACAACACAAAAAGTTCTTCTGCAAGACCAGTCCTTGCTTGAGGTTCAGACGCGCGCTGTGGATGGGCACACCGCGAAGGTCGCATGAAATCAGGTGAGTTTGTAGCTCGATAGCTGGACGCGCGCACCTTGCGACACGTTTATTCCTATGATGACATGTTGCGGACAGGTGTGATGGAAGAACGCAGTGAAGGAACGGAGTTCAAGGGGCTGCACAAGATGCCTCCCTTGGCGCCACTATATGTCGGACTAGTTCATTCTCATGGTACCCGCCAGGATGGAGCCAGAGTACTGTTTTTCATCAGTGCCTGCATATTTGACATATTCAGGCATGTGCACCCTAGAAGAACTCGCAGGATGCTACTGTCATTGCCGAACTCCTCATACTGCGGCCTGATGACTTCGTATAAACTTTTCTGTACTGCATTCGGTTGAAACATCACCGGCGGTAGGCAAAAAGGTTTTTAAAAAATACTGGGTCTCTCCACCTGAATAACTACATAATACACAACCCCAAGGGAAGGCCCTCTTTGGTTTTTTGCCTCCTTACCCTCACGCTCAAAGTCACTTTTCTCCGACTACCGGTAACATGGCATCGCTGATATCATCCTTTCGTTGGCGCCATAGCCTGCACCTGATCAAAATGCTTCTTCAGCCCCTCTATGAGCTCCGCGATTCGCGATTGTGCAGCCTGATTATTTTCGCTGATCTCAACTTCCATCGGCGCGAGCTGCTACATCTTGTTCAAGAATTCCTGCATCGTTGCCTTGACGCCATCCATGAATTCGTTGGCTTAAGACTTGTAGCGCTTCTGTACAATGGCATACAGCGCAATCATGATATTCTCCACGATATCGCTGCCAGTTCCGTCTTCAAACTCGGGCTCACTCTCAGCCTCACTACAGTTACACTCCAAAAATTTAAGAAGGATTTTTCCAGCAAATACCCCGGGCGGCTTCTCGTAGACCGAAATAATAATGGTATCACTGGACGATGACCTTTTCTTCTTCGACATCTTCCGCGTCTTCTGCGGCCACAAACCGTATACGGTGTCGAACACATCCGTGGTCTGTTTTTCAATAAAGCCTGTGTATTCGGTTCCTTAGACCGCTGGTTTCCCGATCGAGTCGGCCATCTGGTCAATATAGGCCACACTGAGGGCTTTCAAGATATTGGTAACCCCCACATTAAGCTCATATGAGACTGCGCCAGTATCGATGCGGGAGTACAGATGATCTGCATATTCTTCTAGATCAAAATCACCGTTGGAAATCCATTCGTTCTTTCCAGCGTAGAGCTCGAAGTCGGCGTAGCTCAAAAGCTTGGAATCAATCATTTCGCTGGATTTGCTGTTGCCGTTACGGGAGACCTCCGTATTAGTGCTTCTGAAGAGCAAGAGAGACGGGTCCCACGCGCAGTAGCTACCGCGTCTTTTTTTGTGATCAATTTTCGAACAGAGATTGTGGTTGCTTTATGATCTGTGCAGCTCTGTCGACTTCGTATGTACCTTTTCTATACTGGTCTTGCAACGTACCAGCGCCTCTCCCTCCTGCTTCATCGAAGTTCACACATTTCGACCCCGCTTTTGCTCACCTCTATGAGTGTAGCGGCGATACGGGAAAAAAAATTTGACCTGCCCTTTATAGCCAGGATTTCTATCTGTGGTGGACATATCTCCGTTCAAAAAATTTGTAATCTCTTCGTCGAGATCCATAACAACTTTAGTAAAAGTGTCGGACATCAGGCGGAATCAGAGCGCGTACGAGCCGGATTTCTCAACAATTCACTCGCGATAATGATGTCAACTTATGACGGCACTCGTATGCAATTAAACTTGTTATCTTCCACACTTTCTGCAACCGTCCACTGTGGGTCCGTGGGGTCGGCGTAGCAAATGTTATGCGTCACAATTTTCCGGCTTGTCACTTCTTTTATCCCATTAAAAAGGTCATTTGGTGCTGTATCTTCTATTTTCACTAACGAATATCTATCTAATACTAGAACAGATAAAGATATTAGGAGGCTAGCTCAGAGAATCGCATCTTAGTGAAATTGGTTTATAGCTACGACATGTATTGGATACTGTACTGGAGAAGAGATACATCTTTGGGCCTAGGACCTTGAGATTACTCTCATAAATTTAGTCTTTACAACTCCTCCAATCATTTTCCTAAACGATTTATTATGTATTAAGGCTATGTAAATGGGTTCAGAAATTAAGAACCTAAGCAACATGCAAAAGCAGACTTCTCAAGCATTTTAGTTACTTGTACAATCAGGGTTTTAAGTTGTAGTTAGTGCATGAGAAGTAGAACAGAAAATAGAAACACGCCGCAGTTTCCCTCACCAACACGCGTATGTAGCAACAACACGTAATGTCTTAACAACTACAACCTCTTAAGGCTTATACTAAAGCTGACGTGCAGCTTGCCCTCTCTAACATTAAATGTAACTAAATTACAAGCCTGCGACGCGCTAAGGCAATTTACAAAGTGCCTAAGCGTACAATATAACAGCAACGTGATAAGAAGCCCTCTAGACGCGACTGC
Organism: Alternaria gansuensis; assembly: GCA_009289805.1. Classification (NCBI taxonomy): domain Eukaryota; kingdom Fungi; phylum Ascomycota; class Dothideomycetes; order Pleosporales; family Pleosporaceae; genus Alternaria; species Alternaria gansuensis. The sequence goes on along the minus strand of WBOK01000181.1, from coordinate 23,223 downwards.
GAGCTAAACTTAAAGAGCCTAACAAAGCTAGAAGAGGAGGTAATTGTACAGCGTACACTTAATAAGAATCTACGTAAAGTACTGCTCTTAAAGCTACACGTATAAGATATAGCTAATAAATTACTACGTAATTGTAGCAGCAAGTCTATTAGCAAGAACTAAGTTAATAAGTTTATTAAGTGTACGCTTAAACTATGCACGTAATAGAGCTGTCTATATAATTACTAGCAAGCTGTCTATAAGAACGCAGCAACTATTAGGCCCTAGTTTATGCTTATTTAAAATATAAAAGTAAAGCATAGTATTATAAATAAAAATACTTAGAACTTAGATAAGTTTAGCTTTATAATAGGCAAGATATTTTCTTAGCTTATTATTATAGGCGTAGAGAAACTTAAAAAATAGAAGAAACTACAGCCTAGCAATTGCAAGTAGGTAACTCTAGTATAAAGTGTCTTTATAATAGGGCGCGTTATTCTGCCCTTCTTTATTTTTGCAGGCAAGGTCCTTATTACTTTCTAGTTTACTAATTTACTTTATAATTAGATTATTACTATTTTTTCTACTAGCTAGATTAACAACAACCTTGCGCTAGCGTAGCTTAAGCACTTTAACGCTTATATAAAGGCGTCTTTTACTAAGGCGTATAGGCTGCTTATTATTAATAGTTATAAGAGCTACTACTTAATAGAATTCTAAGACTACTATAAGAAAAATAAGATTATTACTTTCTACATACTACTTTACTTATTATACTTTTTATAGCCTTTTAATATAGTTTCCTACTCGCTGTTAAAGCACTACTATAGTAATAAAATTTTGCTCTTAGCACGTAGCTGTATTTACTATATTAATAAAAAAACTTTTTTACTTACTTTTAAAGTAGCTTTTAAGAAGACGTTTACACTAAAGAACATTTATGTAAAGTTTTAAAGTGCTAAACTAGTCTTATATAACTTAAAGGCTATATTATTAAAGCTAAATATATAGCTGTGTACGCTAACATTACCTGCACTAAGTACTATTACTTAAAAAGCGTAAACACTGCGTAACGCCTGCAAAATAAAAGCGTAATTTATGCTAATTTAAAATTATATTTAAAACTACTAAAAGTTACTAGCAAGTTTATTAAATAAGTAGGTAAAGTAGCTAAGTAAAGGCGCTTAGCAGATAGCTTATAATATAGTGTTAGTGTAGAAGGAAATAGGCCGCCTTTAAGACACTATTAACATGCTTACAAAGCATAAAACTTGCAAAAGGCAGTACGTACGCGCAGAGGAGACTCTAATAGTTAGTAAGGTATCTAACTTAATTGCTAAAATAGAGGGTAGGGGGCGTAAGGACGGCGAGACGCCTGCAAAGAGGGTGTGCGCAGAGAGGCGCTGCGGCCGTTGCAGTAAGATTAGGCATAACTCTTACACTTGCAAGGTAGAAATTAAGGATGCTTCTAAATAATACTATACTGTTGCAAGAGTACAAGATTTGTGTTGTGCGACTAAGCTACGTTGCTGCGCGTACGCCTCGCTGGTTTTCGTGCGGCGCTCGGTGGGGTGCGGCGCTCGCTGGTGAACCACGTTATGTAATGCAACTATGTGACAGAAAGGTTGTATGAAAGCAGGCGCGACTGAATTAAGAAAAAACGCCCTCGAATCGACGCAAAACGAAGACAACTGATCTAGCTGCTCTCAGTCTTGATCTAACGGTCAAACTAAAGTTGACGATATTAACTCTACTGTTTCCCTATTATACTGTCCCTCTTGGTCGTAAGAATTCGTGACAGAGTTTACTGGTAAGAGAACAAGTTCAACACTATTTGTAGAATAATAATAGCTTCGATTCTTAAACAAAATTATAAAAGAAAAAGGTAAAGCAAAAGACTTATAAGTAAAACAAACCTGTAATCTACGAAGATGTCTTTTGAGATGAAAGCAAAAAAGTAAGCTGTCAAATTTCTAGCTGCTGCCCGTTTCGATCGGGCGTCCCTGAGTAGTGTTAGCATTGTGCTTGGAACACGAATTGCAACGGGCTTTCTTACTCCGGGTTATGAGCCCGGCGCGCTTCCGCTGCGCCAAGCAGCTTTGTTGTTGATTGGATGATGCAACACTGGCAAATTAATTGATCTATAGCCATATTTAAAAAATAATGGTGTGTCTGAAAAAGGAGCAGAACATAAATCCTGTATCAGCCCCATGTGTTGGAACTTTAAGAAATTATGGGACGTGGTGTGAAGAGTCTGCAATGACTCACAAAGAATAAGTGGATGTCGATATCCCTTGCAAACCCTACCCCAACACTACCCCATCACCACAACCAAAAGCAAAAATCAATGAACCGGACGCCGCGCTAACCGTGGTACTAACAAAGCTGCAACTGAGATATACATCATCGCGAAAATGCACCCTCTGCATCGTCACCCAGGCCTCTGAACGCAATTCGACCGTTACTCCGCAACACTTCACAGACCGTCTCCGCGCTCAACTCATAACCGCTCTTCCGCCATCGCGCATTCAGCCAATCTGCTAGCGCATCGGCACTGCAGCTAAATCGCCGTGTATCCCATTCGTGGAGTATCAGATCAATGATTGGCTGGTCTGGTAGTGGTTCCGGATTTGGATCTTGCAAAGGCACGGATGAGAGAGGCATTGGTAGCGCACGTGGTGGGAAGATGTTCTCGTAGGCGGTCAGGAAGTGAAGGAGTGTATGTTCGGTATGTGGACGCGAAGCCAAGGTTATGCCAAACGGTTGACCGTTCAGCTTCAGAGCGGAGAGCGGGCACGCGGCAGTTGGGTAGCCGGCTGCTGCTGCGAGGGTAGAGAGAGGCGCATCGCCGGGCGCGACGATGAGGTCGAGTTGTTGCGTAGTAAAGAGGAAGTCGAGACCTTCGGGTCCGCCGGCGGTCTGGAGATGTTGCCTCGCGGCGTTGACCTCTTCACGCTTGGTGCTGGACTGCAAGGCGGCCATTAGGTCGTTCTGATCCGGACATGCTGACTGGCGTTAATAAGAAACAAAAGTGTGTTAGTCTGCATGAACGTACTTGGTGGCAGGCATAGCTCGGGGTGGTCCAGGTTGAAGTTGATGATCTCAGCCAAAGAGTGTATCTTTGTGATCCTGAAGTCGCGGATAAACTCTGCTAAGCAATCTTTGAACTCAGAGTCTACATTGTATCAGTATGTATGTTGCGCAATCGAGAAATTCGAATACTAACACACGACAGGCTCAAAGCAGTTCTTGCCATCGATAGTCAAGCTCGATTGGTTCGGCAACTCCACCGGATACACGACATCGACTCCCATCTCGATCATACTCTGAACAATCATGTCATATTTTTGTGTCTGCATCATGTCAGTACTGCATGCCCCAACATAACACCAATCCCTGCAATAAGACGTTTGTGACTACGCGATATCCGCGCACCCACGTAAGCAAGAAGCCCACCAACCTACCATGAATCGCTCGGCGTCAGCATTGATCCGCCCGCTTTTACGCCACGCTTTCCAGATGCTCGGCTCGCATATGCCGATACGGAGTGACCCGAAGTCCGGCTTGATCTTGAACGACCTGTGTGGACTCCTTGCGTGTTCTTCGCGGTTGGTGGGAACCATCATGGCGTCCATTAGTGCTACAAGGTCTTTCGCAGATTTGGCCTATTGCACACAGTCAGTGCTTCTGGTACGAGCTGACGCATATGCGCTTGCTTACCATGCCCCCAACGGCGTCAAATGTTCTACTCAGATTAAAGATGCCGTCCATTGGAATCTCCCCAGCTGTAGGCTTCAAAGCGTAGAGAGCTGCACGGTTTGCTGGCGTGATCAGGGATCCGATGGTGTCCGTTCCAATAGCAAGAGTGCTGAAACCTGAAGCTACTGCAACTGCAGATCCAGTCGATGATCCTCCTGGTGCAGAAAGTTCCCAGTGTAGTTTTCTTTTCGCGATGTGTCTTGACACGTACGGTGACTGGCATTGTCCGCCTACTGCTGACCATCCTGGAGGCATCGAAGGGTTTTTGAGGCCACAGAATTCAGTCAGATTCGACTTACCTATGATGATCATGCCTCGTTTGATCAGTCGGTCAACAATGGTTGCGCTTTTCTTCGGTATGCAACCTACGAAAGCATACGATCCTGAATGACGAGTAAGTTGCTAATTAAGATTGAGGCTTTCTGCCTACCACATACCTACTGTGGTGTCCATGCCCAGCTTCTCATTGGTCATAATGTTGTCTTTCAGTACTATTGGAATACCGTGTAGTGGTCCTCTTATCTTGCCTCTTGCCCGTTCTTCGTCAAGCTTCTTAGCTATCTTCAATACTTCATGCTTCGGCGCCACCGAGATCAATGCGTGTAGTTGTCTTCCTCTTCTGTTGTGAAGTTCAATCTCTTTCAGATACAACTGCACAATCTGTACACTTGTAATTGCTTGCGCATTCAGAAGTTCGGACAGCTCGAACGCTGAAATCGTGAGCGGATCAAAGTCTGGAAGCCATGTGTCGTCGGCCGAAGAAGTGAACGATGCCTTGCGCGACACATTATTATTGTCGACTGACTCTCGTGGTGATATAGTCCCGATACTAGGCGCAAGCGCCGTTTTCAAATACTTGAACACTTTTGGCATGGTTTTGTTGAAGCTGCGATTGTCGACTCCGTCTTAAAGTGGGGTGCACCCCGTGGGGATCAAGGATGGTGGGATGTCTGCCGATCCGGGACACTGAATGCTGCGTGAACTCTGAACGTCTTTTAGAAAAAAAGCACGTTCGATTTCAAAACTCAGGCGAGGAGATCATCAACGTAGGGGAGTAAGGCAGCCAAAGGTGTCTGCAGGGGATGAGGGCTCCGCTAGGTTATGAGTGCTTGCCATGCCTGTCCCCGAGGTCCTGGACATCGCCAGTGGCTGCGGGTATGATTCCTCTATCCAGGCTCGACCGAACTGAACGTTCGCCCTCGGACATCCCGGTTGATGGCGTTCATAGGCTGCGTTAAGTAATGGGGTTGGTTGTTTCAGTGAGGCCAATCGAAGAAAAGTGTTCCCGAGAATTCATGCCTTTCAGTGCTCCTATTCGCAGGCTGGGGTACCCCGTAAAACCCACCTGATGCGTGATCAGGATGAAGTCGCACAACACTTTACCCGGGACGCAGGGCCGCACGGAGCTTCTGGTGGTTGACGTCTCGCTTATGGTCAGATGGGTGGCTGCTCGCCCTGCTCCCGTCCAACCCGTCGGATATTGATATTCTTGGGCGTTGCGGAGTCGCGTTCTACTTGATGTTTCTATCTCTAGGGTGAGGATGCTGCTAGGCTGAGGCGGTTGAGCTCCACGTCTACTACAAACAACTTTGTGATGATTGCTTTCATAGTGTATACCACATCCAGGTTATCGACCACAATGAAGGGCTCCCCTTGGTGATGATCACGAAGATATGTTGTCTTAGTAGCACGATTATCAAAGACATTGCTAGAGACTGCTGCGCACTGGTGGCACAGCGACACCTTGTTAGTAGGCTGAAGGGCGACTTGGTCTCTTAGATTTGAGCGACTATGATCGTTGCTATGGAACAAACGCAGTGTTCATACGGTGATAGGTAAACCTAAGTCCTGGTCTCGCTTCCCGCTGCGGGCAGTGTTTCCGGGACAGGCATCGTTATGTTGCATTTGGCGGGGGATCGACTTTTAAGGCCTCAATGGCCTGATGTGTTATGAACACGGTTGTTGCAGCCACGATACATGAGGCATTAAGATCAGTGATGAGTCGCTCGCCTGTTGTCAAGACCTCCTAGCTAGGCCAGGCCCAACAACAGCCATGTCCGGAGTAGCTGTCACCTAGTAAGAATGGTACAAAGCGGTTGGTGGCACGGTTCTGGACGGGCAACACGAGTTCCATGGCACATGCGCTCATCAGCCAGGCGGCACGGGCTAGAAATAGCGTTAGCGCGAAGGACTGCCGCTGTCCGTCCAGATGGTCAGGATGCAATATGCAGCCCCACACTTTGCAATATCGTTGCCACGCTGGATTGATTGCGCCCCAGGTTGGCACGAAAAGCTCTTTGATCAACTGATGCTCCCTGGGAACGTGATTATCACCAGGACAGTGTAAGCTGCCACTTCCGCCAATCTGGATTAGAGCTTTCACTGCCGTGGTGGACGTCAAAAGCCGAGACAGGCCCCGGTACTGGGAATTAACTAAGTGATATATTGCGACCATGTACTTGTGGGCGGGAAACTTCCTTATGCGTTTCTGGCGGATTGGGATCGCATACTCCTCGAAACTGCAGAGAAATGCGCAGATTGTTATCTCATCGTTGAACGGTTGTGGAAGCTCGAGGATGATGAGTAAACTACAGTCAGCCCCCCCCCCGTCTCTCCAAAAGAGCAAAAGAGAAACGAGGTGACAAAATAAGGTGACGATGACGCCGTGATGTAGGAAGAACAATGATCGTTTATTAGCGCTAATTCGACGCCGGCTCAACGCATCTTTTTACGCAAGGTGCGACTTCTGCTTTCATATCCGCAGACAAAAAGAGCAGATGCCACACAACACTGAGAAACAATTCGAAGTGGGCTAGTATGGTCTGTAATACCAACGTCGAGTGGTATCCTGCAGTCGCTCTTATGCCAAGAATGCGATCAGCCATGCTTTGCCCAAAATTCCTTCAACCTACCATAGACGAAATTGCTCCTAGAAAGTCGTAGTGGCCAGTCTGCTCGCAGCATTTTTTGCGTCTATGCGGTCATCATCTTCTTCGAGGCCCTTCTGGCTGCCTGCCTTGCTTGTCGCACGCTTCCTGCCACCTAGTGACTCTTCCCCGTTCTCATCGACCTCGGGTAACGGAGCGACGATGCTGCCACTCATGCTACGATTGAGGCCGTCACCTGGTCGTCGTGGTACGCCCGACCAAGCATCACCCTTGGGGCCTTGCGAACTAGCCATGGAAACACGGCGCTGAGCTGGATGTGCTTCGCGACCCAGTCGAGAAAGGCCACCACTACCATCAATAGCTCTGATATCTGGTCGTACAGACTCTAGTGTGGCAAGCGTACGGCGCTCCGCCTCAATCTCTCGCACGACGTATTCGCGAATCGCCTGCCGCATATCTTGGGTGGTTCTGTTGAACCACTTGCGTTGCTCCTGAAGGAGGTTGGCGGTGACACGCTGAGCTTTTGTTGTCAGGTATTGTTCGTGACTCCTCGCCTCATCTAATGCTGCGATAGCCTCATCAACCTTGTCCCGTTTCACACTAGAGCTGGCCTTCAGCCTGTCGGCCGCAGACAGTTTGGACTTTGTCGCGGACTGCGCCTGCAGTAGCTCGCGAAGAAGGATGTGCCGATTTGTGAGGGTTTCTTTCGCAATGAAAGCGTCGCTGCTGTGGTACTGTAGAGGATCACCAAGAGTTGTAGCTTCAGCAGTACCCTGAGCCGCGTGGTAGTCGCCAGTGGCCTGGATGACCTTCCCAAGCTTCTTGTATGCGTGTGAAAGACCGACGTGCGTCTCTTGGACATGTAGCGCTGCAAACTTGGCACCGAGATCAGATTCTGCGACTCCCAAATCTAGATTATGTTAGCCCTGCATCCAAAGGTCGGCCTGCGGAAATGCCTACTTCTCCTGTGCTTCACAACCTTCTCCAGCTTCTGCTCAGCCTCCATTGTGCCCAGATAGAAAGCCTTCACGACTGGTCGTGCTGCAGCAAGCTCTGGTGTGTCATCTGGTGGTGGCGCAAACTGCTTGATCATCTTGCGGCGCACACCAGTCGCGGGTTGTTTTCTCCGTACCACGGGGCTGTATCCGAAGTCGCTCTCCACGAAGAAGACCATCTCTTCGTCGCGTATCAGGATATCATTGCTGCACACAATGTTCAACCACCGTTGTAGCGAGGTCTTCAGGCGTGCCTCATCTTCGTCGGTGCCTGCGCCGGCCGAGGTAGTCGCTGGTGGTACGGCAGGCACGATAGCTTCGGGACATGCTGAGATGAGGTGCTCGCCTAGCTTTACGAACTCGGAGTGTAGACGTCGGACATCGCGGAATTGGGTAGTTCGAAACTTGGGGAGGTTCGTCTATAGACAAGTCAGTAGGGCATGAGGTTGTAGGACCAGGTGCGAGTGGCATGGGCAGGATTGGAGATAGCTATGCAGCCCGGCTAAAGAGCCGAAAGAACACATGTCTACCTTGACCCATTCCTCCATGTCCAATACGTCGCGCAACCGTAGCCCGGGTTTATCGAGGTGACGAAGACATACGTAAACATCGAATCGCAGTATGGGGTCCTTCTTGCTATTCCTCTCGAGTCCCGTGACCTTGGCCTGAAGCTTGTAGTGTTGCTGCTGTCGCTGCGGCCTATTCCCATGGTATCTCTGCGGCTGTTGCTGGCCTTGCTGTGGATGTGGTGACCTCGGCGCATCTTGACCCGGCATCTGCGGTTGCTGCGGTTGGTCGCCATTCTCTGGCGCTGTGCCTGGCCGACTTTGCGCATCTTGGTCGCCCATGTATCCATATTGTTCACCACTTTCATGGTATGGGGAAGCCTGCGGAGGCAGCGGGGCTGGGGGGATATCGTTGGCTGGCGGTTGACCAAACGACGTTCGGTTGGCCTGAGGCGGAGACGCCCATGGGTCGCTGCCGCCGGGGTGGTCCGGGTCGTGGGCGCTGTAATCCATGGTGTGTGGTTGTGAATTGAGCTCTGGACAGCTGCAACTAGCTGTCGAGTGATGCGATGATGTCGCTCGAGTGCCCCGACCAGCCCTGGAATTAACCGAGCTAGGAAAGGCGCGAACGTCGTCGACTTCGTTTACATCACGTGCGCCTCTCAAACACAGTCAAATCGCGTATCAGCATCGCATCGAGCAGTCTCGGGCATGAGGGTCGGATGGATTACGTCTACTCGTCGAGTCTTGCGACATAATGTGAAGACTCCACGGCGGTTGCTTTCGACGCAGCCTCATCATGATCTACTCTCGAAGACAACCCGCAACATTGGGATCATCGCCCATATCGATGCAGGAAAAACAACTACAACCGAGCGCATGCTCTACTACAGCGGAGTGACAAGGCGTATAGGAAACGTCGATGAAGGCTCAACAGTAACCGACTTTCTTCCCGCCGAGCGAGCACGCGGCATCACCATTCAGTCCGCAGCAATAACATTCCACTGGCCTCCACTACCACCAAGTGCTCAGACTCCACCACCTCCACCACAGCTACCAGCCTCGTTCGAAACTGTGCTAAGATCTTCGAGCTCTCACAACATCAATCTGATCGACACGCCCGGTCACGCAGACTTCACTTTTGAAGTGCTGCGTTCCCTGCGTGTCTTGGACGGTGCAGTTTGTATCCTCGACGGAGTTGCCGGTGTTGAAGCGCAGACAGAGAAGGTGTGGACGCAGGCTGGACACTATCATATCCCGAGAATCATCTTTGTCAACAAGTTGGACCGCGTAGGCGCCGCATTCTCGCGCACTGTAAAAGAGATAGGTGTTAGACTCCATGGGTGGCCAGCCGTCTGCCAAATACCGTGGTGGAAGGACGGTAATGGCGACTTTGTTGGAGTTGGTGATGTTATCAACCTACGTGGCATGCTCTGGCGAGCCGGTGGCGATGGTAGAGACATTCAAGCTTTTGGGCTAGAAGAGCTGAGCAAAACCGATCAAAAGTTTGCGGAAGAGATCAAAATGGCAAGGATAGCGCTCGTTGAGATACTGAGCGAGCACGACGATGTCATGGTTGAATATTTCCTGGAAAACAACGAAGATCATTTGGCTATATCTGGTCTTCAAATCATGCAATCATTACGCCGAGTTGTGCTGCAGGCGCCGCAGAAAGCCATACCGGTCTTCGCTGGTGCTTCTTTCCGCAATATTGGCGTCCAACCATTGCTTGACTCCGTTGTCGACCTCCTCCCATCGCCACTCGAACGCCCAGATCCAGAGATCAGTATCTTCAATCAAAGCAGCACCCTCGGCATCCTTCTTAACGCGGCAGCAGCAGCAACATCAACGAAGACGACTAAGCCATCACGGAAACAACAGCAAAGTGATGGTGAACTAGCCATAGCAGAAGTCAAGAACCTCAATGCCTGTGCTCTCGCTTTCAAAGTGGTCAACGACGCTAAGCGCGGCGTATTAGTTTACGTACGTGTCTACTCGGGCGCCATCGACCGCGGCGCCATCCTCTATAACACCAACTTGTCCCTCGCGGAACGTGCACCCCGCCTCCTCAAAATGTATGCCAACGACGCTATCGAAGTAGACAGCATCGGTGCCGGCCAAATCGGCGTCATCACTGGATTGAAGCACGCTAGAACAGGAGATACACTGATCGTATATCGCGGTCTCCAGATGAAAAGTACACCACCCGGTGGCCTGAGCACTTTGCAACTGCGACCCATTACAGTCCCTCCCCCGGTCTTCTTCACAAGTATCGAACCCAACAGCCTCAGTGAGCAAAAGCACGTACAAGAAAGTCTCGCTATCCTGCTACGAGAAGACCCAAGTCTCCATCTTTCCGTTGATGAGGAATCCGGCCAAACGCACCTAGCAGGCATGGGAGATCTCCATCTCGAAATCGCTCGAGACCGACTCCTAAATGACTTCAAAGCCAAAGCACGAATCGGCAAGATAGAAATCGGATACAGAGAAACAATCACAACAATGACAGCTACAGAGCCATTCACATACACACTCGACAAGTTCGTCGCAGCAAAACAAACAAAAGCCAGCATCACCGCCTCGGTCGAATCCGCACAAGACACCAACCTCATACCCCTCAGCCCACCTGAACAACAAGACCAAAAAGAGAAGATTCAAAGCAGCCCCTTTGAAACAACCTACACCCTCCCCGACAACAACACTCTCCACATCATCCACCCTCACCTCTCCACCTCGGACTCCGCAAGCCACAAAACACTCATACCGCCCCACCTCTCCTTACCAGGTATCCTGCACTCCCTGCAAGCCGGTGCAAGCGCGGCCCTCGCCCGCGGTCCATTCAACGGCTTCCCCGTAGCAAACACACGCACAACCCTAACCCTCGACGCAAAATCCCATCTCTTCCCCGAAACAACACCAACAGCCATCTCCATGGCTGTCCGCGCCGCCGTATCAACTAGCCTAAGGAGCGCCTGCGACGCCGCACCCGCAACACTCATGGAACCAGTCATGAACGTGACTATTTTCGTCAACGAGAATAGCATGGGTGCTGTCGTGCAGGATATTTCTTCGTCACGCGGTGGGCAGATATTGTCGCTTGATGGGTCTGGTGACTCGATTACTTCATCACCAACAATAAATAATCGTGGCGACGACAACGACGACGACGACGACGACAACGAGACACTACCGCGTATTGATCCCGCGCTTATTTATACACCACCGGATCCTTTTGCGTCGGGGACGGGGGAAATGGGAAATGGGCTCAGTGATAGTCAGAGGCAAATTGTGGCGAGGGTGCCGCTGAAGGAGATGGTGGGGTACTTGAATCAGTTGAGAGCTTTGACGGGTGGGAGGGGCACGTTTGTCATGAGTGTGGATGGGTTTGAGAAGATGGGGACGCAGCGGCAGAAGGAGGTGCTTGATGCTTTGCGGGAGTTTTAGAGAGAGGGAGAGAGAAATGTAGAGTATGGATGAGATGTTGTAACATATGTTGTGTACTTTTGCTCTAAATTGATCCATTCTAATGCTCTGTGCGCAAGATGTGCTTTCGCTCTATTTAACGACACTGCCAACACTTTCCCCCAGAACGCGATTGTTTTACGTGCTTCACGCCGTGAGCGCACTGCTCAATCCCAAGATACCCATACCCGCGAATGCAGAAACAAAGCACAAACGCCTCGAATTTGTCAAATCTAGACTCTCGCCCAAAAGCTGCAGCGATACCATGACCATGATACCCGCGGTGACGGCGAACATGCATCCATAGATTGTGTCCATTTCCTCATCCGCACCATTCTCTCGACCTCTTCCTTGGATCTTGAACCATAGTGCTGCTACACCTGCACCTAGCGGCTGACTGACACCTCCCAGGACCGCTGAGATCAACATGGCTTTCCAACGTGAGCCAATGGCGAGGTAAAGAGGTAGAGCAAGGGCAAACCCTTCGGTGATGTTGTGAATGAATAGTGCGAGGAAGATGGAGAAGCCTAGGGTTGGGTTGGCGTGGTTTGTGGCATATGTGATGAAACCTTCGGGGATCTTGTGCAGGGCAATTGCTGTGCTTGTTTGCAGACCAAGAGAGAGGAATGCATTCGTTGGGACATGATGATGATGATGCTGTTGTGCCTCGTGGTCGTGATGATGATGCTGATGATCAGTATGTGATGAAGTAATCGAGGATGAGCAGCTGTTTTTTTGGAGAGGCTGGACTTCGTGTACCATACTAGATGTTGCATGGCCATTGGCAGACGGTAAACTTGCAAACGAGCTTTCCATTGTTGCTGGTCCGGACCGTGCAGGCACCAGCGGGGTTGTTTCGTCCACATCTTCCAGGATTGCTCGACGTTCATGCGGTCCTTGTGATGTTTGACTCCTGCTCATACCTGATGGTCGCGGGGCTGTCAAGCTGCCCAAGGATTTTCTCGACTGCAAGCGTGCAGGTCGGACTTCGCACAAATCACCATAACATTGCCCATTGTCAGTGTCATCACATGCTTTCTCGGCCCCGATAACTAGTTGGGATACTTTGGATGACAGTGACTGGTGGAGCGATGGTCTCCGGGATAGTGCAGCTTTCGAGTTTTCGCTGTTAGTTCCGTATGAGGGATGCTCTTCATGTCTGTGGGTTTGCGGAAGACCTTGCTGTTGCTCCTGCATCGGTTGATGGGAGTGTAGTTCCTCGTCTTGAGCTTCCCCTTGCTCTTCGTCACCATGCTTGTCATCGCAGTCTATGACAGAGTGTGGGATGTATTGATGCAATATTCCGGAAAGAACTGAGATGCCAAGAGCACCAAGAAGGAAGCAACAGATCAATGTTAGTATCGCATTTCGTGGTGACATGCCTCCCTTTGTCAAATAGTTCTTGGCCGACGGCAACATGCTGTATAGTGATGAGAATATCTTGAAGTTGAGTCAGTGAACGTTGAGATTGGCCGACAGTGGGGGACACGCACCATGACACCAAATGAAAGACTCAACCCCATTGACAAGAACGCATTACTTTCTTCAATCCTGAAATTCTGCTTGCCCGGAAAGTAGCGAACAACGAGGTCGACGCATATTATTGAAGCTAGTCATCTTCAGTTTCTCAACTTGGTGAAGTGCTCCGAACCCCGGCAGATTCGGTCTACGGCGGGGATAATCTTACCTCCAAAGGTGCATGCTGTTTGCGCGTTAGCTCATCCGCTTCGTGAGAATCTCATGCAGCTGCCCGCGCAAACCTACCTATGCCGCTGACCGCAGTCATTATCCACCCACGCGTGTCACTGTCGAGAACCATGTCTGCCTGCAGGTACAGTTCTTTAATGACGTCGTTATGCCAAGCTTCTCGTCTTCACAAGTAAGGGATAGTCGCGGAGATGCAAAGGCGATCAGATTGTTATCGTTCTAAAGAGTGGGCGACAAGCGATAAGAAATGAGGAAGTTTGTATAGACAATGAGGGACCTGGTCAGATGAGGCGTCTCCTTCGCACCGTGTTGTCCCTCTAGCGTGCATCTTGCAGCCAAGGAGATCTTAAGGTTTAGCGGCTTGGCAATAGGGCAGACTGATACACGCTTGTCTCATTGGCTGAAACCTAAGTGGCAGGCACTCCGATGCTCACCTCAACTTGGACGACAGCTACAATGTCAGACGTCAAGAGGAAGTCTCAATACGTCAAAAAAATACCGCTTGAGGCTCCCAAAAGGTATCATATACGACCGAAAAAGCATCCTGGATTTCAAGGGAAGAGGGCACATGTGCGGTGACACTAGTGCCCAAATATGAAGGCGGTGTAGGAGAGAAACGACAACTTGGAGTAGGACGCTTGATATTGTACGGTTGATGAGCCTTGGCGCTACTCTAACTCTGATATGGAAGTTGTAACTGGATGAAAGAAGAGAACACTAGCCTCTACATTGTCGGTGAACACGCATTAAACTGGTAGTCCCAAAATAAACCGCTGAGCGTCACTAATGGACCTGCGCTATGAGGTCAAAGACCGATGCCCCTTGACCAAGGCTTGTTGCTGAGACCGTGGTGTAGGATTCTAGAAAAGCCCAAAGAGCTGCAAACGCCATATTTCCCCAACCATGCCGCTATGCTTGACAAAAGAAAATTATTGAAGTACCGCGAAGTACGTGTGAAGAAAACGTCATCGTCAACAGTCGTGTCTCGAGTGATCAATACTTGGGAGGCCTGGGAACAAAGATCTTACTCCACGCACCGGGGCCGTGTTCGGGCTTCTCGTTAATGACAAGGAGATTGGGCGATGAGCAGTAACCACCAGGCTCCGCTGTTCGCGTTTGCTCAACGTAGTGACCTTCGAGATCGGCTTCTGTCGCATTTTGTGCAAAAGCCGCAGCTGGATGGTCGTAGATCCAGACTTTGTCAGTCACAATCTCCCCAGGCTCTTCGGCGAAGCGGGCTTTCTTCTCAGGGAACCCAACGAAGTAGTTGAGGATGTCGTGGATCGGAGCGTAGAGACGTTCCGGGCGACGGATGAAGGAGAGCCAGCTCAGGGTCTTCTCGTCATATGCCACTCGAACGAATGGGTTCATGTATATCCTAGATTCCGCAGGCCGGCCTTTTCCAGACATTCGGTACTGGAGATCCGCGTTGATCAGACAGCACTCAGAGGCTTCCCAGAAGGTCTCATTATCGTGTCGGAACCGAAGCGGCGAGGTGGTGTGATTGGGCGTCCCGTTCTGCAGGTTTGCGGGTTCTGGCTGTACTACAGTCCCCTCTTGGAACCACTTGGCCTCAAAAGCTACCATTCCGCCCCAACAGCTCCGTACCCGCACCGCATCTTTCCCTGCGAGCACATCGCTCCTGCTGGTCCCCGTTCCTGCGCTGGTGAACCACGGGAAGAAGGGCAAGCCAGTTATCATGCCGTCCAAATCGCGCGTGGCAAAGCGGTCGTAGAACTTGAAGGGCATGATGTGGTCGACAGCGCATGCCGCTGCATAGTCAGCCCGTCCGGTAGAGTCGATGTTGGTCGCGAAGAGGAGCTGCGCGGCTTCGATAGGGTCAAAATTGATGTCATTGAGGTACAGGACCTTGTCAAACTTGACGCCATGCTTGTCGATTGGGGCGAGGGCTCGGTTGCGCACCTCAGCGAGGAAGGCAATGCGCTTAAGGCGTTTGTCGCCGTTGGGTAGCGTTATGTGGGGAAGGGTAGTGAGGTCAAGATCTTCGGATACTATAGTGGAGTTGCCTGGTTGGGCTGTTAGTCGTCTTCCTTCTCCCAGCGGCACGGGGCGAAGCGTCTCACATTTGACTTGGTCACGAAACGAGATTAGCGACTGCTTGGTGACTAGATCGGGGTTGTCCTCATAGATGCTCAGATGCACATTGTCCTGTCCTAGGAGCTCTATCAGCTGCAGGACCTCTGTCCCCCATGCGCCAGACGTGAGGTCGCCCTTTGTCTCAGCGAGCGAGGCGGCTATGAAGACCTTCTCGTTGTAGGGGTTCGCGCGCCCGGTGTTGATCGCTCGCTTCCGTAGCTCTTCGTAGTGCGGAGGCCTGACCGTGTAACTCGGGAAGAAGATGCCTGCGACCAGCACCAGGACTATGAGAATGTACGGCACCGAGAAGACGCCCCAGTACACCAAGCGCAGCATCGACCGTTTTCGCCGGCGCGGTGTGACGAAGTGGGCGTACACGGCGCGATCAGAGAGCTTGTTGATGGCATTGAAGCGGCTGCCCAGGCGGTTGAGCCACGAGCGTCGCGAGGAGGTCGAGGTGCCTGGCTCCTGGCCGACAGCGGCTTCCTCTTCGCCATCGAGAGAGTCGCGCGGGAGCAGCTCATACTCGTGTATGGGCCGACGGTTTGGTTTAAGCATCGGAAGGGTTCCTTGGGGGGTGAAAGGGGCCTACTTTAACTACTCGGGGTCGCCATCAAGCGAGATGGAGGAGCAGGCGCGCAGTGGAGGCGTAGACTGGTGTTGTAAGCGACTGCAGCGAAAAGAGCGTGGTGTTGTATCTCACAGAGTCACAGAGTCACAGAGTGGGAAGGCGGGAAGGTGGTGGGTGCACGGCGCAAGGTCGTCCAACAGCTGCGATGCCCCCGGTCTTGGGGACGCACGACGCGCAATTCACTGGTTGGGGTCTCCCCTTGCGCCAGGGTCCAGCTCTCTAGGAGTGGAGAGGCGCGAACGTGCATCAGTCGCCACCGACGAACCTAGTCGTCGACAACCTCTCATGGCCCCCGGCAACGCCTGGCATCACGAATGACAGCCGTTTCGACTGCTGATCTGGCAAGATGCTAGACCAGGGACCTCAACGCCCCGAATTGCGCATTCGCACCACGCCCCCAAGCCAGAGCATCGCGCGAATCTTCCCGCTTCCCAGCTGACGTGATCGGGACCGAGATTCGCTGCCTGCTTCACCCTGCGCAGTATGCGTCTGTGGCAGCTGAAGCTTCCATCGGTGATTACGCGCCATCAGAATCTGCACATGGGCGCTTGGCCTCTTGGTCTTGGGTCATTAAATATTTGGACAATCGATCCAGCAAGCGAAGACCCATCTACCGAGATCGCGTCGAGCTTTTCCATCGCAAAAGACACGTACTTGGCGTATCCATGTACGAATGCTTGTGTATGAATGTGCATATACACTTGCACTGCCCTACACCACTCCACATACCTCCCATCTCATCACAGCCTCGTCCAATGACGTACTTTGATTACAATACATTCAACCATTTATCTTAGCCGTGCCATGCCGTCCGTCCTGTAGAAGAACAATGCCGCACAGCAACCCTTTGCTGGGATCCCCCCCCCCGCACGTCACTCTGGCAACTATCCTAAATCCCCAGTTGCATCTACCGCTACTCACTCACCCTTGTCTAGACTTGATACGGACGATCTAGGCGACCTGAGTGGATTTCGCTTTTATGAAGTAGGAGAGAGTGGCGCTGAGCTAGGTTTCGGATCAACAGCACTGCCGGGTGCCGACGGTACCTTCGATACGCCTATGTGCCCTTCCGACGTGGGCGTAGATGGTTCTTCAACTACTGGGATGGGCATTGGGGAGTAACGTGGAACTCCTTGCGTTGTTGACCAACGCTCCTTACCTGGACTCTGATCGTACCGTCCGCCGAGCTCCGGCTGCTCATCACGGACACTAGTGACTACCCGTTCCCTCTCGTTCCCCTGGCGTATGTCTTCGTTTAGCTCTTCTTCTCGATGCTGGTCCTTCCTTGGTCCGCTGTCTTTTGGGCTTGTCGTCCGTTGTTTCCACCGCTCGTACGACCGAGACCGCGCGGCGCTAGATTCTAAAACACATGTCAGCATCAACAGCAGCAATTTTCAATCTACAAACGAGCAGCGGGATTGGGGTGAGCATTACTCGGTGCTGGACGCCTCCTATTCTTGTGCAAACCCCATGGCCTCGCTGCATACCCACTCATGGGCGTGAATAGTGCGTACCTGGCTGTGACATCCGGTCCATCGACCCCCATTGTGTCGCGAGTCCATTGCCGAGGATACGATCTGGGAGTATTCCAAGCTTTCGTTGCGGCATGCGGATATTGCGGGAACTCAAAGGGCAACGCATCCGCGAATCCAGGTGTTGCTCGTGGGATAGACGCTCTTGGAATTTCTTGCGTGACCTTTGATGTGTTACTGGAACTTGACGATGACGATGACGATGACAAAGGGGCTGACTTTTTCAGCGCTTCCAGTACGATGGGCGGATACTCATCGCAAACATGGATGAAATCGAATTTCTCAACTCGACGCGCACGCTTAGTGGGAGAATTTGGTTTCACTGGAGGAGTTTGGCGCTGGCTGGCCTTGGGCACATCTGAACTCATCGCTTCTGTATAAGGCTGTCGATACTGAGGTCGCTCTTGGGGTTGATACTGAGGTGGATATTGAAGAGGTTCAGGCATCCTTGCTACCCTTTGGGGAAACGGCTGCTGAGGTACCGCTGTGGGCATAGCGAAACGTGGCATCTGAGCCGCACCTTGAGCCTGCCACGGCATTGGTATCTGTTGCGGCATCGGTGGACACCATTCGACTCGGTTCGCGCCAGGCCACTGTTCCGGCCAATACGACTGTCCGTACGACTGCTGCTGCTGTGGCTGCGTAGGAGTATTGAGTTGTAACATGGGCCTTTCCCTCTCCACGTCTCTCGGCCTCGACCAGTCTGCATTCGCATCATGAGCACCGTGGTTCTCTGGATCTCGATTCTCGTAATATTTCCTGGTCTGCGGTCGCTCAGACCTTCCTCGTTCTCTCTTGGCGGACCGCGACCGATGCTTCGATGACTCTCGCTGCTCCATTTTCTCGACGTACACACAAGGCGGTGGCCTTGATCGGCTTGGGAAGAGATGGTGAAACCAATGCTCGAATTCATAACAGCGCCGATGGATATAGCGGTGGATGAACCAGAGAGCGAGGTAGATCAAGGCTGCACCGAAGATGCCGGCGAACACGAGGGAGATGATGAGATTAGTGGTCGTCATGACGGGCAATCCAAGAAACAAGATCGAAGCGGTACAAAAGCACACGAAGAGGGACGCGGACAGGAAGTAGAAACAGGGCTGTATTCGAGCGACTGCCAACTACATAAACATCAATAGTCGTACAGCTAGGCTGTAGTAAGTTTGTCGAGGACTAACGATGCAGCAAACATCCGGGACATTGTGCAACGCCACGTCCAACCATCAAGCAGACCAGCGCAGTAGCCGTAGCCGCTAGAAACTTAGATCTTGTAGGTCCGGGTATCCATAGTTTGTCACTCAGCGCTTGCTTCTCCATCTAGCTACAAATGAAGAAGACTCCCATGAACCCAATATCGAAATGTGGTACATGCTCGAGGGACAAACATGTGCAACGTTTTGTAGACGCTCGTGCTCGCGTCAAATGTCACACGACGGAACGACGACCCAAGATTCAAGTCCTATTTTCATGGCTACCATCTCTCATATCATCGTCATCTTTCTCCGTTATTATCAACTCGCCATCTTCCTTCACGTGCCATCATGAACGTACCTCCACTCTGCAACATCTCTCCTAATTCCAGTTCGCACCACCATCAGCGCCGTTACCACTATTATTCACCGCATCCCATGCTCCTGCTACTGGCCCTTCCCCGCCAATGTTCCAATCAACAGCACCTCCAGCATTACTCTTAGCGCCCCCACCGCCAGTCCCAGCACTCTTCGCACCTCCACTCTTATCGTGCGGGTGGGTGAGTTTGGGGCGTTGAATTAATCAATTGCGGGTCTTCTGGTTTGATTAGGGCGTTGTTTATGGGAATGAATGGGCGAGCTTTTTTGGGACTGTGAGATGCAGTGTCGTATGTGAACTTGTATCGCGACGGGGCCAATCTGAGTTTGAGGATTGTGACTTTGGAGGTACGATATGCTTGTCTTTGCTGATTTAATTTGGGCTAGGCTGGAACTTTTGTCTTCGCTTTCACCTTCACTTCACCGCTAGTGATGGACTGACAAACAGGCGTCTTGAGGGTTGTGTTCACGCTATGTAAGAGGACAGGAATCTGGAAATCCCTTGTCAGGCAATAAGAAGCACTCGGATGAGTGATGTTGCTCAAGACAATTTAGAGAATGTTGCTAGGATAGTATTGATGTGGTATGAATATCATGTATGTTATTACAAAACATAGTCATCGCAGACCAAACACTCATGACACAGCACCAGCGTCCCTCTTGAGAGGCGCAGGACTTTTCTGCCCACTCATAGATGCAGTAGCAACAACAATAGTATCTCCTAGCATTTGTCCCACCGGTGGTGGCCCTTGTACGCTCTGCACTTGTTCCTGGACCGGCGTCTGCGCCTTTGTCACCGGTGTAGGTGCAGGCGGGGGAGGCGCCATGACCTTCCTTGGTGGACTCGACATTTCCCAAAACCGTCTCGGCACGTTCTTTGCCGGCGGCATACCCAGAAACCCTTTGCCTCCCATACTTTCCAATGGTTTCGCTCTGCCTCCTACGTAACATCCTAGATCGCCGCTCCATACAAACCCCCCCCCTACCACACCTCTCAATACACCGAAAGCGCGTGCATCACGATATGCGATCCCGGTCTCGGGGTCACGGTATCTGGCGATGGTATTGGTAATAGGACATAGCTTCTGACCTGGTTTGAGCACTCTCTCTGTCTCAGCTTTGGGTGCGGCGTTTTTCCGTGGTGGCTTCGGCGGCGCAATTAGGGCCTTTTGTATGTAGTCTGTAGCTTCGGCAGGGGTCCATTTGAACAGTGCAGCGTACAATTGTACCAAAGCCGACTTGTCCTTCTCCTTGAGGAATGAGGCTGCTGTTCTGGCTCGCGATGATGATGATGACGATGCTGGTGGGGCGTCGAGGTTAGGAAAGTTTGACAGGATTAGGAGATTGCGGAGAGCTCGACGTATGACTTTGCGTCGTGGTGGTTGGGGAGGGAAGGCGGGGTTTTGGAATTGTGCAAGGGGACCTTGAGGCTTTATGGCTGAGTCGCCATTCTGGTGCGATAGTGAATGATCGCTGAGAGAGGGATGTAATTGTTGGGAGAGGGTCGTCTGTGAAGTTGCATATTGATTTTGGAAAGGAGAAGCTTCCGTGTAAGGGAATGGAGGGAGTTCGTCGCCATGCATGGACTGAGATTGCGAAATCTGAGCGTATTGGTCGATGCCAAAGAGGAAAGAATCTTGGCTCGGTGGTGGAAAGATTACAGTGCTCGGGTGCTGCATGCCGAACGAGCCCATGAAGACGTCACCGCCTTGTGAAGCTGCTGTTGTCCATGGTTGTTGTGAAGTGTCTTGTGGTGGTGGCATGGTTGCTGGTATCGAGGGGATATGTGATGAGCTACTGAACTGATCCTGAGAAGGAAACGATGGCTGGGAATCATGCGCATGACGTTCGGGCGCCTGGGCCGGAGGGTGTGTAGACTCTGGCTGTGTCGTTGGCGCCTCCGCAGCCGCAACCTCCTTGTTGAGCTTTTCTTCGAGAAGCTCCAGACTGGGCGCATCCTTGCCTGTATACTTGAGCTTGTCATCAACCCAGATGCCCGGCCCGCTGTAGTATCGGTAGAAAGGCCCATGGATCTGTTGGTTCTTCAAGGCGTCAATCTTGGCCTGTCTTTCTGCTGCCCTGGCCTCCTCTGCCTCCTCCCATCGGTGCAGGGTCTTCTTGTTGATACGCTCATTACGGGCAGCCTCAGCAAGCCTCTCAGCCTGCGTCAATGGCTTCTCCTTGGACTTTAGCTTGCGCGCCTCTGCAGCCTTCATCATAGCCAGGGTATCATCGCGCCTCCGGTCCTTCTCCTTCAGCTTAGCCAGCGTGGCATCCTTGTTCGCTACTGTCTGTTTTCGCATTGACATGCGGACCGGGCCATCCTCTTCGGTAGGCAGCCACGACGCCCTTTCGGACTTCTTCTTGGGGCGCGGAGGGGCGAGCGTGGGCGACTGTGTGCGCGGGACGTCGAGCTTGACTTTCTTGCGTGCCACGGCGGCGACGCGGGCAGTGAAGGGGTTTGTGGCGGCTTTGCGCTTCTTGCTGCGCTCTTGCCGCTCTGCCTTGCGCAACTCCTTCTCGCCTGCATCGTCGTCGTCGGCGCCATGGTCATCCTCTTCGGACGACGACGAGTCCATGTTGTAGTCTTCCTGCTCGTTGATGTCATGGCCCTGAAACTCGTCCTCGTCTGGAGCTTCCTCCCACTCCTCGCCCCATTGCTCCTCGTCGGCGGACCGGGCAAGCAGGTTAGCCATGCGGTTGCCGGCATTGGAGCGCCGAGCCCTGGTCTGGACCATGAGCTCTGCGGGCGCTTCCTCGTCGCTCTCGTCTTCAGATGCCGCGGACTGGTCATGGTGCTGGGATGGCGGGGCATCTCGCACGGCTTTCTGGGGTGGCTCCTCGGACATGGTGGTGGGCGAGAGACTGGAGGGCGGCTGCAGCCCGGGGCAAGGCGAGTCGGACGGCAGCGTTCACGGGTTGGGGGAGGATATCCAGAAGACTTCCATGAGACGCGGATTATGCGCTCCAGGTGTGGGGTGAAGGCGGGTTGTTTCAGGCGGCGTGAGTACGCTGTGTGGTGCGATGCATGGAGTCGACCCGGGCGATTGAGACGTCGCCAAGGCAGCGGAAAAGGCTTGGCGCAACTCGTGGGCTGAAACATAGCGTGCCTTTGATTGACACACGCCGTGGCAAGGCACCTGGCACCGCACCATGGCCTGCCAACGCCTCACGGCCCTCACCACAGCTCTTCGGGCCTGCGGGGCCTGTCAGCCTGTCGGCTTGCACGGCATGCACAACTGCAACTGGGCGAGCGAGCCCAGAGATGCATGGCCAGCTACACAGCAGTGGTAGAGCGAGGACGGCAGCAAGCTCGTTGGAGAGCCACCGTTTGATAGGCCGTCTGCCGGCATGCAGGCCCCCAAGGACCCCCAACTGCACATTCATCCGTGTTTGGCAGCGGCCGGCCAATGGCAGGCCCCAGCAGCGCAGAGGCACACAGTGTCCACGTCAGATTCTGGAGGAACCGACTTTCTCGACGCGCCTCTGTGTTTCAGGCCAGGACACAATTGCAGCAGACGGCCGCGATAGCGGCGCCCCTGAGTCTCTACAAAAGCAGCGCGTCGCGGCCGTGCAATAGAAACCCGCCCTCGACGTTGAACAAGCCCTCCTGCAACCGTAGCCGACTGCGTAGATCGTGCTCGTAAGCTGCAACGTGCTTGTTCTGGCAGCCCACCCCAATCGAGCTAGTTTCCCTCGTGTTCCTGGTGGCTCCCCATTTCTATCAAGCGAACCTCACCATTCCCCTCCGTCGCGCCTCTTCCCCATCGCTTCATCCCTCTCGCCCTCGCTCTCGCTCTCGCTCTGTCCTCCCCCCTTCCTCTCCTGCGACAACTAGCTGTGCCCGCCTCTGTACGCGCTCGAATGCTTCATCGGCCATCGTCCGCTTAATCCTATTACTTCTGTTCTCCAGGCACTCCGGTGATCTGTCTATTCCGCCCGCCGTCTGAAGCTCCACCATCGCATCCGGACTGGATTCAGCGGGCATCGTCGTCTACGCCCTCCCTACACACAGGCTGCCCCTGAGCTGAGCCCGGTCTTGCTGGCAATAATCCTCTCCGCCTCACATTCCTTTGGCCGGCACCAATAACCCCCCCCC